>OZ005658.1:59747613-60347613 GCA_963930645.1 Salticus scenicus | reverse complement strand
TAAAACGTATATAAAATGAAATATAAACGGATAATCTTATGATCGCTTTTTGTAAAATTAGTCTAGATAAAATCGCATTTATTTTAAAATATAAAATAATAATAATGATAACAATCGGAAAAATATCTACATCGAACAAATATGTAAGTGAACTAAAACCACATTTTATTATAGATTTTGATTAAAACATAAAGTATTTAAGTATGATTGTAGAGAATCCGAGTGGGCCATGATTCTCTAATGTAGATCTTACTAGATCTTAAATATGAACTTAGATTAACTTAATTACGTAATGATGAAAACTCGAGACAAAGTTAACAAATAAACAAAGTTTATTTAGCATTCAAAATTAAGGAGGACTTTGAGCTAACGTAATTTAAATAATGACCTCAGGAAGTAACTTTAACAAAAATAGGAAGTTGCTTTATCTCACCCACGCTGATCCTTTTGACGACTGCTCACGGCTCCTTATCACTTTCCTCACTTTAGGGCCCACCAGCGGCCGAGCGGTTCTGCGCTCAAAGCTGGTAGATGGGAGGTGCCGGGTTCGATCCCAGGTCGCGCTCATCGACCTAGCCGTTCGGAGTTTTCCGTGGTTTCCTCCGAAACTCGCGTAAATACGGGCTAGGACCCCTTAGAAAGACCCCCACGGAGGGCATCCCCCCCTAGGCCTAGGACACATCAGGAGTCAATCGGCCTTAGATCCTACAACCTCACTTTAGAGCGTCGAGCGGATTCCCGAACACGACAGCCTCTTTTATTTCTTTACTCCACAAAACTACACCTCTCTACCATCATTCGCATAAAACTATCACCATCAACATTTCTCTTAACTCCACACTAATCAGCTACCACTTCATCACCATTCCACTACATCACATCCTATATCTATATCTATCCTTTTATACTCCATCCAACAACTCCCTTTCATTTCATTTCAATCAAAACCTTTTAACATCTCTTCTACTCATCTAACACCGAGATCCTAATTATTTTACTGCTGCACAATGCTGACATAAAACCAACTCGACCTCAACTGTTGCCGAGTCCCTGGCGACGAAGTAATCTAACCGTCCCAACTTTAGGTGACGGTCCATAGCTCGACCTCACAGTCCCCCTCCAAGAAAAAAATTTAGTCGGGAAAATCCCCAACGGGTTTGATCGAGTAAATTTAAACCCTAATATAGCACATAGGAGTGAGTGCAGCCACAACTTAATTTGAAACTTTAAAATAAGTTAGAAAAAACTTTAAAGTGTAATTTGCTGAGCAATGAACTGCTTACAGCTTCAAATACCATGGCGAATAAAAAACCCTTTAGCTTAAAACCGGACAAACCTCGAACAAAAAAAAAATAAATTTAAGTTTTAAATTGAATTGAGGGCCCTTTACAGCCGGAAACTACAGGGAGAAAAAAAAAACGCCTCAAATATGTTAGCTCAACTATACAATGGGGCGAACATTCATCTTTCTGTTATTCCAGAAAGGGAAAAAAACTCAATTTTAAAGTGAAGTTGAAGGAGGATTAAGTACAGGGGGGTTGCTTTAACAGACTAGCAACATGAAGAAAATTTTTATTGAGAAAAAAACTTGAAATTCTGTCTGAAGTAAGCCATCCTTCGAAACTTATGATGTGGAATTTCGTCATCCCTCAGAGCCAGTCTAGGCTTAACCACATCAGCTCGTAAAAGTAACTTTAGAGTGCAGATTGAAGAACAAGTCAGTCAGAAAACCTCAGGCATCAGAATAACATTTTCTACATCAGATTAGAGCATCAAAGATATTTCTAAAATGGAAACTTTTTTTAAAGTATAAATAAAAAAAATAGACTTAAACTACAATTTGTAGATAGATCAACGAGACAAATTGTCTCAGAATACATAAAATAGTTTATATACAATAATTTTTTCCGCCTGGGCTATAGCATGCGAAACGACAAAAAATTAATTTGTTAGTGATTTTAGTTTAAAGTTACGCGTGATTTATGCATATAGCCAAAAAAAAATTTCCCCACTCATACACATAGATATATATACATATATAGATAGATAACTTTTAGTGGAATACAAAAGTTATAACAATAAAAAATATTCATTTTATACACTTATCAAAGTTCATTTTAGCTATATATACAAATACAATATGTATAGAAATACGAAAAAGGGGGGGGGGGATATTTACAAAGGTTAAAAAACAGTTTTATATTACCCATTTTGCAGGCGATGGCTACAAAATAAAAGAACTTAGTATACATGCATAAAATATATTAAGAGAGAACTAAAATGTTGACATTTGAAGCAGAAACATGATTTTCGAAATGAAAGGTCATGTACTAATTTAAATTTTACAGTTTTTAATTTGAGAAAGTTCATTTCTTTCAGAAGAGGTTCACAAGTCCAAACGGCTTCATTAAATGTCTTACATTTTGGTACCGCTCTGATAAACAAATACTTTAGAAAAAATAAAATAAAGAACAATACGACCTGACCCAGGGTTTCCGCTGTAAGAAAATTAGCATGAAATATGAGAGTCCTGCTGGACATTGCACTGGCCGAAGAAATCACAGGGCTGGAGGGTTGCAGCAGGAGGTCAGGCGTTGCGAAGGCACAATCCTGGGCTGTGATCGAACCCGGCACGCTGTCGCTGTCCGTAGCATCAGTGGACGATTCCGTTCGCTCTCTACTCATGAGTGTTGAGGTCTTGGTGGGCTTACGAGCTTGAAAACAGTTCAAAGAAGTAATGGAAATCACATCATTTACTTTTAACTTTGTAAAGAAAGTTTTAGAAGCAGCGTCACTTAATATATCATTTACAGGATTTTCAGCCAAAATACGTGACTCTGTCAACTTGACAGTTGTGGAATATAAATTTAATTCCTTAACGTAGAAATGTTTTAATGTACTTCTTTTATTCCCTACATTTTTATGTAAATTAGCTACTCGCTTATGAGAAGCTTCGTTGTTTAAACCGCTATTTTCTGTTACTTGTACCACAACATTTTCATTTTGACTAATAATTAAATCTGGTGGCTGACCAGTTGTAAAACATAAATTTAACTCATTTGCTAAAGGTTGAGTACCAACATTAATGTTAACATTTTCTGCGACTATTGTTCCTGTGTCATGAGAGAAATTTCCGGAATCGACCGGTTTAGCATTTGTATGAGATTTATCAATAAAAATAGCAGAATCTGTCGACTTGATAGCTTGAGAATTAAACTGTAATTTATTATGAGGTGCATTTAAATTACTAGAAAGGTCTCTTGACTTAACAGTTTGAAAACATAAATGTGATTTATTGATGAAAGGATTAGCCGCTACATTTATTAATTTGCCACTGTCGGTCCGTTTAACGGCTTTAGCGGCCGCAGTTATTTTAATTTCCTTTACAATCTCTGTTACCCGAGCTTCAGTTACGTTTGATATTTCGGCTTGAGCCGGTTCAGCATTTAAATGCGAATGAGGGATATGCGAGGTTTGAACAGTAGAATTTAGTTGAACATTCGTTTCACTTAAATCAAGGGATTCATTTACAGACTTTGGTTCAATCGTATTTTCCTTTTCAACCGCCGTCTCTATGCTAGATAAATTCTCGGATTTTTTATCCGGAGCCAAGGGCTGAAAAACAGACGTAGATTTGTCTGTAGTGCTAGTTAAAGGCATAGTTTGCTCGTTTTCATTAACTTTTATGCGACTTTTGTCACTAGAAATAACGGTTTCATTGCCAGTTTTAGGTTGATCGAAATTAATTGAGCTCGCTTCCTGTGACTTAATAATTTCTTGCGGGTTTTCCACTGGTTTGATTGCCGCCTCCCACTGACGTTCGTGAGGGGGGAGGGAACGGTCATGTTCCAATCGTAATTTATCATACCGAGTGGCGAAAAGTTCGATGATCCGCCTTTTTAAATCCTCATAAGTTGGATTTGGCCCAAGGGAATGCCAGGCGATTAATCTATGCCACTGTCTTGGTTCTCCTTCTAGGGAATAGGCTAACCAGGAATATTGGTTTTAACATTGATTTTATGAAAATTGAAAAAATATTCAAGCTGCTCAAAAAATTGCAGCACGCTAGTGGTGCCATCAAAAAAGACTTGCTCGGGGGGGGGGGGGGATTCGAGCAAAGTTGGGCGCCAATGTAGAGAATCATAGTGGGCCATGATTCTCTAATGTAGATCTTACTAGATCTTAAATATGAACTTAGATTAACTTAATTACGTAATGATGAAAACTCGAGACAAAGTTAACAAATAAACAAAGTTTATTTAGCATTCAAAATTAAAGAGGACGTTGAGCTAACGTAATTTAAATAATGACCTCAGGAAGTAACTTTAACAAAAATAGGAAGTTGCTTTATCTCACCCACGCTGATCCTTTTGACGACTGCTCACGGCTACTTATCACTTTTCTCACTTTAGAGCGTCGAGCGGATTCCCGGACACGACCGACTCTTTTATTTCTTTACTCCACAAAACTACACCTCTCTACCATCATTCGCATAAAACTATCACCATCAACATTTCTCTTAACTCCACACTAATCAGCTACCCCTTCATCACCATTCCACTACATCACATCCTATATCTATATCTATCCTTTTATACTCCATCCTACAACTCCCTTTCATTTCATTTCAATCAAAACCTTTTAACATCTCTTCTACTCATCTAACACCGAGATCCTAATTATTTTACTGCTGCACAAGGCTGACATAAAACCAACTCGACCTCAACTGTTGCCGAGTCCCTGGCGACGAAGTAATCTAACCGTCCCAACTTTTGGTGACGGTCCATAGCTCGACCTCACATGATGAGATAAATTAAAAATATAACATTTATTTGAAACTCCCGCCATGGCCCTGCTAGATCACTACTTGCGCGCCAAGCATTCTCTCTTCCTTAAGGGAAGAGGAGTATGGGGTGTGGAAAAAGGGACTGACGTCAGAAGACGTCAATACTAGTAGTATTTTATTGGTTGACAGAGGCAACTAGTGCCGACAATGTCGCTTGAACAGAGAAAAATTGCTCGGTTCAGGCAACTGTTTTCTTCCCGTACATTTACATTGTGTCGGTCCTAATCGCCTAAAAAAAATTTCCCCGTGTAATAAGGGTTTAATAAGGGTTTATTGGTGGTTATTATAGGGGGCAAATTTTCGGGTATTAACGGTATTAAAATTAATTGGGTTAGTTTTATGGGTGGTAGATAGAGCAGTAGAAGATCTATTGAATTTTATGTCGGAGAAGTGTTCTTTTTCGCGATCATTAATATAACGTTTTGTCATGCCAATGTAACAACCTCTTTTATTATTTTCATGTTTAAAATCAATTTTATAAATACCTGAAGAGTTTTTTGGGTCAATTTGATCTTTTTCGTTACGGAGACGTTGAAATATGTTTTTATTGGGTTTAATAGGTATGTTTATATTAAGTTTTTTAGCTTCATTCTTTATCGTCAGCGCTGCACCGTTACAAAAAGGTATAGAGGTAGTAAAAAGTGGTTTGGATTTTTGTGCATTGTTTATCGAATTTAAAGTTTTTAATATATATATATATATATATATATATTGCATAGGTAAAAAACTAGATATATAGAGCAACTTTACTGTTAAGCTAGAATTCAAAGACTGGCCTTTCCACGCTGCCAAAACAATGGATTATTCCGGAGGGAAGGAAATATACATTAAAGGGGTGAAAAAAGTCATCCTATCACCAAAACAAGTAATGTAGGACCCTCCTACCGTTTCCCTCCAAACCTATTTTGAAGAATAGATTCATTTCCTACCCACCTCCGAGTCACATGACCTGTCTTTAATCCTTGGCTAAGCAGCAATATTTTTGAAATAATTAAAAACGTAAAATACGTAAAATTTAGTTTCTAAAAAAAAAAAAAAAAAAAAAAAAAAAAGAGAGAGTAAAAGTAAAGAAAAGTAAAGCAAAGAAAAGTAAAGCAAAGTAGGGATAGAACACGGGCAGGAATTCATACTGGCATTTGCTTAAGAAATTTCTCCCCTTATGATATCGTTGGTTTAAGAAGTAGAAAACTTTGTTACATTCATAGTGGTATGGGTTTTGTGCCCATATTCCATCCATGGTAAAGAAAAAGTTCTAAATTTTAAGAATGTTTAATATTTGATGATATATTTACTTTCTTCATGTAATTATTTAATAAATTATTCAATTTACGAAATGGCAGGATCAAATTCCTAAGAAATAATTATTTTTTTCCTTTAGCATTTATATTATTATTATAATTATATTATTATTATTTATATTATTATTATTTATATTATTATTATTTAAATATATCTCAGAATAAAGAAAACAAAAAGGAAAAACATTTTTCTTTTTTTTCTTTTTCTAATATATATGTTAACTTGTAAAACAGAAAAATAACATTATATTGCTTTTACTACGTACAAGCTATACATAAATATACGTTATGCGCTTTAAAAATAGAATTTCAAATTTTCCAGATTATTATTATTATTATTATTATTCCATTCATTTCTATAGAAATTTTCATTACTTTGTTAGTAAATTTATTATGCGAGTGTGTCTATCTTGATAATAGAGTAGGCAGAGAACAAACTCATTATGACCCTTCATTTTCTACGTTACCACATGCGCTCATAATAAATTTGCCCCCTTTGTACAGAGCCGATTTGAGAATAAAGCGCTAGTAATAGAGGGTTGTTTGATTGTGTGTCGAATCCATTGCTGCCAGTTGAAAATTTTAATTGTCAGTATACTATATCGAGGGAAAAATTCCTACATCCCCTGAATCAAAGTATTCTGTCCCTACAAAATTCCCTACCCTTCAAAATCATTAAAAGAAATATTATAAATCATATTATTATTAATATTATTTATATATTTTCTTGCCTTAAAAAAAAAAAAAAGATCCATTCGTATTAACATACACACTTAGCTGAAACGAATAGACAAGCAAAAGACAAGTGATCGATATATATATATTCATGAAAACACAATAAATAAATTTTACTTGTTTAAATAATTTTACTTGTTGACTATTTTATTTATTTAAATTTGATACTTTCAGCTGCGTATTCTATTAAATTAATCGACTGATCTCCTTCGACATGTTTTCATCTGTAACTTACCTAATAAATATAATTTAGCAATAAATAATATTTGTTCAACAATCAAATATCAGCTTGATGGTTGCGGCTCTTTAGAAGGTGGGATTACACTAAATGGGTGAAGTAAGCATATCGAAGAGAAATAAAAAGGTTCATTTACAGAAAGGAAAACAAAACAAAATACATTTTGATATAAAACAAAATACGCATTTAGATAACTGCAAGAGTTTTATGAACAGGATTTTGTCAGTGCTGCGCAATATATTTGATTTGAGGTGTGGGCGTATACGAAAAACTTGAGATCTGCGATGAAAACAAATGAAACTTCATTTTAACACGACTTATTGTCGAATTTATTTTAAAATTTGAATGTAAATTACAACAAAATATTAAATCAATATTTTATTCTTTATTAAAATTGTACAGTACTTTTATCATTTCGGATTTAAAAAATATAATAATAAAATAAATAAATAAAAATATGCAGAATTGTCTACTTGTATAAATTTTTACTGGAAACCTTTTAGTTCCGACCTTTTCACCCCACTTATTTCCTAGAATAATTTTCCCCAATATGTAACTAAACTTAGGAAAAAAAAAAAAAAAAAAAAAAAAGTGGTATGAAAAGAAGGCTAAACTAAAAATGCTCTGGAACAAATTAAAGTTTGCGCAACTGTAAGTTTCACTTAGCATCATTTTGTAATAAAACAATTACTTAAAAACAATGTATAAAATTTTTGATCAAACAAATTTAAAACTAATTCTTTTCTTTTTTAGGTTTAGAAGCTTTTTTACAAGCAAACTGGATAATCACTGACAAATTGAATTTGAAAAAAATCATTTTTCACGCCAGAAATAGAGAAGAATTCCCCGGTTTTTGACAACATTGACTCAAAAAACTACCAATCACAACCGCTTGCTGTCATCTTCTTCGAGACCCTAGCGGTTCAATAAAATCTATGTACATGTAATAATGACGCCCAACGACGGACTTTGATGAATTCTATTTCTAAAATTTCGTCACCTTTTACTGGTATGTATGGATTTAAGAAAACCTAATGAGATGCTTTGTAGTATTTGTATGATGCATAGTTCCCAACATTGTAATTTCTTCTGAAACATTTTTAGACTCGCCTCTATTTGTCTTCATTTTATTTGTAAATTAATTTTCTTCAATATATGACTACGATAACAAATAATAATAATAATAAAATTATTAAAAAAAAAAAAAAAAAAAAAAAAAAAAAGTGGTATATAACCAAGACGGGCCTAAAAATGCTCCATGATATTAAGATATTGATAACTCTGCACGATAACAAGGCCAAACACAAAAGAGAAAGAAAATTTTTTCATGAGTTTTAAAATGGAAAAAAATCTGTTTCAACATGTCTGAAACCTCCTGCTGTATTCTTCAATTTGCTAACGATTCATCAAGACTATTAAATAAAATACAGTCGAACCTCGTTAACGTGAATTACTTTTAACATGAACTGTTTCTACAATCCCCGTTAAAATTAAGACTACTTTAATTAAATGAAGATTAGTTACAGAGTTCCCAAGTTTTATAATTTATTTACGAGTATTTTTAGCCCCGCCTTCTTTTCGCAACACAAATTTTATAGTTCATTTCTATTAATAATTCAAAAAATAATGACCTAACCAAATGTTAAAAATGTATTTATTGTATATGTGTACTATATACACTCATGTCCAAAATTAAAGTCATAGTCTTGTTTCCACATCTCCTTTTTTTGCGCGTAATTTATACAAAACTGCAAGTTTTCCGTCTTTTCACGTTACTCTTCCCGTATTTTTTAGAAATAATCGTAATCCTATTTAATCAGAGTATATTAGTTTAAACATACACTCAATTTTTCTAAATAAAAATAGAGTGGCGAATGACGATAACAACTTTCATCCATGTTTATAAATAGACAAACGTATGAACATAAAATCAGGATGATGCAATTTGCATGCTTGCCAACCATCTCATTATGAAGCGTAGTATTTTTAGTCACCGCCTTTTTTTGTACACCATTCATTTTTTAGAGTAATTTCATTCTTATTTAATCGTAACACTATTTGGAGAGAATTGCTCTAAATATAAATTGGTGTGGGAAAGGGGCGTATTTTCAAGGGGCGTTAACAAGTCTACGCTTATTAATGAGCTGGTTGGCAGTCCTGAATTTGTAACGAAAAATTTATTGAATTTTATAGAACTTTAACATAAGCAATAAATAGTTATTAAAATAGTAAGAATATAAAAATGATAAACTCCTCCTATGTTTAATAACATTAATTTCTGTCCCCCCCCCCTCCCCTCCTTTCTTTTCTTTCTTTTTTTTTTAGTTTTATCAAATTTTAATTGATTGCATATCATACTGCTATGACACAGATAAAAAGAAATTGTTTATTAAATAAATAAATTGTAAATCAAACGTGAATTACTAATAGGAGTAGGCAAGAGAAGTTTCACATTGTGGTAGCAGGAGTCTCGTTTTTTGAAAACGCCAAAATGAATGAATGATGTGTAATAAACAAATTGCTAAATTTCTTCTATGCTGTTCAACAGATATGATTCATTGTAAACTTATTTGAAAACTATTGAAATAGGCTAATTTTGTTGTAAATTTTTAGTTTATTTTACTCATTGTGGTTCCGACGGTTTTTCAGAAATTTCCGATTAAATATTTTGGCGGATATTTCTTTCTCATTTTTGAATTGTTTCAGCGCTTGTCTCGTATTAAATCTCGATATTCAAATACAATTTATGTTGTATTGTAGTATTTTTCGTCTTTTTTCTAAATATGTGCCTGATTTTAGTGTAGGATGTATGGAAACTTCGAAAAAGAGGTATATTGAAGAATTTTTATTCATTTTTTATTCTATTCGCAGTAGCTTACAAACAGTTTGGTATAGGATAAGGTTCATATACATATTTATGTTCGAAAGGAGCTTTTCTATCACCTCCCTGAGTCTGTCACAGCAGCAAGGAATCACCTTGTACATATATACATATACATATATATATATGCATACTTGCCAACCAACTTATTATGAACAGTAAAATTTTTAGTACCAGCCTTTTTTTCGCACCAATAATTTTTTAGAGAAATTTTAATCTTATTGAATCGTAACAATATTTGGAGAGAATAAAGCTAAAAATACAGTGGTGTGAGAAAAGGGCGTTTTTTAAGAGGCGTTAACATGCGTATGGTTATTAATGAGATGGTTGGCAAGTATTTACATGAATATCCATACATATGCCAACCTAATCCGGCAAATTATTAGTACCGCCACTTTTTCGACACCATTTAATTTTTAGAGTATTTTGCTTTTTTCATTCATCGTAAATATATTTGAAGAGAATTCCTTAAACATTAAGTAGTGTAGGAAAGTGGGCGGTGCTAACAATTTGCCGTAATTGGTTGGCAGCTGTGTGTGTGTGTGTGTGCGCGCGTGCCAGATGTTAGACACTTTAAAGAATGAAATTTTTCGCCTCTTTTGCCACCACAAATGTAATTCAGAAATCTTTATAGTGCTTCACAATATCGTTGTTAAGGGGCCGCTGCATAGAGCCTCTGAGATGTTGAAGCTAAGGTTAAATCAATGTAAAACTAATCCATTGATATCTCATTTCCATCTAAAGATTTTTTTATTTTCTTATTTTCATAAGATAGTTACGACCTTTGTTGGTGGCTTGTATTTTGTACATTTTAGATATTTTTTGTCATTTAGTGCAAAAAGGAATTTAAATTTTAAAACGACAAAAAATGAAGGTACTTATATATAAGAAACGTTATAGAAAGAAAACGACAAATTGCTCTGGAATTCGAAAAAAGCGTTGCTATCCACGACAGCCCACATTTTTAAAATGTACAATTTTAAATTTTTTAAAATGAATTTCAATAACTGTCATTCCTTGTTTTGTACGAGGAAAAAAAACATGAAAAAACTACAATTTTACTAAAATCTCCGCCTCCCAAGTAGGATAGAGTCAGAGAGAAAAATTGAGGGGAAGAGAGAAGGGATGAGGTTGATTAATTGTTCTGCTGGTGACACTTTTATGGGTATTCTCCCCCTTTTCGGAACCGGTCAGATGAAGAAAAAAACTTTTTACAGTGGTGTTGTATTACATTTCTTGAGCTTGAAAGTCACAGGAACAAGAGAAACGAATCTGCTTTTTAATGATTTTTTACGATTATGTTTTTAATATTTTCACAGACATTTTAAGTTATAAATTAAATCTTGATTATTTAAAATGGGCTTCTGTTACAGGAAAAATAATCGAAAAGGCAATCATCTGGTATTATCAGCACACAGAAAAAAAAAAAAAATAAATAAATAAATAAAGGAGGAAATCTTGCAACATGTTTCTTTTATAATTTAATTGTTTAACATTATAAATATGAAACAATGTTATATAGCTTTAATATAAAAGTCTCAATTTTTTTTTTTTTTTTCTTTTTAATAACATTTTTCTATTCCCTAAAAATTTTAAATATTATTTCAGAATAAATAACGTATGCATTGTTGAGAAACTCGGGTCCCGAACAAAAGCCCCACTGACTAAATCCCCCCAGATAAAATCCCCTTCGGACAAAATCCCCAACGGACAAAAAGCCCCACTAACGCTCAAATATAACTGGGAGGGGGGACCGCAGAGAATATAGGGGAAAAAAATATTTTTAAAGATTTTAATGAAACTTTGTTTAATTACCATTAGAGTTTTAAGAAATATATACTGAGAGTTACATATATCTGCTTAGGATTAAAAAATGTAGTTTTTAAAGCAAATTTCAACAAATTTCGGAGGGCTTGAGTGGCATATGAGGTTTTTTTTTTCTTCAAATTTCAATAAAATGTTTTTTTTTTTTTTAATTATCACTCACTGCAATATGTATATCATGTTAAGTATAGCTGTACAAAGTAAGTAATATTTTAAAATATAGTATATAGGATTTATTTAGTTCATATAAATGTGGTTTCAAAAACTACCAATAATTATAAAATAATATTTTTTTTTCACCTAATAATAGTATAAAAATCTTCACTTTTCAAAAAATTTTCTTATATTTTCGTTTTATGATTTTGCAGAGGATTTGGAAAAAATTGGGCTCATGTAAAACTTGTTTAAATCTCTCTACCCGTCATAAGCCGTGGTGACCTCTGTTGCTTCTTCTTATTATTTCAGTTTCATTTATACATGGTGTTTTAAAAGTCTGGATATACCAAAATACATTGAAAGGAAAACAGTTTCGCTAAGCACATTGATTTCAAAAGTTTCGTCCTTCAAATGATCTATCAGACACGTTATTATAGGCCCAAACAAAACACAAATTCAATTTTTTCAGACGAAAATCATTTACAGAATTTTTGAAGCTTTGTTTAATTATCCTTTAGAATTTTAAAAAATATAATTACGTATATCTGAATGAATACCGGGGGGGGGGGGGGGGGTGGAGTTCACAACTTTAAGTGACATTTTTTTCACTCACTCTAATATGCATATATCTATAATAATAAAGGAATATGTCTGTCTGTCTCTCTGTCTGTCTGAGCATCTATATCTATGCGTTCAGCCCCTACTGAACTCAGAAGAAATTTAACATACGACTGCTCAGAAGCCTTCCCGAGGAGATAGTGATTTTTTTTTTTTTTTTAATTTTAATTAGTTGTGGAGATATTAATTAAAATGCCGACCTATGTCTAATCAAAAAGCTATCTCAATGACTGAGAATTCACCGCCATTGCCTAAAAACAGATATTTTAACGGCGTTAAAAGCAGAAAAGTGGAAAATAAATTAGAAATATTAGTCCGATCGTTACGAATTTGGTACAAAATGAAAGGGGCATTTTTTCCGAATTTAAGAGTGCAAGCGGCTTATCGATACAACAATTAGATTTTTTAAAATTAATTAAAGTATGAAATTTAGTTGGCAACATTATTTCAACTGCCAGACAACTGTCTGCGATGTAAAAGGAAATGAATGTAACCAATTAAGATGTCACATGTTTTATAGTGTGTGTGTGCGGGGGGGGTGGAAATTGCAATTTTCAAACTTTTTCAAATTTTCATCCACGTTACATTTAAATTAATATTTGGCCTAGACAGCATATTATAAAGCTACTGTTCAATTACCATGAAAATATGTGAATAAATAAAAAAAATTACATTTTTATTGGGAATTATATTTATCACGACTCATGTGACCAGAATACAATGTAAGATTAAGTTGTCTTTTATATATTGCAGTATTTTAAATTGAGATATGATGCTGAAATTTCGTAATATTGGGTTTTAATGCACAATAAAACGAATGTGAATATTTTTTAAAGTGTAGAATTATTAGGAAGCTCAACGACAGAGGAAAAAATAAGCATTTCAACATCAGAATGATGTGAAAGATTAATTATTGTATATAATTCATTAATGATAATTGTAAAAATTATGTTTACATATTTACTTTATCATTGCTTTAATTTATAGTATCAAGTGACTAATTTTTTAAAATACTTTCAGCCGTTAATATTATCATATTAGTATCATATTTATATATTATCATTTTTGTATGTTTTATTGTATTACATTATTCGCGTGCTTTTATTCGTTTTCGATATATGTGTTCCTATATTTAAATAAAAACATTTTGTATATATTTATTACTTCTGTTACGATTATTATTATTATTATTAATGTAGATTGCCTTTAATTAATTAATTTTAAAAAATTCTTTTTAACTTCACAATAAATCGTTAAATCACAATAATCGTATTCTCCTTGTGCACTTTTGTGCGAAAGTTCGTCCTATACCACCATGTATAAATTTTGAAATGGCAAAGCCACCTTTTAGACGATTTTTCTTAAAAATCAATAGGCACTACTTTATGACAATCTGAAACTACCTACCAATTTGTATGACATTCTGTGCAGTAGTTTTTGTGATACAGTTGCCACAAAATTTTTGTCTCTCTCTCACACACACAGACACACCGACAGACATTTTCTAAAAATGATTAAATCATGTTATTGACATCTCAAAATGTGTAAATCCATAAAAGTTCTTTTTATGCGTTCCGTATGTCTTCTTATGGTGCATTTCCTACAATCTACAATAGACATTTTTTAAATAAAGGTTTTTTTTATACCCCATTCATTGATTCGGCAAACAATTCCACGTTTGAAAGAAAACAGCCAAATTGGTCTTTACATAGAACTGCATTTATTCTTTACTTGTTTCAAATCATGAGTAAAATTTATTTTTTCTGGATGCCTTATTACAATTGTGACTAAGCCCCAAATTAACTAAAAAAATTCAATAAATTTACTCTTTTTTTTTTTTTTTTTTTTTAACAAGCAATTATATACCAAAAAATTCATATCCCAAATAGTAACAGAAATTTAAAAGTCACCAGGAGAGGTTATATAAATTAGCTGTAACTCAACATGGTCAAGATATTGCGAATTTCTTTCTAATTAAATAAATAAGTAAATAAAATAAAAAAAATTTGATTTTAAGCGTAATATAAAAAAAAAAAGAAAAAAAAAAGAAAAAAAAGAAAAGTGATGTTAAATATTATGTATTTTAATTTGACACTAAATATGGGCTTTCTATAATATTTTATTATTTCTATTCAGTGAAAGGCAACGCAGCGAACAAGCGGCCAGAGCCCCGCAGGGATTAGTAAGAAAAGCGGGGTCGGGGGAGGGGAAGCCTCCTTCTGGAGTTGGTGAGAGGAACGATAAGGGGGCCGAGCCCTCTAATAATGCTAAATATATATATATACATATACATATAGTTAGGGGAAAAATAAATTAAAAGTAAATTATGCAGAATCATTCGTTTGGAAACAGGTTTGTTATTTTAAAAAATACAGGGGAAAAAAATCTTCCGGTCAGAACCCCCCCCCCCCCCACACACACACACACACTCATTCCCTTTATCTCCGTAGTCACCCTTTCATCTTGCGGTTTGCCCCCGGGTTAAATTTGTACATCGGAGGCACATTTGTATGGTCCACAAGCTGAAGTGTGACCCTATTGGATTTTGTGGAATGTCAATCACCCTGAAGAAGACACGCCCTTGGATGGCAACACGAGTTTTTCTGGATTACGATTTTACGTTCCAGGCCTGCCAAGCGGAGCCTTAAGTAGGATATAATGTATTATATATTGAAACAGTAGCAATAACAGTGAAAATTTCTCGTTTAGGAGAGTGTCCTACATAAAAATAAATAAATAAATAAATAAATAAAAAAGGCGAGTACGATCCCTGGTATGTTAAAGATTAATTTAGATGCTAAATTATGTTTCATTCAAAAAAATTATCTTAAGTTAAATTCATATTCCATTTCATTTACTTTAAATTACTGTTATCTAAATAAAGTTTAAGAAAATTGTAAGAGAGAAATTTTAGATATGTAATATTTTTATAATTAATTATTATTTCAATCATTACATGAATGGAGAAGCTTATGAAATATATATGAAGAAAACATAATGTCATCTCTTTAATTAAAAGAGTATGATAAATGTATCATATTAATATGAATGCATATTTTATTTTGTATCATGTAGATTGTATTTTTTTTTTTTTCCTTTCTATAAACTATTCTTTTTATTTCTCTTCTAAATGCTCGCACCACCCATCTTGTGTTTGTCACGCCTCCTAAGGAGTCGCACGTCGCACCTATCAATTTATCGGATACCTTTACTTTTACTTTTTTTTCATTTTTTTTTTTTTTTAACAATTCAAAAATTAAATTACGTGTATGTTAATATAGAATCAGTGAATATCTTGTTTAAGTCTAAGAAGTTTAAACTATAATACAATTTGATATAATTTCTATTTACAGTTTTTCTGCTTAGGGAGTTTTGTAGTGACAAAATATTTTAGCATAGGGGATGTAGGTATTTTTTCTCCATTTTTGTAGGGACAATTTAAATTTTCATCCGGCAACACTGATTTCAACACTCATTATCACCATCATCATCATCTTTAAGGATTACGCTGGGAACCTGTTCCGGCTTCTTCGTATAACCACCGTTTTCTATATATGCCGCGGCCGCACTTGCTCTTTGGAGGGCAGTAGAAGGCAGCTCTCGGTAGTCATCTACGTTTCATATACATTGAACGCTTTTTAAAGAAACAAAATGTTCCGTTGGATACTAATATATCTCTAGAAAACTTTGATTTACGCAGCACAAGTGAATTATCGAGCGTAAAGAAATTTGGATGCCCAAAACAAGATTTTGAATCGAGTGAACTAAGCCAAAAACAAGGAAAGTAAAATAACTTTTTACGGAAAGTACAGTAAACAAGTTAACCCATGATTCCAATATTAAATTGAGACAAAGTGTTAAAAGGAATGATGCTACAATGTTAGACAGATTGGATTCTAGTCCCATAAGAGCAACCAATGTTTAAAAAAAAAAAAAAAAATCTCAAAAAGGAAGAGAATAAATACCTAATTATACACCTACCCGAAGCAGCGTCAGTGTTAATAACTGTAACAAAACTAATTAATTATTAATAATTAATATTATATAATAATAAGAATATTATATAATAAGAATATGTATATCTAAAACAGTAAATAATGTTAATAATAAATAATAAATTATAATAACTAATGATTAAATCAATTGTATTTGTATATATAATTTTGTCCTGCTAGATTTGCAATCCGTCGACTGCGCTTCAATTTTATTGGCCAAGCATTTATTTGTGCTCCAATTTGTAAAGCGACATTACCGAATATTAAAGATATTAGATGCTTTCTGTACCATTTAGACTGTACTGCGTTATGTTTGTTGTTGAATTGCCATGTTATTAAATCCCATCTGCTTAACATTTTCGCGACCGCCGACGTAGACTCACGTCATTTGAAAATCTGTAACTCTACCAGTGGGCGTATCTATTTTTATTATAAAAGTGAGTAGAGAAAATTTTGTTATCAAATATTGTAATTTGAGAGAATAACGCCCACAGGCGGACCTTACTGTCAAACAGACAAGCATGCGGTTGCGAAAGTGTTAATATTTCAGATACATAGGGTAAAAAGAAGGATCAATGATTTTATGTTGGGTGGATTAATAGCTGTAAATATAAATTTGTCAATACAAATATTTAAATTAGTGAATGGGTGTGTTTATTTTATTTGATACTTATTATGAGTTAGTTAATAAAAGATTTTTTGTTTTAAATTCATTGTATTTCCTGTGGGAGGGGAGAGTCAACACCCCCGATTAAGAAAAAATTATGTTTGCGTTCATATACTTTTTTTGTTGTGTGTTTGACTTTATAGAGTTGCGCATTAATATGAGTGTATGCTTTTTCAGTCCTTAAAAAGATTTATATTTTTTTATTTGTTGCATTAGCAATAGGTTTAGCTGGCGGCAAATGGGGAAATTGCACATTTTTCATTTTAACTTGTAAGTGATAGAGCATGAAAATACAAATATTTTGATACCATTTTTATGCATATCTGGAAACCGGATGTTTTAATAAATTAACTTTAAATGATGTAGTTTGAATGTTGGCGCGAAAACGCTGCATCACGTGATGAAACCGATCGTGATGTCACTGTTCATGAAATGAACTGTTCGCTGAATTTTTCGCTATAATATTGTAAAGAAAATTCGCGCATTCAGCAAAATTTTTTATTCTTTCTCTAAAAAAATATTAAAACAATTTGAACTCATTAAACATCACTTCATTCTATAAATGACACCAAGTTTCAATGGGATTTTTTTTACTCGCCTGCTGTTATTAATTCAAATTAAACTATAATGGAAATAATAGTTAATCAATAGAATTTTTTTAAAGAATTTCTCTACTATGCCAAAGATATATATTTTAAATACTTGTTTTATTTCATTTTATTATGTTTTATAAATTTATTATTATTATTCTAGACTGAGTACAGAAATAAAATATTGGGATTGGGTAATAATATTTAACTGAATAATATGTATATTATCATTGCTTAAATAATCTAGAATAGTATATACTGAATTAACCTAAATTAGATTACATTTATATGTATGTGATGCCAGTATATCTGTATATATATATTTCCCTTCGACTGTGTACAAAATTGAGATTTTAAAAAAAAATCAATAAACAATAATAATAATAAGTATTTATACTTCAGGCACCCTTGTCACAGTCTGCAACATAATATACAGTATTTTAAGCTAGAAATAACTTTTTTAATACATTTCAATATTATAGAACTTAACAGTATTTCTATTAAAATAGAAGCTGAAAATTGTGAATATTTAAAAACAATATAGTGATGCAGTTTGAGAAATGGAAAAGTATTTAAGGAAAATTATACATGCTTATCATTCTAAATATATGAATAAATAAATAAAAGAAAAAAAAAATGTCTCTGTACAAAAATATTATTATTATTATTTTTAGAATGTAGTAACGTGTTTAGTTATTTTTATAACGTAATTACTTTTTTATTTGTACAAATAGAAAGAAAAAGTTAATAATATAATAATAATAATAATAATAATAATAATAATTATTAGCAATAGGAGAAAAAAAATAATGTTCTTTAAAATAAATTAAAATAAAATAAACACATGAACTATATGTTAAATGTAATAATATGTTATACGTGATCTAGTTATAAATATGAATGGTATTAAATAATTAATTAAAAATATGCAGTAAATTTCAGCAATCAAACACAATATATATATATATATATATATATATATATATATATATATATATATATATATATATATATTAAATTCATTTATCAATGAAGCTTTAATGTAAAATCCAAATATGTTTAGAATGTACGAGGGATCGATCCAGGTAAAAATTGGGACCCATTTGCTGCCCCTTCACAAAATTCAAATCTCTAAAATGGGCCCCTTCACAAAATTCAAATCCATAAAATGGGTACCTTCACAAAATTCAGATTCATAAAAACAGCACTTTCACCAGATTTATTTTTGAAAAGATGATGATTTTGTAAAAAAATTCCACGTTAACAATATTATATGAGTGTCTATACTTGGTTCAATAATATGCTGTTAACTTGATAATAAACATTAGATAGAGTAACTGCTAAAGTGAAAGGTTTCGTGTGATAATTCTTTTTATCACAAAAAGTAATAAATTTTCACAAAATTATTTTGTTTTTCTCAAAAACGGGCCCCAAAAATAAACCTGGATCAATCCTTGTTGTTGTTGTTGTTGTGTGACAAGTGCAGAAAAAAAAAGTGTATAGACAAGTCAAATGGGACCAAAGGCATGGAGCACAGCCCTGGCCACATCTCCGACTTTTTCGGTGTAAAGGGTGGCATGGCAGCAGTTGAGGTCGATGTTGAAGAGGGTCGAGGCAATAGAGATGCAATTGAAGAGATGCCTCGGATCCCGCTGAGTTCCTGGGCAGTGCCTGCATTCTGTGTAGGTTCTAGAGCCGTCGGGCATAATCTTCATACCTCTCATGTGCCCCGTCCGTAATCTGCTGATGGTAGTGGAGATTTCACGGTCAAGATTAAGCTTCGGAAGGCACCATTTCTTCCGAGGTCCACCGCAGAGCTGATGTTTTGCGACGGCATTTGCATCAAAGCAAGTGGTTTGCATGGGAGGGGATTTATATTCCTAGCCTCCTTGGTTCATTCCCTCGATGTTGACATGAGCGGGGACCCATTGCATGATGCAGATTTTTTCCCTGGCAAATATGGTGAACAGAAGCGTGTTGATATCTTGGGCGAGTCTCGTTTTACCTCCTTTAATGGCCTCCAGAGCAGATTTGCAGTCAGAGAAAATGATGATACCGTTCGAGGGAACTGACTTTGTGAGATAAAGGGCAAGAGCGGATTTTATGGCAATCAGTTCACTAGTGAAGTTGGAGGCGATTTTTCCGGCTGCGACCCGATGTTTGAGTATATACTATATATACTATTACTATATATACTTGTATATACTATAAGTGACGGTCATTGCCTGCGAATTTAAATAAATTTTCAAAAAAAAAAAAATATATTCTTTATTTCTTTTATATAATTCTATAAACTGAAACTAACTAAATAAATAGATAATTAAAAAATAAATTCATTGAAATTGCTCTCAGCACCTTTCGGGTATCCATTGTACCCTGCACTTTTGGATCTGGGTTCTTATTTAACAGAGCAACGTCTTTCCTTGGCACTTTAATTTCGGTACTTATCAGACGGCAAAAGCTGCTATTATTCAAGAACTAAGATTTTTAAGGATAGCTGTATCTCAACATCTATTAAATATATTTTTGTTTAGGCACCATGTACTTTATTGTATTCGCTCTTTCTGCTATATTACCATTCGCTTTCGATCAATACAATAAATAACAAAAGATTTCCCTTTCAAAGGAATTAAATAAATAATAAATAAATAAGTTTTTATTAAACTCAAATTTTTCCTTTCTTTGATATTAGCATTTTCCCGACAAAAACATTTAATTATATTTTCTTTTTCAAATGAATGAATTAAATAAATAAATAGTTGTGTAACAGCATTTGCTAATGTAAACGACGCAGAACAATATAATTCGAACGAAATGAAATAATAAATTTAAGAAAATTAAATAGAAAAATAAATGGATAAAATTGAAATCTATCTATCTATCTATCTATCTATCTATCTCCCTCTCTCTCTCTCTCTCTATATATATATATATATTAAAAAAATTTAATGTGACTGGCGTCAATTTTTTTTTTTTTTGTCTCCTATAGCATCTTCTAGCGGAGAGCAGGGTCCTTCTTGTCATGAGAGGTATCAATGTGTTCCGAATACTCCAAGGAAGACATGTCAGCTGCTTAGAAATTTCTACCATTCTAATTAAAGAAGTTATCAACTAAAAACGACAAGTTTATGAATTTACTCTATTAGCCATTTTGAAAAATGTTTCTCCCAGGGACGCTGTTCTTCTGTCATGGAGTCATTTTACACGGGAAAATAAAAATATGTTCCATGGTTGTATGTAGGTAGGTAGGTAGGCAGGTAGGTTGGATTTAGTCGGATTACCCATAGCGTCGCACCAGTACTGCGCTATGGGTAATTGGCGACTGTCTGGGACGCACCCCTAGAGATGTTCCGGAGACATGTCATCACAATTTTGATCTTTCACGGAGGGGTTGATTCCCCCACTTTGGTGATCCCCACAGGTATAGTGTGGATGGGAATATGGAGGACTTTGCGGCCGTGACAGATTTTATGTACACCAGCCACCATTAGTGTACACGACGGTCTTTGTCCGGCTCAAGTATCAAATCGGCAATCTTCCAATTTCGTGCTCGGCACTTTACCGACAAGGGTACCGCAGTCCGAAACCATAGATATAAAAAGAAAAAAAATAAATATCAACTTTTTTTCTCTATTTTTAAAAAATTAATTTTCTTACACGGAAATAACTAAAATATGATCTTTGGTTGTAGGTAGGTAGATAATTAGGTAGGTTGTGTTTGACGTCGCACCATTACTGCGCTATGGATAATTGGCGACGGTCTGGGACGCACCCCTACGGATCGTCCGGAGACATGCCACCAGAGTTTCGGTCCTACACGAAGGGGATGTCTCTCCCGCTTCGGTGGCCCCCAGAGGTATAATTTTTATGGGAACATGGAGGATATTGCGGCCACGACATATTTTACGTGCACCAGCCACCATTAATGTACACGATGGTCTTTGGCTGGCTCGAGAACCGAACTCGCAGTCTTCTAATTACGAGCTCAACGCTCTACTGACTGGGGTGCCACGCTCCGGATCTAAGGTTGCAAAAAAGAAATAAAAGGGTCATATACTAAAGCTGTAAAGCAAAATGGTCTAGATATTATGAATTTCTTTCTATTAAAATAATATATAAATATTTCCATTTTACATTGTATATGAGGATTTCCAAAATATTTTTCTGTTTTTTTTTTTTTTTTTTTTTTTTTTTTTTTTTTTTGTAATATGCACTATTAATATTCCTCTACAGTGAAAGAAAGCAGCGAATAGGCAGAGCTCTGCAAGAGTTAATAAGTAAAGTGAGTCGGGGGTTGGTGAGCGGAGCGAGCAGGGGGCAGAGCCCCTTAGTATATAAAAAAAAAAACTATTCAAAAAATTATGAAAAGTTAAGTTCCTGTTTAAAAATAAATAAAAATAAAATAAAATAAAAATAGTAAATAAATAAATAAAAATAAAAAATAAATAAATAATACATTTTGAAAATAACATTTTAAGTAAACATTAAATACTTTTAAACTCATAATATAGTCATTAATAAATGAATGACTGTTTTTTAAAATAATAATATATATTTTGTAAAATAACATAATTAAAAAATTCTGGTTGAAAACAAAATAATAATAAATAATAATATAAGTAAATCAGTAAATCAGTAAAATATATTTTTATGCACTATAAAATTTTAATGAATATTTTAATTATAATTAAATCTTTAAGCATACATTATGAAAAAAGAAAAATTCTCACATACAAGCGTCTAAAAAATTGGAGAAATGTAAAAAAAATACTACTACTATATTAATACAATGCTACAATTCTATTATGAAGACGTTTATAATTTTCTAAATATAAATACAGAATAAATCTATATCTTTTAGTTTTAGCTCCTCTTATTTCTGTGCCAATAAAATCGAGGTTTCTTCTCAAAAATGAGAGTATGAAAAGAGCATCTATTTTCGGCAAATTATCCGATTGCTCTTTTACAAATCCAAAATCGACATTATACAAATAAATATAGAAAAAAAAATTATATAAGATTATAGTATAGTTATGGAAGGTTTAAGTTATTTTTTACAAAAGGTAAAAACTTTAAAAAATGAAAAATAAACTACAGATTAGAACAGAGAGAACAAAAAGAAAAAAAAAACAATAGGTAAAGAAATGTAAATATTCGCACTTCGTGAACTGTGACGTCAACCCCATCCCACGGAGTGTTTTCGGATCACGTGGTTTTGTTTTGGTTTTTAGCGATTTTAAAACGTTAATTAAAAGTTAATTTGAATTCATTTTACGATTTTAATTGGATTTTTCGGATTCTCAAGATTGAGTTTATCGATTACAGTTTTTAAAAAAAGTATTTTCGTCACGAGTGCAACTTCCTCATTCCCCCGAATAAATATTCGGGGGCATTAAAAAAAACAGCGAATCTCAATAAAAATTTTTAATGAATTTTCTTTGCTAAAAGAGTGATAGGGGAAAAAAAAAAAGGCGAAAATTTATCATCCTTATCTTTTTAACGATGTTAATTTGTTTCAGATATATATAAATATTAACAAAGTTATATTTTTCCGTTTTCTCTAAAATTTTATATTGTGTATGTTTAGAATAAACCTATATAACTAAAAATTCGTCCCATAGACTGCCCAACCCTGATAGTTTTGTGAATTGGAGATACTTCCGTTGCGATCTCGTCATTTTCCATAAGAAAAAAAGTTAATTTTTTCCACTTTTCTTTATTTCATTTGAAATATTATGATGCTTTTCTGAAGACACACTAATTTGTTTGAAAATAATAATAATAATAATAATAATTAACTAAAATTAATAAATAAAATAAAAGGGAATACAAAAGTAGTTTGTATTTAATGCGCAGTTCATGAATGGAATAGGAATAATTGGTTACAGAGTAAAACTGATTTCAGTTTAGTTATCAAATGCAAAGATAAAAAATGTACGTATGTATTATAATAAATAACTATTTAATATTATTGAACATGTATGAAACATATCGCCAAATACACCATTTAGACACTCTCTACTAAGACAGATCTTCTTTAGCGAATTTCCATTAAATATACAAACAAAATTTAGCGGGACACTTTTCTGGTTTCTTTCATTTTTTCTTTTCTTTCTTCTTCTTCTTCTTTTTCTTTCTTTCTTTCTTTTTTTTTTTTTTTTATCAGTTATTGCTAATTTAAATTTTTGTTTCAGTTAATTACAGAAAATTAAAGAAAATTACAAAAAGTGTATTTTACATTTTTTCTTACACATACACTCTTGCTCAAAACTTTTGCAAGATTTGCAAACGATCAGTTTAATTCAATTTAAAATCTTATCTCTCGATAAAATGTTTGCAACGTTGGAAATTTCAGAAAAATGAAAAATAAATAAATAAAGGATTTTTAGGATAAAGAAAAAAAGAACTTTAATGTGTTTTATATCTTAGTGAAATTAGCTTGCTTTTAATGTCTAACTAACGATTTTATTTGATAACGATTAACTTGTATTAAAATCAAGAAAACATACGTTATGTATGTATATGTGTATATGGAAATGTATATGTATGAAATGGTATTTCAAAGTGTTGTGTGATTAAAAAAATTTTGCTTTACTCAGAATCCACCCATGAAAGATAATGGTAAAATTTTAGAAGATTGATTTAAAAAAAAAAAAAAAAAAAAAAAAAAGGAAAGAAAGTTTCAACATTGAAATCGGAAATTTCTTAAGTAAATTTATTACAGTGATAGAAGATAGTAATTTTATAAAACTTTTTGTAAATTACTGGTTTCGGGTTGTGAAAATTTACATATACATTGAAATATAAAATATTAACTAGATTAATTTTTCTCAAAAACTATTTAAATTTAAAAAACTGAAAATATCAGATTTTTTGGAAATTTTAAAATGATTACTAGTTTTTAATTTTTTCTCTCGATTTCATATTATTATAGTTTAAGAGCATACTCCTAAAGATATTCAGGTATTACTTTGTTGATTCATTGTTAAGTAAAAAATTTTAAATGTATGAATGGTGAAATGTAATATAATTTTTGAGTATTCAAACTGAAAACTATTCAATGGAAATAGGATGTGGTGTATGGTATTAAAACAAATTGTCTCTCTCTGTAATGAGGCTTTAAAATATAGTTTGTATTTTCTTACTGAGGAAGAAAACTGTCAAAAAGTAGTATGTTGAAGCTATCAAAAAACTTTCTTCTATATTTTCCTATACAAATTCACTCAGTACAAATAATTTGTTAAAATTTATTAAATCTATTTTCCACGATAAATCTAGCCCTTTTTTTTTTTTTTTTTTTTTTTTTTTTTTGTCTTTTTAATGAAAATAATAATAATAACTTTGGTTTAAATTATCATAAGTCAATGGTTAAAATATTCGGATTCAGTTTAAATTTATTGATGAGTTTTTCGGAAGATATCAGTATTAAAAATTTACCATTGCACCTACATGTCCATTTTTTCCCCTAGTTCCCTATTTGTATTATGAATAATATTTTTTAATTTCATAATGATTCAATTAAATCAATTCCAATTGTGCTGATTTATAGGAAATTTTGTCCTATACCCTAAGTTAAAAGTTCAGAGAAAACGGGAGGGCAAGAATACCTGTTGCAGGATTTTCACCAAAAGTTGATAGACCCTAATTTATGTTAAGGTGTAACTGCATATCAATTTGTATGAAATTCTCTGAAGTAGCTCTTGAGATACAGTTGGATCAAAAATTTTGTTACACACACATACGGACATTTTCTAAAAATGACTAAATCCTGTTCTGGATCAGGATCTCTAAAAACATGTAAATCCATCGAAAACTGGAAATCGAAAGTTTTTACGAATTTAATACTTTCTTCTATTGGATATAGAAGAAAGTATAGAATATCTTTATGGCTTTAATTACAAACAAAAACTAAAAGACAGATTATTTTCCTGTACTTCTTTATATTTTCAAAAAACAAGGTTTCAAAAATATATTTTGTTTTTAAAAAAATAGAGTAAATAATCTCCCAAAAGCTTCTTTACAGCTTTATGTCTAAAGAAAAAATTGGGGGAAAGGAGTAGCCCTATACAAAGTTTAAAACTCATTTAGCCATCCTGTAGAATATTATTGTACCATTTTCAGTAGAGAACATGGCACTTAAATAACATATATTTATTTTAAGGTATTTTATAAATACCACCAAAAATTAAAGAACAGACAGGTATACCAATTAAAGTCATAATCATGCATTAATAATGTTTTAAATTATTAAATCGCTTAACATAATTAAAAATGCAATTCTAGCAGTTTGAACTACAGCCCATAATGCATCTGAATATTTTTGTGTGTCTGTTAGCAGTAAATCTTTGCTGTTCATACCATATTCCACAGATAACATACTTTTAATTATTAGCAATTTTCAAATACAGCCCATAATGCATTTGAATATTTTTGTGTATCCTTTAACAGTAAATCTTTGCTATTCATACCATGTTCCACAGAAAACATATTTTTAACCATAATAATAATAAGGTCAATTTCCTCAAAGGTATTACACAATTTTTTAAATATTATCTCTTATTGAACGAAATACACTGGAATTCTTTTGAATATCTTTGTATATAAATTAGTGTGATCTGTGACTGGAAAATTTTTAGGTAAATTTATTATAAGGGTGGGTGGTAAATTTTATAAAACCATGTTTAAATTGCTATTTTATAATTATGAAAATGTACATACATATGCATTCAATTATGAATGTATTAAGTATATTAATTTTTCTCAAAAACTATTTAAAAATAAATAATTTAGAATTTCAAATTTTTTGAAAATATTTAAAATGATTACTGCTCACTAATTTCTAATTTTTCACCTTGGCTCTACCTTATTATAGTTTAACAGTATATTCAAGTATTACTTTATATATATATATATATATTTAAAATCTATATTAAGGCCAATTGTCTGCACTAGAAACCTGGGCCAGGGTAGATTGCCTCCCTGGGTCTTTCTAAGGGATCCTAGTCAACAATATTTATGCAAGTTTTGTAGAAGATAAGAAACGTCTAGGCAGACAAATGACATGGACTCGAACCATGCTTAATGCAAATTTCCTCTATTGGCTTAAAGTTATTGGGGACTTAGTACTAGGGATTTGAGCCTAAGGGGATGTCCTCTCTAGGGGTCCTTTCTAAGTGATCCTAACCTGTATTCAAGTGAGTTTCGGAGAAAACGACGTAAAACTCTGAACGGCTAGTTCAACGAGTGCTTCCTGGGATCTAATCCTGCACTTCTCGGCTACTGGTGGGACCTATTAGCTTAACCAAACCTCTAATACGTTGATATTCGGTTTAAGGGGAATTGTCTACACTAGGGACATGGGTTCTAAGAGGTAGCCCATATCATTCGCGAGCTTCGGAGAAAAACAAGGAAAACTCCGAATGGCTAGGTCGAGAAGCGTGACCTGAGATCAAACTCAGCACTTCCCATCGTCCACCTTTAAAGGCAAAACCTCTCAGTCACTAGTGGAGGTGTAGGAAATAAAATTATAATACTAATTAATTAGCAGTCAGTATTTATTTAATAATTTTCAAGAAATACAAATATAATAGTTATTATTATATTTCATTGCACATGTGTGGAATATATATATATATATATATATATATATATATATGTGCGTGTGTGTGTGTGTGTGTAATTGTAAGAGAGTAATTAAAAGAAACTTCTAATTTATATAAATGAAAAATGTTTAGTACAAGTTCGAAATGTAGATATTTAAAAACAAATTATTTCAAATGCTAAGTAATAAATATTGAAAATGATTTCAAGAACAATTGATAAATATTCCTTTTATACAATTCCTTGGTGGGTTTTTTCTTTTCATTTTTTCCCACTTTTTATTGTTATTATTACTATTATTATTATTTGGAATATCTCAATCTGGTTGTTCTATTTTATTGTAATTATTTATTTATTTATTCAAACGAAATACAAGACTATTTTTTTATATTATTTATTTATTTATTTTAGATTTCTCAAAAAACATTTTGTAGAATGATTTTAAAATTGCCGAACTTTCGGAATCTACAACAGTATTCATTGATGTGGATTTAATAAAAGTTTACTAACTTTTACCGAATGAAATTCCGCGATTTTTTGAGCAATCCTTCTTTATCTTTTCTTTTACCTTTCAACTTTCAATGATTTTAACTTTGGCTGAAACCGAAAGACGGAATTTCCGATACCGCCGCTTGATGGCACTGCGACGACCCGAGATGTCTGCGGAGAATCGAAAAGAGAAAATTGGTAGGGCAACCAGATTCTTTTAATGCAAAATGAGGACAAATTATGCAATGTCCTCATTTCCATGAGAAAAATGAGGAAAATGAGGACATTAAATATAGTGCAAAATTAGCTTATATTAACCGTACTTGAAGCCATTAATCGTCACTATTATAAATTTATGCTACTTATGAACTTATACAATAAACATTATAAAAAAATATTTATGTAAGTATTATTAAATTTATAATAAACTTTATGATAAAGTCGTACACATTATACTTTCCTTCCTATTATATAATGGTATGCTAAGTTGTTAATATTAATTTCTGATATGTGGTTGACACGAAAATACCAAACTAGTATTTTATATCTGCTTCTATTAATACCTTTATAAATTGTTTTGAACTACTGTTGTATAGACCAGGTTTTTAGTATAAACGAAATCCTAACTACTTCAAATGGAATTGATACAATAAATAACATTTTAGAAGGAAAAGGCAATCTGAAGAATGTCAAAAACTGGCTAGGCTAGGAATAAGAATTGATCTAAAAACTGAGTTATTATGATGACCTTCGAGCATATTTACTCACTTGAGGAGAGCCAAAAATTTATGAGATATTAACAAGGTAATCTGTGTTCAACTCCTATCCCTGATTAGTCCGTTTTCAATCTTGCTAAAAAATGGTTTTCCATTTAAAATGTTATTTTAATTTAGTTAGTTATAAAATCTAATTAGTAATAAAATAATTTCAAGCTTTATGTTAAATTTTTAAATACTTTTTTTTTGTTTTACTTTTATGCAAATTCAACTTTTTCTTCCATTTTTTTTTTTTTTTTTTTTCAAATGTTGCAAAGATTAAAATCTCCCACTATAAAAATATATTCTATGTAATAGGGTTGGATTGGAGGGATTTTTACGTCGCACTAGTGCTGCGCAATGGACAATTGGTGACGGTCTGGGACACCCTAAGAGGTTGTCAGGAGACGTACCATCTCAATTTTGACCCTCCACGAGGGATGTAATAGTGTCAGAAATGATTTAAAAATAAACGTAATGAATCAAGAAATCGTGATTTTTTTTACGTTGTGTTGAGTTGTAGAATTAGTATTGCAAATTAATAAGATCAGTAGCATCTCTAATGTTGAAATTTTAAGTGAAGAAGGAAATTACTGAAAAATGAGGACAAATGAGAACAAGCAGCAGAAAATGAGGACAAATGAGGATATGAGAACTTCTGAAAGAAACTGAGGACAGCACTTAAAAAATGAGGACTGTCCTCAGAAAATGAGGACATCTGGTCACCCTAAAATTGGGGTTATTCTTGAAACATCGCGAACGCCATCCTTCTCTTTATAGGTTCATGGCTCGTACACACATATTGAAAAAATGTCGCAAAGGAAACTTAACGTTAGCGCTTCCCGTTTTGCAGCGGCTATGGTACCCAAATAAAAACTGTGAAAAACCCGCCTCTATTGTACTCTCTTTAAAAATGTTATCTCTTAGGTTTTTTAATGAAAACGAGAATTAATTCTACTCCTAAATAAACATTATAGATGTGATTATTTATTTGAAATTATTGGCGTACATTTGACTTTAAATACAAAACATGTTAGATGTTAGCTAATAATCTCAAATAAGCAATCACATTATTACTAGCTAACATCTAAAATATTTTGTATTCAAAACGCTAATAATTTCAAGTAAATAGTCACATCTACACTTAAAATATTTTTTTTTTTTTAAATCGAACTTCTAATGTTGTAATTTGTATTATAAATACGAAAAAAATCATGTATTAATAATTCAAGACAAAAAAGTATTAATGTACGCAATTTTAAAATTAAAATTTTGGTTAAAAAATAAGGAAAAGAAATTAAAATTTTGAAAAGGAATCGCTCCTAAAAGATGACTTTATCGTTATTTATTTTATTAAAATAAGCATTATATTATGTTCAATAAATTCATTCAGATGCAGACGAAACCGTTCGCAAAAATTTTATCAACTAAACCAAATATATTTGTAATCGCTTTATAACCAAATCTACAACTACAATAACATTTAGAAATGAACAAATATAATATAAACTAACTTATTCTAACCTCATAACAAATTAAACAATCCAATTCGAAATTCCATAGATTTTCTCTTGACCCGTAGAGAATGAAAAATTGAAGTGATAAAGATTTCAATAACTATATAAATTGTAAGTATTATTCAAAAAGTACCTTTTAAAAATTAATTATTAAATATATTACTTAACTTATTATTTGTAAAGATTATCTAAAATCTACTATAAAACTAGTGGTATTGATTAAAAATAACATCTCGGAATGTTTTAATTACAACTAAGGAATGTGCAGTTTACGATGCCAGTAAATTTAAAAATAAACTTTTCTAAAACCATTTACTAACAGAAGTTATGACCTAACACATGGTTAAAAATGTATTTATTGTATACTATATGTACTACATACGCTCGTATCCAAAATTAATGTCATAGTCTGTTTCCACGTATCCTTCTTTTGAGCACAATTTTTAAATAAACAAATGTATGAACATACTTGTCAACAGACTAACTAATATTCTGTAGTTTTGTTAGCCCCGCCTTTTTTTTTTTTTTTTTTTTTTTCAAACCAGCATCTCTTTAGAGTACTTTTCTTTTTCTTTGATTTTCTTCACTTCTACTTATTGTCATCGTTTTTTTTTTTTTCATTCCTTTTTGATTTTTTTAATCATTTTACTTCTGTATTTGCTTTGCCGTTGGTGGAAAAGAAAAAAAAAATATATTAGAGAATATTACCCTAAAAACTGACTGGTGTGAGAAACAGGTCGGACTATCATATCAACACTACGGAATATTAATTAGGATGTTGGCCAGTATGCATATGAACATACAATCAGGATGACGTAATCTGTATCGAAAAATTTATTCAATTTTATAGAACTTTAACATAAGCAATGAATAATTATTAAAATAATAATAAAATAAAAATGATAAAATCTGTTTAATAACATTAATTTCTGTCTCACTCCCCCAAACTGCTTTTTTTTTTTTTTTTTTTTTTTTTTTTTAATCACTGCTTATCAAACTGCTATGATACAGAAAAAAAGCAAATTATTCACTAAATAAATAAATTGAAAATCAAATGTGAAATACTAGTAGGAGTTGGCAAGAGTAGTTTGAAACTGTTGTGGGAGGAGTCCCGTGGTTTGAAAACGTAAAAAGGAATGATATGTAATAAAACTGCAAAATTTCTTCCATGTTATTCAATCGATGTGGTGCCTTGTAAACGTATTTGAAAACTATTGGATCAGGCTAATTTTGTTGTAAATTTTTATTTTATTTTACTCATTGTAGCTTAAACGGTTTTTGAGGAATTGCCGATTAAATATTTTGGCAGATATTTGTTTAGCATTTTTTCATTGTTTCAGCGCTTGTAACTTGTAATTAAGTCCAGATATTGTAACACAATCTATGTCATATTGTAGGATTGTTTGTCTTCTTTCTAAATGTGCTCCTGATTTTAGACTAGCATGTATAGAAACTTCGAAAAAGAGGTATATTGTAATATTTGTATTCATTTTTTATTCTATTCGCAATAGCTTAAAAACAATTTGAGATAGGATAAGGTTCATATACATATTTATGTTCCAAAGGAGCTTTTCTATTTTCTCTCTGAGTCTGTAGGTGCAATAAGAAATCACCCTGCACACATATATATATATATGTGTGTGTCAGGTGTCAGATACTTCACGGAATGAGAAATTTTCGCCTCTTTTGCTAACACAAATTTAATCAGAAATCTTTATAGTGTTTTTACAGTAATGTATCGTGATTAAGTACGATATAATATATTATATATATGTAGTGGTAGCAATAACGGGGAAAATTTCTCGTTTAGGAGAGTGTCCTGGAAAAGAAAAAGGCGGCGAGTACGATCCCTGGTATGTTAAAGATTAATTTGATAACTAAATTACGTTTCATTCAAAAAACTATCTTAAATTAAAGTAATATTCCATTTCATTTACGTTCTTTTGCAATCTATATAAACTTTAAGAAAATAGTAGATAATATTTCTTATAATTAATTACTATGTCAATCATTTCATGAATGGTGAAGCTTATGAAATATATCTGAAGAAAACATAATATCAGTTATTTATTTTAAAGAGTAAGATAAATGTATCATATTAATATGAATGCGCATTTTGTTTAGTATTATGCAGAATGTATTTTATTTTGTATTCCTTTCTGTAAATTAATCTTTATATTTCTCTTGGATATGCTCGCACCACCCATCTAGTGTAGTCACGCCTCCTAAAGAGTTGCATCTATCTATTTATCGGATACGCTTTCTTTTACTTTTTTTTTTTTTATTCTTTCATCAATTCAACAATCAAATTATGTATATGTTAATAAGAATCAATCAATATCTCGTTTAAGTCAATGAAGTTTAAATAATAACTAATTTTATAAAATTTCTATTAACAGTTTTTTTGCTTATGGAATTTTGTAGTGACTAAATATTTTGGTGTAGGGAATGTCGGAATTTTCCCCTATTTTTGTAGGATGAATTTAAATTTTTATCTGGCAACAATGGTTTCAAATTTCAATACTCATTATCATCATCATCAGCATCTTTTAGGATTATTCTGGGAACCTGTTCCGGCTTCTTGGTCTAACCTCCGTTTTCTATATATGCCGTGGTCTCGCTTGCTCTTAGGATACAGCTGTCTGTAGTCTTCTACGTTTCATATACAGAGCTCCCAAGCTAATACAGCAAATTATTAGAACCGCCCATTTTTCTACACCACTTAATTTTTAGAATAATTCTCTTCAAATATATTTGCGATGAATTATGCAAAAAAAAAAAAACTCTGAACATTAAGTAATGTAGAAAAATGGGCGGTACTATCAATTTGCCGGATTAGGTTGGCAGCTCTGCATATACGTTGGACATAATTTTTCCAATTAGTGTGGGATAATTTCAACACTGAAACAAGAAAATATATTCACGAAATTAACTTACTATTAAATCCAAAAACATAATACCCAAGCATTTTTAGAATATATTGTTAAACTATAATTATGTCAAATAGATTGCAAAAATGAAATGGCAGTTGGCATGCAACAAATTTAAATAAGAAAATAAAAACAAATAAATAAATAAATGTTTAGTTTCATTCTTAATACTTAACACTTTTGCGACCGCTGACGTAGATTCACGTCATTTGAAAATTTCTAACTCCACAAGACAATTTCAACATCCCCTTGAATGGTCTCCATTCAATGAATTTATCTCATTGAAGGTGCTTCTGCCAAAAGTGGCGATAAACAAAATTGTTAATTCTCCGATATACTGCGATTTTCGCATCAGCACCTCTTCTGTTTCCGGACCTGCGCACAGTGCGACTGATTGCAAATCTAGCGGGACAAAACCCTAAAACGCAACTTTAAAAATAATACTTTTTGAGTTTTCAAAAGCAATCTAGATACCATATAGATATCATTCCCAAACTATAATAACAACAAACGCGCGGTTTCCTTTACAAATCTTTCAACGAAAACAAGTTCCCATCAGTTTTTCATGAACGTCGTCGTCAGTCATATCTATGCGCATTATCTTACAGCTCATATTGTGAAGATACGTGCAGTCGATTTTTTTTTTTTTTTTTTTTTTTGTGTTTGTGTGTGTGCTCATGGATATTTTGCATCAATGTATGTGGTTTATATTTTCATACGTTAGTAAATTTTGTTCTCCATATTTAATTTATAAAATTGTATCAATTTTTTATTAGAAATTGTTTTAAATTTAGTCAAAATTTTGATATTCTTAGGATGCCAAAACTTTTGTAGTTCTTTCTACACGCTGATTCTAGTTCCATTTTATTCCTCGTTTCTTGTAATTTTTATATTGTTAAAATTTATCTGCAGTCATTTGCATCTTAAGAAGATATTTAATTCTTTACAGGGAGACTGCTGGCCGTATCGAGAAGGGATCTTTGCGAAAATCTGAAAAAGTGAATATAATAACTCTGGAACGGCAAGATATAAGCTTGAAAATGAGGATTACCTCAAAGACAAATTCTACTTGTAAAACTGTTCTCAAATGATGTTGAAAGAATTGATCCAATTCGCACATTCATTCATAGTTGCATTTAATCAATTATGGAAAACTTTACTTCGATATAAAAAAGTTCATTTTAAAGAAACACAATGTTCATTTGAATACTAGTATAACTTTAAAAAACTTTGATTTACGCAGCACAAGTGGATTATCGAGTGTAAAGAAACCTGGGCGTCCAAAAAAATATTTCGAATCGAGTGGAATTAAGCCTAAAACAAGGAAAGTAAAATCACTTGTTACGGAAAGTGCAGTAAAGAAGTTAACCCATGCTAGCAATAGTATATTAATACGAAGTGGTAAAAGGAATGCTCCTACAATGTTAGAGAAATTGATTTCAAGTCCTGAGAGAGCAAATAAGGTAAAAAGAAAAAAGTCTTCAAAAAGGAAGAGAAAAAAATACTTAAGTATACACCCGAAGAATCTTTAGTGTTGATAACTGCAACAAAACTAACTAATTATTAATAATTAATAGTATATAATAATAATATGTATAATAAAATAATAATAATATATAATAATAATAATAATAAAGAAGAAGAAGAAGAAATAATAATAACGGTAAATAATAGTAATAATAAATGATAAATGATAATATTAATTATAACTAATGATTAAATTAATTTTATTTCTATATATAATTTTGTCCCGCTAGATTTGCAATCCGTCGCAATGTGCTGCGCTTCGATTTTATTGGTTAAAAAAAAGATCAATGACTTTATGTTGGGTTGATTAATAGCTTTAAAATACAAATGTGCCATTACGAATATTCAAATTAGTGAATGAGTATATTTTTTTTATATATGATACGAATTATGTCTTAGACAATAAAAGATTTTTAGTTTTAAATTCACTATATTTGCGGGGGAAGGGAGAATCAGAACCCCTGATTAAGAAAAATATATGTTTTCGTTCGTATAATTTATTTGTTGTGTGTTATTAATATGAGTGTATACTTTTTCAGCCCTTAAAAAGATTTATACTTTTTTATTTGTTGCTTTAGCAATAGGTTCAGCTGGCGGCAAGTTTCCCTGATAAAATAATCGGGGGCGTTAAGAAACAAAAAATGCTTTTTTTCTACCACTTTTCCTTATACAATTATCTCTTCCCTGATGAACCACAGCGAATCTCAATAGAAAATAGGATGAAATTTTCTTTGCTAAAATAGAGATTCAAAAAAAAAAAAAAAAAAAAAAAAGGAACAATTTCTCATGCTCATCTTTTAAACGAAGTTAATTTGTTTCAGATATATATAAATATTAACAAAGTTATATTTTGCCGTTTTCTCTAAAATTTCATATTGTGTATGTATAGAATAAACTTATATAACTAAAAAAAAAAAAAAAAAACCTTTTCGGAAAGCTTAAAGACAAAGGTAGATAGATTCCTTTACGTTAATGTTACAAAAGTAAAGAAATATTACATATGCATTGACACATATTTAACCAGTGTCTTTGTTCCCACACGTTGCATTATTTACTATTTTTAAGAAATTTAATTATCAAATACTACTATTCATTCTACTTAAAATTTTAGGCTAGATTTATTGGTCAGTAAATGTTTGAATTTTTTAAAATCCAAGCTCATAATAATTCAACAAACAAAAGCCATAAAGATATACAATTTGGTGACAAAATTTGTGTCTTATCAATAAAATTTGTGATTTGGCGGCTAAATTTGATGGTTGACGACGAAATAAGTTATTTGATGACAAAGTTTGCAAGCTTGGCGATAAAAAATGGCAGCTTTGACGTTATTATATTTTCTTTCAATGCAAAAACCTCATATCACTTCACAAACCAATATCTTGTTTCTACAAGATAAAAAGACAAAGGAAGCTGTAGCGTATTACTCTCAATTTCAATCGCAAATTTAAATTCTTGCGTAAACCGGTGTTCTAAACTATTCACCACAAACGATATTTTTACCAAGACTTATGTATTATTTTAATTTTATATTTTTAATTGATTAATTGAAGCTGTTACCATAATTTTTATATTTTCAGCTATCTTTTTTATTATCGTTTGCACGTGACGTAAGCAGCAGATTATAAATTTAAGCAATTAAAGCTGAAAAAAAACGTCGGCTTCATTACAATTGACGAAAAATCACTTTTTAACTTGCAACTTTTAAGCAATTGATGTTATCGAAAAAGTTTAAATATAAAAAATGTTCTTTAGGGTAAGGCGGTAATTCGCCTGATTTGGAGTATTTTCCAATTTTCAATATTGAGGAAATTATTGGCAAATAAAAATTTCCACCCCCCGCACACTATTTCCACCCCTTTGAGCTGGATACCCCATCTACGAACACGACCGAGATTTTTACTGTTCTGAAAACATATCCCCAGCATATTAAATTTAAATAAAAATTACTCCAGTTATCGTGTTCACAACTTAACATGCGAAAAAACGTTATAAATATGTCAGAGCTGCCAACTTAATCCGGCAAATTGTTAGTACCGCCCCTTTTTCTACACCACTTAATTTTTAGAGTATTTGTTTTCTTCATTAATCGTAAATTTATTTGAAGAGAATTACTCAAAAAATAAAGTGGTGTAGAAAAAAGGGCGGTACTAAAAATTTGCCGGATTTGGTTGGCAGCTCTGATTATATATATATATATATATATAATTATAAACTTTTGAACGGAGAGTGGTTTTGGGTTCTAGGTGTCATGATCGGTGAAGATTTGGAGAAATTCTTCAGAAGTCCTGCCATGAGAACCATTGCAATAGGTAGATCTCCTATAAAGAATATACCTAATTCGACTCATGGACTACACAACCCTGACCGTTTTGCGAATTTGAGGTATTTCTGTTGCGATCATTTCTTTTTCAAAGAGAGCAAACGATAATTTTTTACACTTATCTATTTTTCAATTGAAATATTATGATGCTTCTCTGAAGATACACATATTTGTTTGGAAAAATAAATAAATAAAATAAAAGGAAATATAAAAATAGTTTGTATTTAATTCTCAGTTCATGAATGGAATCGGAATAATTAGTCACAGGGTAAAATAGATTTCAGTTTACTTATATAAAGTAAAGATAAATACATGTATGTATTATAATAATAAACTATTTAATATTATTGAACATGAATGAAACATATAGCGAAATACGCCATTTACACACTTTCCATTAACAAGGAAACATTCAAAAGGTGTCGTCTTCAAAAATTACTGAAATATATATATATATATATATATATATATATATATATATATATATATATATGAGTCTGTGTGTGTGTGTATCTACTCTTCATAAAACACCGGAAAGTGAAAAAATTATCGACTGAAATGAATTACAGCGACCACAAAAAATTATCAAACATAAGCATTTTTGGCGATTTAGCGCTTTTAGGCGATAAGTTTGCTAGCATCGAGATCGCCGTGTACGAACAGAACCGTGTTTTGCTTCTCCGCGAAGTACTCAAAATCAATCGCCTAACAGCGTGAAATCGCCAAATATGCTTAATTTTTATTATATTTTGTGGTCGCTGTAATTCATTTCAGACAATATTTTTTCACTTTCTGGGGTTACAGAATCACATATATATTTTTTTCAAAATTTTTTGAAGATGACACCTTTTGAATGTTTCCTCGTAAGACAAATCTTCTTTAGCGAAATTCCATTAAATATACAAGCAAAATTTAGCGGGACGCTTTTCTTATTTCTTTGATTACTTTTGTTCTCTCTTTCAGTCTTCCTCCATTTTTTTTTTTTTTAAATCAATTATTGCGAATATTAATTTTTATTTCAGTTGATTGCAGAAATTTATCGAAAATTACAAAAGATGTGTTTTACATTTTTTCTTACGCATACACTCCTGCTGAAAAGTCTATCAAGATTTGCAAACGATCAGTTTTTTCAATTTAAAAACTTACCTCTCGATGAAATGTTTTGAAACATTGGATATTTAAAGAACTATGTCTTCTTCATATTTTTCAGTGAAAATTGGTTTAAGACAACATTTAGGGGGCCGGTAACAAATTGAGCAAAATCAATAATGTTTCCTATCACCCTGTTTCGTTAAATAAGCGAAATGAACTGTAACTTTAGGATATCTTAATATAGACCCACTACAATTTGTGGAAGAATCTGTGTGACAATAGTATATTAAATAACGGAGATATAAGCATTTATTTTAAAACTTAAATAAATAAATAAAAATATATATATAAAAAAAAAAAAAAAATATCTCAACATGTTTTTTATTTATAATACACAGAGTTTTTAACGAAAATTATTCCCACTTTTAGGTCAGTTGGAAAAACACTTTTAAGACAATATACTGCAATCAGAATACAAATATCTTAAATATAACGTGATATGTGAGCATTTTTATGAAATACGTTTTCATTGCGCATGTGGGAAAGATTTAGAAATATATATATATATATTCCATAGGTTGAAAATTAGATATATTGAGCAAATTTTGCCAACAGTGCATTTGAATAGGATAAAAAAAAAAAAGTAAATTATCGGAAAAAGAACGAGCTAGATTTTACATATTTTCCAAGAGTTGAAATTTCTTAAGGAGTTTTTCACATGCCGCGTAATTAATTTAAAGATCCAATTTCTTTAACCCCGCTCCAAATGTATATTTTTTGTAAAAAACACCCTATAAGATGATATTTATTATGATGTTTTTCCTCCTGGGTGTAATACTTTCCATACATGTGTTTCTAAGCGGAGTTAGCACGTGTTTACGAGAGTTTCGGAGAAAACCACGAAAAATTGCAAATGTCTGAATTAATGATCGTGACCTGGAATTGAACAGGGAACTTCTTGTCTACTAGCTTAGAAATTATGAGATGTTTATGTTTAAATTTAAATTGTGGCACCTCATGTGACATATGTGATTCTTTTATTTACACATTTCATAAATTATTTAACGTAAAAACATCATTATAATAACATTTTTCAAATAATTAAAAATACAAAATATTTAAAACCTACTGTTTCTTAAAAAATAAATTAATTAAATAAATAAAAATAAGCTGTAATTTCAAATTCTAAAATAATTAATGTTTATTGTTGCATCTGATTTCTGCAGTTAATTGTACAAATTATAATTTCTTCATATAATAAATTATTTTAGTGACAAACGGCATAATCATTTGATTATTTGTTTTCACTTACTGCTAAGCCAGATTTCAAAGACTGGCCTTGGCACGCTGCCAAAAAATGGATTATTCCGGAGGGAAGGAAACATACATTAAAAGGGTGAAAAAAGTCATCCTCTCACCAAAACAAGTAATGTAGGATCCTCCTACCGTTTACCTCCTATCCTATTTTGAAGAACAGATTCGTTTCCTTCTCACCTCCCAGTCACATGACCCGTCTTTAATTCTTGGCTAAGCAGCAATGTTTTTGAAATAATTAAAAATGTAAAATACTTAAAATTTACAGTTAAAAAAAAAAAAAAAAAGAAAGAAAGAAAAAGTAAAGTAAAGCAGGGATGGAACACGGATGCAGAATTCATACTTGTATTTGTTTAAGAAATTTCACCTCCTATGATATCGTTGATTTAAGAAGTAGAAAACTTTGTTACATTCATAGTGGTATGAGTTTTGTGCCCATATTTCATCCATGGTAAAGTAAAAATTCTAAATTTTAAGAATGTTTGATGGCGTATTTCATTTCTTCGTATAATTATTTAATAAATTATTCAAATTACGATATGGCAGGATCAGATTACTAATAAATAAATATTTTTTTTCCTTTAGCATCTCCTTATATTATTAAAATCTGTGCGCATCTGTCTGTCTGTGAGAAATGCCTTGTCATCGCTAAAGCTCCGGCGCTAATGGTCGCATCGACTCGAAACCGATGTCGACAGACGCAGAATTTCTTCATCTCGACATCGCGATAAGTCGCTAAGCAATGCGATCCTAATTAGCGGAGATATTAATTAAAATGTCGACTCATGTCTACCGAAAAATGACCCAGAATTCATGAGTAAATGCTTAAAAAGCGACATTTTTACGGAAAAAGTGGAAAATGAATTAGAAATATCAGTCGTATTGTTACAAACAAGGTACCATTGGAAAGGGCTTTTTTTTCTCAATCCGATGGTTTAAACGGCTTATCGATCAGACAATTAGATTTTTTTAATTTACTAAACTATAAAAAAATGTTGGCAACAAATCACAAGAATCTTAGCTTTGCAGACGATAGTCTACAGTCTTGAACGGAAAGCACATCTGGTATTTAATGTGGTCACGTGTTTTTGTACTGCGATTAAAAATTGCAATTTTCTATTTTCTTCAATTTTTCAAAATTCGCACATTTCAATTAGTATACAATCTTAACACCACAAAACAAACTTACAGTTCAAATTTCATCGATTTTGGTCAATAAACAAAAGATTTACATTTTAATTCCAAATTAAATTTTATCTTTATACGCCTGACATTTTATCTGTCGAGAGGCGTCCTGATTAGGTGTTCTTTGCATCTCAGCTAATTAGACCGTTAAAAATTGGTATACGTAGGTTAATTAGGAGGGGCTGAAAGGGTGAGGAAGACACAGGCGTGCACCGCGCGCGCATCCCCTAACATGTGCACGCGCAGCGCGCACGGGACTTCATGCCGAAGGCAGTGGGGACCCGGTGCGACTTTTTAACCGATGAGGAATAATTTTTGTTCTTTTCTTTTCTTAAGAATAAAAATTTGATTTGAGAAGGAATACGTGCGCGCAGCGTGCGTATACCTTCACACGTGCGCGCGCATGGGTCTGAGCTGCCGAAGGCCGTGGCGACACGGTGTGATTTTTTACCCGATCAGAAATGATTTTTTTTAGGGGGCGCGAAGTGTCAGGGTAGGAATGCGCGCGTGCAGCGCGTGTATTCTTTAACATTTGCGGGCGCAGCGCGCACGGGACTGCGCTGCCGAAGGCAGTGGGGGCCCGGGCCGACTTTGTACCCCATGAGAAATGATTTTCTTCTCTTTCCTTTTTTTAAGAATAATAATTTGATTTGAGAAGGAATATTTGCGCGCAGCGCACGTATACCTTCACACGTGCGCGCGAATGGGTCTGCGCTGCCGAAGGCAGTGGGGACCCGGTGTGAGTTTTTACCCGATCAGAAATGATTTTTTGGGGGGGGGGGCACGAAGGGCCAGGAAAGGAATACACGCGCTGCGCGCGTGTATCTCTTAACTTGTAAACGCGCAGCGCTCACGGGACTGCGCTGCCGAATGCAGTGGGTACCCGGGACGACATTTTACCCGATCAGAAATGATTTTTTTTTTTTTTTATAATTTATTTTCATAAGACTTTAAGTTACTGTTAGTGATTCATTAATTATAGTGATTCATTTGAAAATACTGACCCGCTAGCGGGCGAAGCTCGCTAGTTTATATTATTATTATGCGTTTAAATATGTCTCAGAATAATGAAAACAAAAAGGAAATATATTTGTCTTCTTCTTTTTTTCTTTTTCTAATATATATGTTAACTTGTAAAACAGAAAAATAACATTATATTGCTTTTACTACGTACAAGCAATACAAAAATGCACGTTATGCGCTTTAAAAATAAAAATTAAATTTTTCAGATTTATTTATTATTATTATTATTTTTATTATTAATAATATTATTATTATTCCATTCATTTCTATCCGCGATTGTAATGAAATGCTCGCCTTCTGGTGGGCTAAGGGGAAATTACAATAAACATGCTTTAATTCGAATTCCATCAAGCCGCCATTGCTAGCCGATGTTTAGTTTCACATATATTTATTGAATAAAAATGAATAAATCCGGTAAAAAAGATAACACATACTGTTGTGTGCTCCAGTGTAACTCCAAAGGACCAAGAAATCCAGAATTAAGCTTCCATTTATTTCCAAATGACAAATTTAAAATTTCAGTTGCTTCGGATAATGAAAGTAAAGAATTAATCAGATGATTTGAAACTAATATTTGTTCAGCTTCAGTTAAATATCTTCTTCCGATCGAACTTTGAATAAACTGAAATATTTTTTTCCAAAAGCAATCAATTTTCCATGATGTAATGGCGGAGAAATTATAGTACGAATATTAAGTAGAATAACAAAAAGAACAAAAATAGATACACGTGGCTGTAATATTTACTAACAACAAGAGCTGAAAAAGCGCCATCTATCGATCATTACAAACGCGGATAGAAATTTCCATTACTTTGTTAGTAAATTTATTATGCGAGTGTGTCTATCTTGATAATAGAATAGGCAGAGAACAAACTCATTATGGCCCTTCATTTTCTACGTTACCACATGCGCTCATAATAAATTTGCCCCTTTGTACTGAGCCGATTTGAGAATAAAGCGCAAGTAACAGAGGGTTGTTTGATTGTGTGTCAAATCCATTGCTGCCAGATGAAAATTTAAATTGTCAGTATACTATATCGAGAGAAAAATCCCTACATCCCCTAAATCAAAGTATTCTGTCCCTACAAAATTCCCTACGCTTCAAAATCATTAAAAGAATTTTTTTAAATCGTATTATTATTAATATTATTTATATATCTTCTTGCCTTAAAAGAAGAAAAAAGATCCATTTTTATTGACATACACTGATAGCTGAAACGAATAGACAAGCAAAAAACAAGTGAACAATATATATATATATATATATATATTCATGAAAACACAATAAATAAAATGCACTATGACTATTTTATTTGTTTAAAATTGATACTGTCAGCTGCGTATTCCATTAAATTAATCAACAGATCTTCTTCGATATGTTTTCATCTGTAACTTACCTAATAAATTTAATTTAGCAATAAATAATCGTTGTTCAACAATCAAATATCAGCTTGATGGTTGCGGCTCTTTAGAAGGTGGGGTTACACTAAATGGGTGGAGTAAGCATATCGATGAGAAATAAAAAGGTTCATTTACAGAAAGGAAAACAAAACAAAACACATTTTGATATAAAATAAAATACGTATTTAGATAACTGCAATAGTTTTATGAACAGGATTTTGTCAGCGCTGCACAATATATTTGATTTGAGGTGTGAGCGTATACGAAAAACTTCAGAACTGCTGTTGTAAACAAATGCAACTTCATTTTAACATGACTTATTGTCGAATTTATTTTAAAAATTGAAAGTAAATTACAACAAAATATTAAATCAATATTTTATTCTTTATTAAAATTATACAATACTTTTATCATTTCGGATTTAAAAAATATAATAATAAAATAAATAAATAAAAATATGCAGAATTGCCTACTTTTATAAATTTTTACTGGAAACTTTTTATTTCCGACCTTTTCACCCCACTTATTTCCTAGAATAATTTTTCGTAATATGTAACTAAAATTAGAAAGAAAAAAAAAATGGTATGAAAAGAAGGCCAAACTAACAATGCTCTGGAACAAACTAAAGTTTACGCAACTGTAAGTTATTAGATATTAGACTTAGCATCATTTTGCAATAAAACAATTTAAGGTAAGAGCAGCGAGTTCGTGATCGAAAGATTGCGGGTTCGGTCCTCGAGCCGGCCGAAGACTGTCGTGTATGCTAATGGTGCACGTTAAATTCCGTCGTGATCGCAAAGTCCTCCAAGTTCCCATAAAAAATTATACCCCTGGGGGTACCGGAACATGGGTCTAAACTCGCTCTGTGGGTCTATTCTGGCCTGTACGTTAAAAAGAGAAATCGATCGTTATTTTTTCGATCGAAATCTCTTTCATAACGATATTCCGTGGTAGAGCAATTCTGCCCTACGAACGTTATAATCAAACGAGGTGGGGGAAAACTGCGTTCGAGGTTAATTCTTTCATCCAATCAGGACGAAGCACGTGGTTTGTTTTATTGTGATTACAAGTAAGAGCAGACGATGATCGCCATGTTTTGTTAAATATAGGTTGTTTGTTTGTTGTGAAAATGAAAAAAATAAAAAGCAAAGACACAGTGTGGATTCTTTTATGTGTTGTAGCAGAGCAGCTTTCCAGTTCAATTTAATTGTATCGTCTCGGTGAGAAGGAAATTTAAAATAGCTAAGTAAATTTTTATATTAGACTGGCTGTTAAAATGAAATCGGCCAAACGATATAATTATTTACTCGGCAAAATAAAGAGGAAGTATCACTTTCTAAAGATTCAAAATAATAGATTTATTTTATTTACATGGTATGTACTCATGTTTTAATTATTTTTTCCAAAAATTAATTTTTAAATATTGTACGTACAATGCACCTTGTTTGATTTGATATTTAGATATATTTGAGTAAAATTAATTAAACTGTAACGCTAATTTAGTGAGTAAAACATAAAAATATTTTTCTTTATTTATAAATTTATTTTTACTTAAATAATTGAAGTTAAAATTTATATAGACATTGCCTATTGAAATGATATAAATATTTAAATATTGATTTGAACTAATGTGATAAAATTTGTTCGATTTTATTAAATTAAACAGGAATTTATTTTAATATTAGATCTTTTCTTTTTAAAAAAAGAAAAGAAAGTATATAAATGTTTGATTTACACTGTATATACTAATTTCTAGAAAATTATTTGTATAATTATATGAAAAGTACGTTTCTTATTTTTTTTACATAAATATATGAATAATATATTGCTTTCTAAAATATATTAAGCTTTAAAGTTGTTTAGATTTACTAAGGCCAAAATATTAAATAGAAGTATGCAATTGTTTAGAATTATTCAAAATAATTATTAAAAAAAAAAAAAAAAAAAAAAAAGATTTACAACTACAGCTGTAATTTTTATAATTTTAAAAGAAGAAAGTTTTTATATTATTCATTTTTTCTAATTTAATAAATGGAACATAAAAATATTTTTCTCTATTTATAAACACATTTTTATTTAAATATTTGAAGTTAAAACTTAAGTCATTGTCTATTGAGATGATAAAAAATATTTAATGAGTGTTTTATATTAATATCATGAAATTTGTTTGATTTTATTAAATTAAATGTGAATTGTTTTTAAATAATGTTTTAACTTTTTAACCCTCCCCCCCAAAAAAAAAAAAAAAAAAAAAAGTATATAGAAGTTTGATTTAATCTGTATATTAATTTCTAGAAAATTATTTGTAAATTTATATGAAAAGTACATTACTCAATTTTTTACATAAATGTATATGATGAATAATGCATTGCTTTTTAAAAAGTATTAAGCTTTAAAATTATTTAGAAGATTTACTATACCCAAAATATTAAATTAAATCATAAATTTAAATAATAAACATTAAATCAAAAAATTAAATTATGTATGCAATCGTTTAGAGTCATTCAAAACAATTACTTATATATATAATAATAATAATAATAAATAAATAACTAGATTCTCAAATACAGTTGAAATTTTCATAATTTTAAAATAATAAATTTGTATTTTATTCCATTTTCACTTTATTTAAATTTGGATATGTGTGGGAAAAGGTGATTAATTTTTGTTTACATTCTTTGTATTTTAAGCTTTGCTAACATTTCTTTAACCAAGTTTCCTTATTTCATAAATCATTACTATTTTAACTATTTCTTAAAAAAAATAAAAAAAGAATGATTAAAGACCTTTATAAAACCAAAAGGGCGCGCCGTATTGTAACGAATACAAGAGCCACTCAACGACAGCCTTAGAGCTCTCGAAAAATAACGAAGATAAATATCGCTAAAATTTCGATCGCAACAGCCCAGAATACCAAATTATCGTTATATTCCGAAGATCGTTGAATTCCGAAGGAATATAACGAAGCGAACAGGCCAGAATAGACCCAATCCGGATCAAAATTCGAGTTTCGCTGATGCTGGCATCTTTCACCAGCTTATGGAGCTAGAAGTCGTACTTCCTCCCTATGAGGCGTTCCTAATAACCGAAGACGCAACCCTCATGCCTTAAAGTAAGTCCAGCAGTTCCACTACCGAGGCTCGGACTTTCCAAGTGGCACACGACAACAACAACAACAACAATGTATAAAATTTTTAAGCAAACAAGTTAAAGACAATTTTCGTTTTCTTTTTTTAGCTTTAGAAGTTTTTTATTAGCTAACTGAATAATCTCTTACGCCAGGAATTGAGAAGAATACCCTACTTACAGCACATACTACCAAAGAAAGACAATCGCTTGCTGTCATCTTCTATGAGACGCTAGCAATTCAATGAAACAATCAACAGTACTACTAAAGCACTTTAGAGGGACTTTGATGAACTCTATTTCTAAAATTTCTTTTCCTTTTACTGGTGTGTATGTATTTAAAAAAACCAAATGATGTGTTTTATAATATATGTGTGATACATAGTTCCCAACATTATAATTTCTTTTAGAGCATTTTTAAACTCGCCTTTATTTCTCATTATTTTATTTGTAGATTGATTTTCTTCAATATATGACTACGATAACAAATAATAATAATAATAATAAAATTCTTAAAAAAAAAAAAAAAAAAGTGGTATATAACCAAGACGTGCCTAAAAATGCTCCGTGATGATATTAAGATAATGACAACTCTGCACGATAACAAGGTCAAACACAAAAAAAAAAAAAGAAAAAATTTTCATGAGTTTTTAAATGCACAAAAAATCTGTTTCAACAAGTCTAAAACCTCCTGCTGTCTTCTTCAAGTCGCTAACGATTCATCAAGACTATTAAATAAAATACAGTCGAACCTCGTTAACGTGAATTACTTTTAACATGAACTGTTACTACAATCCCCGTTAAAATTAAGACTACTTTAATTAAATGAAGACTAGTTACAGAGTTCCCAAGTTTTATAATTTATTCACGAGTATTTTTAGCCCCGCCTTTTTTTGCGACAGAAATTTTATAGTTTATTTCTATTAATAATTCTAAAAATTATGGCCTAACAACATGGTTAAAAATGTACTTATTATATATGTGTACTATATACACTCATGTCCAAAATTAAAGTCATAGTCTTGTTTCCACATCTCCTTCTTTTGCGCGTAATTTATACAAGGCTGAAAGTTTTCCGTCTTTTCACGTTACTCTTCCCGTATTTTTTAAAAATAATCGTAATCCTATTTAATCAGAGTATATTAGTTTAAACATACACTCAATTTTTCTAAATAAAAATAGAGTTGCGAATGACGATAACAACTCTCATCCATGTTTATAAATAGACAAACGTATGAACATAAAATCAGGATGATGTAATTTGTAACGAAAAATTTATTGAATTTTATAGAACTTTAACATAAGCAATAAAGAGTTATTAAAATAGTAACAATATAAAAATGATAAACTCCTCCTATGTTTAATAACATTAATTTCCGTCTCCCCCCCCCCCGCCTTTCTTTTCTTTCTTTCTTTCTTTTTTCTTTTTTTTTTTTTTTTTTTAGTTTTATCTAACTTCAATTGATTGCATGTCATACTGCTATGACACAGATAAAAAGAAATTGTTCATTAAATAAATAAATTGTAAATCAAACGTGAATTACTAATAGGAGTAGGCATGAGAAGTTTCCAATTGTGGTAGCAGGAGTCTCGTTTTTTCAAAACCCCAAAATGAATGAATGATATATAATAAACAAACTTCTAAATTCCTTCTATGCTATTCAACAGATATGATTCATTGTAAACTTATTTAAAACTATTGAAATAGGCTAATTTTGTTGTACATTTTTAGTTTATTTTACTCATTGTAGCTTGAACGGTTTTTCAGAAACTGCCGATTAAATATTTTGGCGGATATTTCTTTCGCCTTTTTTAATTGTTTCAGCGCTTGTCTCGTAATTAAATCTAGATATTCAAATACAATTTACGTCGTATTGTAGTATTTTTCGTCTTTTTTTTCAAATATGTGCCGAATTTTAGTGTAGCATGTATGGAAACTTCGAAAAAGAGGTATATTGTAGTATTTTTATTCATTTTTTATTCTATTCGCAGTAGCTTACAAACAGTTTGATTTAGCATAACGTTCATATACATATTTATGTTCCAAAGGAGCTTTTCTATTATCCCTCTGAGTCTGTCACTGCAGCAAGGAATCACCTTGTACATATATACATATACATATATATATGTATATATATATAATATATGCATACTTGCCAACCATCTTATTATGAACTGTAAAATTTTAGTATCCCGCCTTTTCTTTCACATCAATAATTTTTTAGAGTAATTTTAATCTTATTGAATCGTAACGATATTTGGAGAGAATAACGCTAAAAATATAGTGGCGTGAGAAACGGGGCGTTAACAATTGTACGGTTATTAATGAGATGGTTGGCAAGTATGTACATGTATATTCATATATATATTTGCGGAGCTGCCCCCCTAATCCGGAAAATTGTTAGTACCGCCCCTTTTTCGACAGCACTTAATATTTAGAGTAATTTGTTTTCTTCTTTCATCGTAAATATATTTGAAGAGAATTACTCTAAAAATCAAGTGGTGTAGGAAAATGGGCTTTGCTAACAATTTCCCACATTTGGTTGGCAGCTCTGTATGTGTGTGTGTGTGTGTGCGTGCCAGATGTTAGACATTTTAAAGAATGAAAAATTTTCGCCTCTTTTGCCATCACAAATTTAATTCAGAAATCTTTATAGTGTTTTCACAGTAATGTATCGTTGTTAAGTAGGATATAATGTATTATATATTGAAGTATTGAAGCAATAGCAATAACAGTGAAAATTTCTGGTTTAGCAGAGGGTCCTAAAAAAAAAAAAAAAAAAAAAAAAAAAAAAAAATTCATATTCCATTTTAAATTCATATTCCATTTTATTTACTTTAAATTACTGTAATCTAAATAAAGTTTAAGAAAATTGTAAGTGAGAAATTTTAGATATGTAATATTTTTATAATTAAATATTATGTCAATCATTACATGAATGGAGATGCTTATGAAAAATAAATGAGGAAAACATAATATGATCTATTTATTTAAAAGAGAATGATAAATGTATCATATTAATATGAATGCGTATTTTATTTTGTATCATGTAGATTGTATTTTATTTTATTTTCCTTACTGTAAATTATTCTTTTCATATCTCTTCTAAATGCTCGCACCACCCATCTTGTGTTAGCCACGCCTCCTAAGGAGTCGCACGTCGCACCTATCAATTTATGGATACCTTTACTTTTTCTTTACTCTTTTTTTTTTTTTTTTTTTTTTTTTTTTTTTAACAATTCAGAAATCAAATCAACGTGCATGTTAATATAGAATCAGTGAATATCTTGTTTAATTCTAAGAAGTTTAAACTATAATACAATTTTATATAATTTCTATTTCCAGTTTTTCTGCTTAGGGAGTTTTGTGGTGACAAAATATTTTGGCATAGGGGATGTAGGAATTTTTTCTCTATTTTTGTAGGGACAATTTAAATTTTCATCCGGCAACACTGGTTTCAACGCTCATTATCACTGTCATCATCATCTTTAAGGATTAGGCTGGGAACCTGTTCTGGCTTCTTGGTCTAACCACAGCTTTCTATATCTGCCGCGGCCGCGCTTCTCTTTGGAGGGTATTAGGAGGCAGCTCTCTTTAGTCATTTACGTTTCATATACATTGAACATGATTTTTCCAATTAGTGTAGTATAATTTCATCACTGAAACAAGAAAATATATTTATGAAATTAACTTTCTATTAAATCCAAAAAAATAATACCCAAGCATTTTTAGAATATAATGTTAAACTATAGTCATACCAAAGAGAGAGCAAAAATTAAAAAGTAGTTGCCATGCAACATAATTAAATAAAGATAAATAAGTAAGCAGAATTTCAAGTTTCATTCTTTGTACTTATTATTTTTAGTTCCCCATCATACTATAGGTATGGGGAACTTAGGTAATCGTGAAAATATTCGACCTCAGTTTTTTTACTTTTCTACACGTTTTCAGGTGTGAGGAATCCGAAAATGACAAAATTTCTATGGTGTCTGTCTGTAGGGTGTCTGTTAGTCTGTTAGTCTGTTAGTGGGTCAGTCCGTTAGTTTGTTAGTCTGTGTACACGATATCTCAAGAACAAATTGTCGCAGAGAGGTCAGATCAGTTTTAAAATATTACTTTCGACACTGGCAAGAACCCTATTCATTTGCAATATTCGAATTTAAAAACTTCGTAAGTTATTAGAAATTTACGATTTTCTTAACATGGGAGAATAGGACAAAAATTCACTTAAACGTGCATTAAATGAAAACTTTTTACTGTAAAAATGTCTGACCAGTTTTAAAATATCAGTTTTGATGCCGGAATGAACATCAGTAACTATAAATATGCTACTTTGAAAATTTCGCAAGTTACTGGAAATTTACGAATTTCTTAACATGGCAGTATAGGAGAAAATTTCACATAAACGTCAATTTTGAGAGATATTTTCATCGTAAAGATGTCAGACTACTTTTGAAATATTATTTAGGACACTGGCATGAATATTAATGACTATGAATTTTCCAATATAAAGATTTCGTAAGTTATTGGAAATTTACGAATTTCTTAACATGTCAGAATAGAGCAAAATTTCACATAAACTTCAATCTTGAGGGATATTTTCATCGTAAAGATGTCAAACCACTTTCGATATATTATTTAGGATACTGGCATGAATATCATAGACTATGATTTTTCCAATTAAAAAAAAATCGTAAGTTATTTGGAATTTACGATTTACTTAACATGTCAGAATAAGGCAAAATTGATCATAAACTTCCATTTTGAGGATCCTAAATACTTCAAAATTAAGTTTATGATATTTGTTTGAACATGATTGAATACAAATATTCTACTAGGAAATTTTCGTAAATTATTCGTAATTTACGATTTTATCAACATAGCGAAATTGTAAATTTTTCATACAAATATGAATTTTGAGGTTTATTGCATTGGAAATAGTAGCATGAAAACTAAACAACAGAATTGATCCTGATAAAATAAATTAATAGATTAGAATAAGATAAATATATCGAAGTGAACGGTGGATAGCCTATTAGGCGGGGATTTCATTCTGTCACTGTATCAAGCTTTGGTCAAATTCATTTCTTTAAACATGATTATAATATGTCTCGCACTAGAAATTTCTGTGAACATAAATATGATGGGGAACTGAGCAGAGTCCACCTATGCCAACTAGTTTTTTCTTCCCTTCGTGTTATTTTTATAAAACGGTCGTTTAAGTTAGTACCACTATTTTTATCAGATAAATTTAGTTTGAATTTTTGTCTAAAAAAACAAATTGGTATTTAATTAATGCTCATGTAAATGCCCTGTACAATTTAATGCATATGCAGAGGTCATACTCCTCATTTTTTTCCAATGACACTCTCAAGGATAAAAAAATTACTCGTATTTGCTATCACTATGTTTCCGAAACAGCGCACAAGTGTGACGGATTGCAAATCTACCGTGAGAAAATCTTAAAAACTCAACTCTCAAAACAAAAATTTTTGACCTTTCAAAAATAAAGTAGATACCTTAGACAAATCATTCCCAAAATATAATTACAAGAAGCGCCCAATTTCTCTTGCAAATCTTTCGACGAAAACAAGTTTTCATCACTTTTTCATGAAGGCTGTGGTCAGTCATATCCCCATATTTTGCATCAAAGTATGTAGTTTACGTTTCCATACGTTAATAAATATTCTTCTCCATATTTCATTTGTAATATTTGATCAAATTTGTGTTAGAAATTGTTTTAAATTTAGTCAAAATTTTGATATTCTTACGATGGCAAAACTTTTGTATATCTTTGTACACGTTCATTCTCGTTCCATATTATTCCTCGTTTCATGTAGTTTTTATATTGGTAAATTTTATCTGCAATCATTTGCATCTTAAGAAGGTATTTAATTTTTTACATGAAGACTGCTGGCTGTATCGGGAAGGGATCTTTACGAACAGTTGAAAAAATGAATCTAATAACTTTGGAATGGCAAGATGTAAGCTTGAATATGTGGATTACCTCAAAGACAAATTCTACTTATAAAACTGTTCTCAACTGACGTTGAAAAAAAAGATCCGATTTGTACATCCATTCATAATGGGATTTAATTAAAGATGGAAAACTTGCCATCAATGTAGAAAAAAAAAAGAAAAAAAAAAGCTTTTTAAAGAAACAAAATGTTCGGTTTTGTACTAATATATCTTTAGAAAACTTTGATTTACGCAACACAAGTGGATTATCGAGCGTAAAGAAACTTGGACATCCAAAAAAAGATTTTGAATCGAGTGAATTAAGTCTAAAACAAGGAAAGTAAAATCACTTTTTAGGGAAAGTACAGTAAACAAGTTAACCCACGTTTCCAATATTACATTGAGACAAAGTGGTAAAAGGAATGATGCTACAATGCTAGACAAATTGGTTTCTAGTCCCAAAAGAGCAACCGAGGTTCAAAAAAAAAAAAAAAAAAATCCTCAAAAAGGAAGAGAAATAAATACCTACTCATACACCAGAAGAAGCTTTATTATTGATAACTGCAACAAAACTAACTAATTATTAATAATTAATAGTATATAATAAAAAGAATATTATATAATAAGAACGTGTAATAATATCTATAACAATAAATAATATAAAAAATAAATTATAATAATAAAAATAACTAATGATTAAATCAATTTTATTTGTACATATATTTTTTCCTGCTAGATTAGCAATCTGTCGCACTGTACTGCGCTTCAATTTTATTCGCCAAGCATTTATTTGTGTTCCAATTTGTTAAGCGACGTTACCGAATACTAAATATATCAGATGCTTTCTGTACCATTTAGACTGTACTGTGTTATGTTTGTTGTTGAATTGCCATGTTATTATATCCTTATATCCCATCTGCTTAACCTTTTCGCGACCGCTGACGTAGACTCACGTCATTTGAAAATCTGTAACTCTACCAGTGGGCGTTTCTTTTGCAATTTGTATGTTATTTAATTCATAAAAATATACCCAATATTCATATTTGTACGATCAATATACAACGGATACAAATTCTTTGATTAGAAAGAGTATAATTATAATGTGCATTTATTGTTAATATAAAAGTAAGTAGAGAAAATTTTGTTATCAAATATTGTAATTTGAGAGAATAACGCCCACAGGCGGACCTTACTGTCGAAAAGACAAGCATGCGGTTGCGAAAGTGTTAATATTTCAGATCTCTAGGGTAAAAAAAAGGATCAATGATTTTATGTTGGATGGATTAATAGATTTAAAATATAAATGTGTTAATACAAATATTTAAATCAGTGAATGAGCGTGTTTATTTTATTTGATACTTATTATGAGTTAGTTACTAAAAAATTTTTTGTTTTAAATTCATTATATTTCCGGTGTGAGGAGAGAGACAACACCCCTGATTAAGAAAAAATTATATTTGCGTTCGTATATTTTTTTTGTTGTGTGTTTGACTTTGTAGAGTTACGCATTAATATGAGTGTAGGCTTTTTCAGTCCTTAAAAATATTTATATTTTTTAATTTGTTGCATTAGCAATAGGTTCAGCTGGCGGGAAATGGGAAATTGCACATTTTTCATTTTAACTTGTAAATGATAGAGCATGAAAATACAAATATTTTGATACCATTTTTATGCATAACTGAAAACCGGATGCTTTAATAAATTAACTTTAAAAGATGTTGTTTTCATATTGGCGCGAAAACGCTGCGTCACGTGATGAAACCTATCGTGACGTCACTATTCACGAAATGAACTGCTCGCTGAATTTTTCGCTATAATATTGTATAAAAAATTCGCGCATTCAGCAAAATTTTGTATTCTTTCTCTAAAAAAATTATTAAAACAATTTCAACTCATTAAACGTCACTTCATTCTATAAATGACACCAAGTTTCAGTGGGATTTTTTTTTACTCGCCTGCTGTTATTAATTCAAATTAAACTATAATCGAAATAATAGTTGATCAATAGAATTTTTTTTAAAGAATTTCTTTACTATGCCAAAGATGTATATTTTAAATACTTGTTTTGTTTCATTTTATTATGTTTTATAGATTTATTATTATTATTCTAGACTGAGTATAGAAATAAAATATTGGGATTTTGTAATAATATTTAACTGAATAAAATGTATATTTTCATTGCTTAAATCATCTAGAATAGTATATGCTGAATTAACCTAAATTAGATTACATTTATAATTATGAGATGTCAGTATATCTGTATATATATATTTCCCCTTCGACTGTGTAGAAAATTGAGATTAAAAAAATCAATAAACAATTATAATAATAAATATTTATACTTCAGGCAACCTTGTCAGAGTCTGCAACAGAATATATAGTATTTTAAGCTAGAAATAACTTTTTTAATACATTTCAATATTATATAACTTAACAGTATTTCTATTAAAATAGAAGCTGAAGATTGTGAATAATTAAAAACATTGTAGTGATTCAGTTTGAGAAATTGAAAAGTATTTAAGGAAAATTGTATATGCTTATCATTCAAAATAAATAAATAATTAATTTAAAAAAAAAAAAAAAGTCTCCGTACAAAAATATTATTATTATTATTTTCAGAATTCAGAAACGTGTTTAGTTATTTTTATACTGTAATTACATTTTTATTTCTAAAAAAAAAGGAAGGATTAATAATAGATAATAATAATAATTATTATTATTTTTATTATTATTAGCAATAGGAAAAAAAAAATAAAGTTCTTTAAAATAAATTAAAAGAAAAGAAACACATGAACTATATGTTAAATGTAATAATATGTTATACGAGATCTAGTTATAAATATGAATGGTATTAAATAATTAATTAAAAATATGCAGTAAATTTCTGCGATCAAACACAATATATATATTAAATTCATTTATCAATGAAGCTTTAATGTAAAATCCAAATGTGTTTAGAATATATCAGGGATCGATCCATTTAAAAATTGGGACCTATTTGCTGCCCCTTCACAAAATTCAAATCTCTAAAATGGGCCCCTTCACAAAATTCAAATCCATAAAATGGGTCCCTTCACAAAATTCAGATTCATAAAAACAGCCCTTTCACCAGATCTATTTTTGAAAAGTTGAAGATTTTTTTTTTTTTAAATCCACGTTAACAATATTATATGAGTGTCTATACTTGGTTCAATAATATGCTGTTAACTTGATAATGAACATTAGATAGTGTAATTGCTAAAGTGAAAGGTTTCGTGTGATAATACTTTTTATCACAAAAAGGAATAAATTTTCACAAAATTATTTTGTTTGTCTCAAAAACCGGCTCCAAAAATAAACCTGGATCAGTCCTTGTATTTACTATAACTGACGGTCTCCGCCTGCTTCCCTGGTCGCTAAATAAAAAAAAAATTAAACGAAAAAAAAAAGAGTCTTTATTTTTTTTTATATCATTCTATAAACAGAAACTAAATAAATAAATAGATATATAATTAAAAAATAAATTCATTGAAATTGCTCTGAACACCGTTTTGGGTATCAAATTGTACCCTGCACTTTTGGGTCTTGGTTCTTATTGCCCGCAGCAACGTCTTTCCTTGGCACTTCAATTTGGGTACTTATCAGACGGCAAAAGCTGCTATTATTCAAGAACTAAGATTTTAAGGATAGCTGTATCTCAACATCTATTAAATATATTTTTGTTTAGGCACCATGTACTTTATTGTATTCGCTCTTTCTGCTATATTACCATTTGCTTTCGATCAATACAATAAACAACAAAAGATTTTCCTTTCAAAGTAATTAGATAAATAATAAATAAATATGTTTTTATTAAACTCAAATTTTTCTATTCTTCGATATTAACATTTTCCTGAGAAAAACTTTTAATTATATTTTCTTTTTCAAATGAATTAATTAAATAAATAAATAGTTGTGTAACAGCTGTTGCTAATGTAAACGACGCAGAACAATATAATTCGAACGAAATGAAATAATAAATTTAAGAAAATTAAATAGAAAAATAAATGGATAAAATTGAAATCTATCTATCTATCTATCTATCTATCTATCTATATATATATTTTTTTTTTAAAGTTACTGTCATTTTTTTTTTTTTTTTTTTTTTTTTTGTCTGCGACAGCATCTTCTAGCGGAGAGCAGGGTCCTTCGTGTCATGAGAGGTATCAATGTTTTCGGAATACTCCAAGGGAGACATTTGACACTGTTCTTCTGTCATGGAGTCATTTTACAGTGGAAAATTAAAATATGTTCCATGGTTGTATGTAGGTAGGTAGGTAAGCAGGTAGGTTGGATTTAAAGTCGCACCAGTACTGCGCTATGGGTAATTGGCGACGGTTTGGGACGCACCCCTAGAGATGTTCCGGAGACATGTCATCACAATTTTGATCCTTCACGGAGGGGATGATTCCCCCACTTGGGTGATCCCCACAGGTATAGTGTGGATGGGAACATGGAGGACTTTGCGGCCGCGACAGATTTTATGTACACCAGCCATCATTAGTGTACACGACGGTCTTTGGCCGGCTCAAGTATCGAATCGGCAATCTTCCAATTTCGTGCTCGGCACTTTACCGACTAGAGTACCGCGATCCGAAACCATAGATGTAAAAAGAAAGGAAATAAATGTCAACTTATTTTCTCTACTTTTAAAAAATTAATTTTCTTACACGGGAAAATTAAAATATGATCCTTGGTTGTAGGTAGGTAGATAATTAGGTTGGTTGTGTTTGATGTCGCACCATTACTGCGCTATGGATAATTGGCGACGGTCTGGGACGCACCCCTACGGATGGTCCGGAGACATGCCACCAGAGTTTCGGTCCTACACGAAGGGGATGTCTCTCCCGCTTCGGTGGCCCACAGAGGTATAATTTTTATGGGAACATGGAGGATATTGCGGCCACGACATATTTCACGTGCACCAGCCACCATTAGTGTACACGATGGTCTTTGGTCGGCTCGAGAACCGAACCCGCAGTCTTCCAATTACGAGCTCAACGCTCTACTGACTGGGGTACCGCGGTCCGGATGAAAAAAAAAAAAAATGGCATGTAAAGAAGGATATACTAACAAATTAAAGTGTGTGGAACTCTAAATTATCAGATGTTTCACTTAGCATCATTCTGTAATAAAATAATAAAACAAAACCAATGTATTAAATTTTTAAACAAACAAGTTTAAAACTTTTTGCGTTTTTAAAAAGATTTTGAAGAATTTTTATCAGCTAACTGAATAATCCCTGCCAAAGAGAATTTTATAAAAAAAATGCTTTCTTACGGCAAAAATAGAGAAGAAAGCCCCCTACTTCTGCCAACATTGACACAAACTAATAATAACAATTGCCTGCTGTCTTTTCCAAGGCGCTACAAATTCAATTAGAACCATTTTTGCCGGTTGAAAATTTAATTTGTCCTTACTATTATATGGAGGAAAAAATCCCTTTATAACTACATCAAAATATTCTAAATCTACAAAATTCCCTACGCTTCAAAATTATTAAAAAAAGTTTTAAATCGTATTATTATTAATATTATTGAAATACTTTCTTGCCCTAAAACAAGAAATTGGTCTATTCTTATTAACATACACGAAAGTTGATAGCTGAAACGAACAGACAAGAAGAAAAAAAGCGGTCAATATATATATATATATATTGACCGCTTTTTTTATTTTAGTACCGCATCCGAATCCCCCCCCCCACACACACACACATATTTTCTGGAATAATTTTCCCCAATACGAAACCAAAATTAAATATGAAGAAAACTGCTCTTATTGAGAAAAAAAAAAAAAAAAAAAAGGCATGGAAAGAGGGTTATACTAACAGTTCTCTGGAATAAATTAAACTTTGCGCAACTCTGAGTTATGAGATGTTTCACTTAGCATCATTCTGTAATAAAATCAAAAATCAAAACCTATGTATGAAATTTTTAAACAAACAAATTTTCGCGTTTTTAAAAAGATTTTTAAAATATTTATTTGTTAACTGAATAATCCCTGCAAAGAAAAGATTTTGTAAAAACTCCTTTTTTGCGCCAAAAACAGAGAAGAATGTCCCTACTTTCTGCAATATTGACACAAACTAATGGCCATATCACACGGGAGCATATATACTCAACACAACATTATACGCAACAATGCATCATGTTCACTCAGCGTCGTTCGAAGTTGGGGAAGCTGAACGAACGAGAAACCGGTCAGCTGTCCATAGGGTTTCCCCGAACTGCGTGATGTATTCCCTTCTCTCAGGAATAAATCCTCTCTATTCCGCTTATTGGTCAATTTCGACCAGCACGCTCAGCTTTTTGTAAAAGGCTTTGGGAAAGCTAATCATCTGAAAATGTGCTGTCCTTGAACAAGATCAGGCTGAGCGTTGGGTATAATGCTTTGTTTAATTAAAAGTTGAGCGAAAATCTCTCGCTTGTTACGTGTTGCCAGATGAAAATTTAATATATCCCTACTAAATGGAGCAAAAATCCGTACATTCCCTACCTTAAAATATTTTTACCCTACAAAATAACCTACGCTTCCAGGGATGGAACACGGGCGCAGTATTCATACCACTATCAATGTAAGAAAATTTTCTACTTCTTAAATCAACGATATTATAGGTAGTAAAATTTCTTAATCAGATTCCGGTATGAATTCTGCGCCAGTGTTCCATCCCTGCGCTTCAAAACTATTATTAGAAATTATATCAAACCATATTGTTATTATTATTTTAATATTTTCTAGCATTTAAAAAAAAAAAAAAAAAAAAAAAAAAAAAAAAAAAGAAAAGAAAAAGATCCATTTTTATTAATATACACATAAGTTGATTGTTAAAACAAACGGACAAATAAAAACAAGTACCTAATAAATGTATACAAATTTATATTCGTGAAAACACAGTAAATAAAATGGACTATGTTTCTATAACTTGTTTAAATATAATACTGTTAGCTCTGTATTCTATTAAATTATTAAATCGAACAACTAATCTCCTTCGACATTCTTTCAGATCCAACTTACCTAATAAATTTAATTTAGTAATAAATAATCAATGTTAAACCAGCAAATATCGACTTAGGGGGTGTGGTTACACGAAATGGGTGGTGTGAGCACATTATACAGAAATAAAAAGGTTAATTTAAAGAAAGGAAAACGAAAGATAACGCATTCCGACGTGAAACAAAATAAAATACAATTTTAGATCAGTATAATATATTTACGATTAAGATTTTGTACTGCACAATATATTTTATTTGAGGGGTGGGTGTATACAAATAACTTGACAATTGCTGATGAAAACAATTGGCATTTCGAGGAATGTCCAAAATATTAAATAAATGTTAAATTTTTTATTAAAATTATTTAATAAATTTACCATTTCGGAATAATAATAAGAGGGAGGACATATTAAAAATATGCAAATTTTCGAACTATTATAATTTATGCCGGAGCAATCATAGTAATGCCCTTTTTTCTCCCTTATTTATTTTCTTGAGTAATTTTCCCCAGTATGTAGCTAAGATTAAATAGGAAGAAAACTACTCTTATAAAAAAGTAGTAGAAGTACGAAAAGAAGGTGGTACTAATAATGCACTGGAATAAATTATAGATGTTGGCAACTCTGTGTCATGACATGTTTCACTTCGCATCAATCTGTAATAAAATAATGTATCAAAAACAAGGTATTGTAAGCAACTTTTTTACAGATAAGTTTAAAACTTGTTGCGTTTTTAACCCTTTCACGCCCAAGGGAAATATTTTTCCCTTCTACAAAAATCGTTATCGAATTATTATTGAATCGATATTTTATTTACTGAATGTCAAAATAAAATGTCCAAGGCAGCAAATGTGTTTCTGAACGAATAAAAAAAAAACGTATAGAAAATAGGACACATAATAAATGTGTTATGTGCAATGTCCACTTCTGCTTCACAAGTAAACGAAATTGTTTCGTAGAATACCATAACTAGCTATTTATTTTACTTTTCTGATAATTTTTATAATACAAAGCAATAAATTTGTATTACAAAGCAATAAATAGAATACCGATATAATAAACCTAACTCTTCGTTTATTTACTTTTATGGTCCATAGGGAAAATATTTCCCATGAAATTATAGGAAACCTATACACCCTGCTATGTTTTTCTGGTGATATTCTCTTACTTTACACCCACAATAGCTAAAATATTGTGTTGTATTGGCATATTTAGTCTTGGAAATCTTATGGTCCTGAAAGGGTAAAAAATAATTTTATAATTTTCATTAGATAATAGAAAAACCCCTACAAAACAGAACTTTAAAAATATCCCCCGCCCTACGTAAGAAGCAGAGCTGAATTACCCTACATCTGGCTACACTGTACGGCCATAACAATACCAACCGCTTGCTGCCTTCTTACAGACGCTAGCGATCTAATGGACAATGCAATGAAACTATAAACGCAATAATCGGATTTTGATGAATTCTATCCCTAAAATTTCCTTTCCTCTTTCTGGTGTTTATATAATTAAAATACTTATTTAATGATATATAATAGATAATGCATAGTTCCCAACATCATAATTTCTTCAAAAACATTTTAAACCTCGCCTTTATTTCGCACAATTTTATTTGTAAATTCATTTTCTCCAATATATAATTACGTTTATAAAAAAAAAAAAAAAAATCTTTAAACAAAAAAGTGGAATATAATCAAGGTGGGCCTAAGAATGCTCCGTGATGATTCGCTACCGATTCAATCAAAAATATGAAATAAAATAATTCAAGGACAGAAGTCAAAACCCCGTGGACCAAAGCTTTGCAAATTAAGCTCGTATCGTGAAGTTACATAATTAGAGGAGAGGCAACAGTAATGGCGGTAAGCATTGAAAATCGGACCTAAAGAAAAAGTGGGTGATAGGGGGCGCTCGGAATATACTAGACTCATTGCTTACACGGTAAGTATGCGGGAAATTTAAGATTTTAATTGGTATTAATTAATTTAAATTACCCACAAAGTGATAATGGCGAAGAATTGCTTTGCTTTTGTACGTAATAGTGGCTATCGATCAACTATCGCAAAAAATAAATCTTTAGGAATGAAAAATCCAAGTTTATTTTCTGCTCCTAAGGTTAGTTATTCCTAGAGCAGCATTATCCAAACTATTTCGACACATCGAGGGACATACAAGATGAATAGGTTAAGCTTTGGAATTAAAACTACATTAGCTGAATTTACCGGCTAATTGATCAAATCGTGAAGGGTTTACCAAAAACCATCGCGACAGATGCTAGTCCAGTCGTAGTTGCTGCTATCTTATCAGATATCATCGATGATGTAGAAAAGACAATCGCTTTCGCTTCTCGTTCCCTAACAGAAGCTGAAAGAAATTACTCTCAACTTGACCGAGAAGCTTTAGCAATCGTATTTGGATTTTCTCATTGTTTCGATTACCTTTATGGTAGACACTTCATCTTCATCGCTGATAACCAAATTTTATCCAGAATATTTCATCGAAAAGCAAGTCTTCCAAAAATGACATCAGCTCGACTGCTGCGCTATGCTTCTAATTTACCTGGATTCGATTACACCCTCAAATTTAGGAAGGGATTGTAAAATAAAAAAGTAGATTGTTTATCTAGATCTCCTGTAAATCAGAATTACGCATCGGTAGATACATACATAAACGACGAAGTTCATCAAATATGTGTTTCAAATGTTTTCGGAATATCAACTGAAACTCTAACTGCAGATGCTATCATACGAGAAATAGAAAACGACCAGGAATTTTCACAGATCAAACAAGAACTTCAGTCAAGTTCCATGAACAGTGATTACATTTTAGATGATTTAATTTCATTTAAGAGTAATCGCATTGTAATACCGAAAAAACTACAGCCTGAAGTCCTAAAAGAATTACATTCCACACATATTGGAATAACAAAAATGAAACAGTTAGCTCGACGTTACTGTACAGGAAAGAATATCGACAAGGACATAGAAAACTTAGTAAAATCTTGCCAAGATTGTTCGGTAGTGAGACATAATCCTGCTAATTCACCCCTTCACCACTGGGATTTACCAATTAACAATTGCGATAGAATTCATATCGATTATGCTGGTCCCTTCCACGGATTTTATTACCTACTTGTTGTGGATGCCAAAATCACGTTGGGTAGAAATCAAAATATCACAGAAAGCTCAGAATGCTGAAATTACCATGAAATCACTTAACGAAATTTTTGCAATGCATGGATATCCACTAGTTATGGTTTCTGATAACGCTTCAATTTTTGCGAATGTAACGTTTGAAAATTTCTGTCGTGTGAATGGAGTAAAGCAAAAATTTATCGCACCAGGACATCCAGCAACCAATGGTTTTTCGGAACGTAACGTGCAAACACAGAAAGATCGATTAAAAGCAATGGCTACAGAAAATCTTCCCATCCACTTAAAACTTCAAAGGATTCTTTTTCGATATCGAGCAACGCCTTTAGCAAATGGTAAGTCACCAGCAGAAATGTATCTAAATCGCGAAATTCGTATTAAACTTGACGCAGTGTTTCCATACCACGAAAGGAAATCTGAACAGAAGATTAGACCTCACACTCGAAAGATCCATGTGGGGGAGAGAGTGAGAGCCAAATTCTTCAAAAGCAATAAAACTGAATGGAAACTAGGAGTTATAACTAGAAAACTTTGACATATTCACTATATAATTAAATTAGATGAAGACGGGGAAATGAAGTGACGTATTAATCAACTACAAAATCAGATGTTCAAAGGGAAAATATAGCTTCACTATCAATCCCACACCAGAAATCCTTCCATAACACAAATCATGATCCTGTATATTACCAAGTAATCAATCCTGAAGAAAATGAGTTGAACACATATCCAGCCACAGAGCAACCACAGATTACTTCACCACCAGTGCAAAGATCTACTAGAATGAGGCATCAACCAGCATACCTACAAGATTATATTTTATCTTAAGGGTTCACTCGGCACTGTATTTTTAAAGTGGGGGAGAATTATTGTATCCTCCTTGGTTACCTATTTCTATTTCTCCCGTGTTTTGTACTTTCCAAAAAGGAATCTGGTAACTTTCATAAAAAACTTATTCTATTTACATCGACTTGACTACTTCTATAAACAATATTATCGACAATCAAAATATAGTGAGTCCTTGGTCTAGAATAACTCCAAGGTATTTACAGTGGATCTACGCTTACTCTGCGTAAATTTATTATAAGTTTCATGTTATGGAAATAGTTGTACGATAATAATAAAAAAATCGCTTGAAGTAGCCTTGCATGTTTCGGCCATCACCACGAATTGCAATTCGCAAACGAGATATTGAGTCATCACACCGAACTACAGTTTTAGTCGGCTATTCTTATCTGAGATAAACGAGTTTCACCAAAAATGGTTTATCCATAAAATCAGTATCACAATTAAAACTTCATGTATGCAAGCAAGTAGGAGGAAGGGAAGAAGAAACCAGCTGTTAATCGCAAAACCATGCAATTTAGAGGAATCTGTTTTACATATTTTTCTTTTGTCTGTGCTACGCTTTGTATCGACCATAAATTTAATTACTTTATTTTCTTTATCAAAAATAAATCGTCCTACCCGAGAATAACTTTTTGTAAACTGAGTTCAAATCTACCAAATCCTCCATTTTTAAAAAATATTTCAAAATGTCTACTGACTCATGAGACACCTGGTATAAATCAAACTTGTATAAAAATTAAAATACATTTACATAAAATATGCGTATATAAGAAGCTAAAAATTCTTATACAAAAAATATAAAAAATACTTTAATGGTATTTTATTTTATTTTATTTTATTTTAATTAATCAATATGCATGCAAGGTAAAGTGCTCAAATTTAACAACTTTAATTCCCTGCTTATCCCTGGAGTAGCGCCACTTGCCGTGCAAGGCAGAAAAAACGTGAGGTATAACGAATCAGGGTCCTTTAGAGCTGCCAACCTAATCCGGCAAATTGTTAGTACCGCCCCTTTTTCTACACCAATTAATTTCTAGAGAATTTTTCTTCAAATGTATCCACGATGAATTAAGAAGCAAAATACCGTAATTTCTGGTAGACACCCCGCAGGTTATATAATCCAGTTTTGCACCAGAAATTTCAATTGATAAATAAATTTAAATCTGTACGAGCTCTTCCTTCGGAAAAGTATAGATTACTCTATTAAATAAAATTTTTGGTGGAGAAATGACACATCTTACCTGCGGTTTATCTACCAGAAATTGCGGTACTCAAAAAATTAAGTGTTGTAGAAAAAGTTACGGTACTAACAATTTGCCGGATTAGGTTGGCAGTTCTGGGCCTCACAACGAAATCGCTGAAATGTTTTCGAAACGAGAATTTCTAGATGCCGAATTTGAAAGATCTCATAGAAATGTTTACGACACTCATTTTTGGCCCTACGATGAACCGAAAACCGGGAGCGGAAGCCAAACTACGAGTATCAGTTTCGAATCATATTATAAAAGGAATAGCATGTTTCATAATTTTTAAAAGGCATCAATCCTCTTATGAATTAAAAAATATGAAGAATTACTTAAAAATTTTTAAAGGGGAGTTTTATAAGAACATATTTTTCAAAATATTTTTTTATATTTTTAAACCTTTAAATATTTATTTTTTAATTAGATTAAATATGTGTATTTCATCTCCTGATAATTTTTTTTCCACCTTTCTGAGCTTCACACACACACACACACACACACACACACACACACACACATATATATATATGTATATATGTATTTCATTCTTATTGGTCTTTGTGGTTTCAGTGATCTTGTATCTATTGCTTGGCTTTTACTACGCTTAATAAATCATTATATATATATATCCAATTTTGGTTTGTGTTACTGTTTAATCTAATTTCCTCTTTTACTTTGTTTTATTGCAAGACAGAGACTTGAGTTGTATATTGCTTGAATTAGCTATACAGCTTTCCGAAATCTTGCATGATGCTGGTGCAAGTTTCCTGATGTGTGAACATTTCTGGTTTTCATCATTTAAAATTATATTTTTCATTTCATGAATTCTCTTTTCTTTTAACAGATACTTTTGGTTAATTTATCTCTTTCCATTTCTATAAATTGATGAATGTTTCTATTGGATTAATGGATTATGCAAATGATCTCATCGTTAGGCTTATGTGTTATGTTTGTGTCATTTCTCATCTGCGTAAGTACTTTAACATGTTTTTACTACTCAGTGTACTGTCGGTAACAAAAGTCTCCGAACACTAGCAAAAATTCCTATATAAAAAGGTACACTTAATACAGTTTTGTTAAATAAATCCTTGTCGAATCCTGTTCTCAGTCAGTCTAAAAACAGGATTCAACAAGGATTTATTTAACAAAACTGCATTAAGTGTACTTTTTTTACATAGGAATTTTCGCTAGTGTTCGGAGACTTTTGTTACCGACTGTACTTAAATTAAATTATCATCGTGACAATAATTTTATTCGATATACATCTTATTTAAAATTTCATATGTTGGTATTTTCATCTGTCTTTCATTTGCTGAGTGCTGCAAAGGAATTAAATTATTCAAATTATATATATATATATATATATATATATATATATATATATTTCATAATTAATAATATTAATTTATTTGAATTGTAAAAGCCTTTCAGCAATTTTGTTTTCCGGAATTATTTCTATATACCTGAACAAATTGTTCAGCTTAACACATTTGTGAGAAGCGAGATACTGCTTTTGATGTTGGTTGATGGGAAGTGCTGAGTTCGATCTTAGGTCGTGCTCGTCTAATAGCCGTTCGAAGTTTTCCGTAATTTTCTCTGAAACTCAGGTAAATATGCGCTGGGATCTCTTAGAAACTCCCCCGCTTTTCATACCTTGGGTTATTTATTGAGGGCACATAATTCAGCCACAAGAGCCTCGTGTAGTTAATTGCCTTAACACCAACACATTGAAACTCTAAACGTATATTTAAAAAATATATATTTTTTTTACCTGCCTCACGATTGGCTGAATGGCTCGGTTCTCAAAGTTGTTTGACGGAAAGTGTTGAGTTCGATGCCAAGTCGCTTTCACCAGCCTATCGTACGGTGTTTTATGTGGTTTTCTCCGAAGATCGTATGAATACAATGTAAATATGTTTAAAAAAACTACTACGGAGGGCAGGGTATTTACCCACGTCTAAGACTTATTTGTAGTGGATATGCTTTAATTCCTACACAACAACATATACCTCTCTTCTATTACCATTATCCTGTTTCTTAATAAGTAATTTTAATGAATATTTATATGTAATTTTAATTCTCGTGCACCGACTTGAATTGATGTCTTTATTTATAATAAAAGTGCTTTTATGTAGATTTCTTTCTTTCTTTTCCTTTTTCTTTATTCGGGTGCATTTCACATTTAGTTAGGATAGAAAATAATAAACATATAATAAAAATCAAAAATATAATTAAACAAATATATTATTTATAAATTGAAATTGAAGAATATTAACTTTAAATTATTTTTATATATCCGAAACATTTCTTTTCAGTGTACATTGTTCATTGTTGTTGTATGCAACTTTCTTTTGGCACCTTTTTTAATACCCCTTTAATTCGTTTTTCATTTTGACGATAGCTTACACAAAACTAACTTTTTTAAAACAACACGCATCGCATATTTCTTGTGAAAAATATATGATGTTAAGAAAACTCTGTATAATCAAATTCATTTTTCTTGGACTTTCTCAAAAATCATTCATTTAGTTAAAGAAATTTATTAACACGTTAACGCCCGATTTAATTTTGCAAAATATTGTTAGCTGATTATTTCACTTCTAAATTAATATAGACAACTGACAGTAAAATATATTAACTTAAACAATTCTTCTGATAGTTTTAAATTTAAAGCCTATCCTCATTTATTGACGTTTAGCGTTCTAGCGAGAAACTTCGAGATAACAGATTAATTTCCTATTATATGTTGACAATGATCTCGAAAGTATTATAATATATATTGTTATTCAACTTGATTTAAGATAGTATATCTGCGCAAAAAGCAAATATATGTGCGACGAATGAAAAATCATAAAATGACTATCCAAGTTATGAAATAATAATTAATAGTAGGCACATAAAATTTTCAGGGATCATTTAGAGTGACGCTATAAACTGTCACTAAACAGCAGAAATCATTCCAAGAAACCACAAAAGACATACACGCCATTTTATTTGCTGTCCTCAAATGAGGGCACTGTGCGCTAACGGGTTAAATGGACGTTTTTGCAAGTGAAAAGCATTACAGAACGAATATAATAGGTTTTCTATCGTAAACAGTGTGTTTTTCTTTACTATGGTATTCTTTTCAGGCTGATAGACGGGAAATGCCGAGTTTAATTCTAAGTCGCGCTCGTCGACCTAGCCGTTCGGAGTTTTCCGTGGTTTTCTCCTAAACTTGTATAAATACCGGCTAGGACCCCATAAGGAGACCAGCACAGATGGCATTCCACTCAGGCCTAGAACCCAAGTGCTGTCAATCGGCCTGGTAATCCCAACGCCGCACAACAAATGAGGTCCAAAATTTATTCTTTCAAACAGTTTACATGTATACAGCAAAATTGCATTCCATATTAAATTAAAAATATTTATTGTTTTTATGCAGATTTTTTTTTTTTTTTTTTTTTTTTTTTTTTTATGGAATGCATGGTATTTCCTTGAGATAAAAAAAAAAAAAAATCAAATTTTTAATGCAATAAAAATTGTAGAATATATTAAAAAAAAAAAAAAAAGAAAGAAAGAAAGTTGTTGTTTATATAAATTTTTTTAAATAAAATATCCCTTTAATTAATTTTCATTTTTATGACAGCTTATACAAAACTGGCTTTCTGGCTTTTTAAAAATAACAAGCTTCGCATACTTCTTGTAAAATATATATGTTGTTAAGTAAACTCTGTATAATCAAATTCATTTTTCGGTGACTTTCTCAAAAATCATTCTTTTCGTTAAAAAACTTTTTTATATGGACATTTTTGCAAGTGAAAAGCATTACAAAACGAAGATAATAGGGCATCTACCATAAACAAAGGGTTTTTGTTTAATATGATGTTCTTTTCAAGCTGATAGACGGGAAATGTCAAGTTAATTCCAAGTCGCGCTCGTCGATCTAGCCGATCGGAGTTTTTCGTGATTTTCCCCGAAACTTGCGTAAATACTGGCAAGGACCCACAAGAAGACACACGGAGGGCATTCCATTCAGGCGTAAAACCCAAGTGATATCAATCTGTCTTATAATTCTAACATCAGAATCACACCACTAATGAGGTCCAAAATTTATTTTTTCAAACAGATTACGTATAGTAAAATTGCATTCCATAATTAAAAATATTTATTGATTTTATGTAGATTTTTTTTTTCTTCAGTGGAATTTATTTCATATTTCTTTGGGATAAAAAAATTTAACTATATAATATAATAAAAATTATAAAATATATTTAAAAAAGAAATATTATTTATAAATTATTTGAAATTAAATATCCCTTTAATTCATTTTTCCTTTTGATGGCAGCTTATACAAAGCTGACTTTTTTTAAAATAACAACTGTCGCATACTTCTTGTAAAAAAATTATGTTGCTAAGAAAACTCTGTGTAATCAAATTCATTTTAAGTGAACTTTCTCAAAAATAATTCTTTTAGTTAAAGAAATTTATGAAATGAACATTTTTGCAATTGAAAAGCATTATAGAACGAAGACAAAAGGATATCTACCGACGAGTGGCGCCATCTTTATTACCTACAATTATATTGCAGTTTTTCAAGGTTTCGCCCATCCACGATTGTAATGAAATGCTCGCCCTCTGGTGGGTGAAGGTGAAATTAACAATACCACGGATAGCTTTCGTCGAGACGCCATTGCTTGCTGTATATTCGATGTTTAGTTTCACATATATTTTTTGAATAAAAATGAATAAATCCGGTAAAAAAGATAACACATACTGCTGTGTGCCACAGTGTAACTCCAAAGGATCAAGAAATCCGGAATTAAGCTTCCATTTATTTCCAAATGACAAATGGACTTTATCGGCGTCACGGATTAAAAGAGAATGATGTATTACTAATGTTACGGAAAGGTAATAATTTTCATCTTACAGATAGAGGGCGACAAAATCTCGAAAATACACCAATCAGCGCGTTTTTACATTTCTGGCTGTTCCTTCGTTGGATGACTGAAGCCGAAGGGGCGGGCTTTCCCTTTCTTCCGATGAGTTTCAAAGATACTGCACCAGGCGGCGATCGGATCGCTTACTCTGTTCGGCTGAATGAATGCGGAAAATAAAGCTCCGTTCCCCACGCTGACCGCCCTATCTAGTTTGTCATCCTGTATCCTAAACCGTGATCGGCGTTACGTAATAAACCCTTGACACGTGACTACTACAGGGAAAAATGCATAATTATAATGTTTACATTTGTGTTTTATGGGGAAATGTTTACATTCTATAGGGAAATATTTTCATCCTAGAGGGAAATTTATAGGGAAATGGAGAATCAGAAGTCACATGTTGGGTATGATTTAACCTCGAACCCAAAAAACCGATAGAGTCTATTTAAAATTTCAGTTGCTTCGGCTGATGGAAGTAAAGAATATTTGAAACTAATATTTGTTCAGCTTCAGTTAAACATCCGATCGAACTTTGGGACCGCGGTAGCCCAGTCGGTAGAGCGCCGGACTTGTAATTCGAAGATTGCGGGTTCGGTACTCGAGTTGGCCAAAGACCGTCGTGTTCACTAATGGTGGCTGGTGAACGTAAAATCTGTCGTGGCCGAAATGTCCTCCATGTTCCCATCAAAATTATACCTCTGGGGGTCACCGAAACGGGAGAGCCATCCCTTCTGTGGAGGATCAAAATTGTGATGGCATGTCTCCGGACCACCTCTAGGGGTGAGTCCCAGACCGTCGCCAATTGCCCATTACGCAGCACTAGTGCGACGTAAAACCAATACTTCCATCCATCCATCCGATCGAACTTTGAATAAACTGAAATATTTTTTCCAAAGGCAATCGATTTTGCATGATGTAATGGCGGAGAAATTATAGCACGAACATTAAGTAGTAACCATGAAGATAGAGGGGAGGAGGGAAAACGAGATAGGGCATTCAACAGAAAAACGGACAAGAAAATTTAGTTAATCAACAGGTCACCAGATGGCGCAAAGATTAGCCGTTATATCATATTAGCATTGAAAGCTTATGGAAATAATTGCTTTTTTTTTTTTAATAAAATTTAAATAATTTTAGGTACTTATTTTAAAAAATTTGGCTAGAAATTGTCATGGCCCTAGATGTGAGAATATAGAGAAATAAAGGGATTATTAAAAAAAATATATTATTATTATTATTATTATTATTTAATTCATTAATTCTAAATGCTAAGATATATTATTTTTTCATGTAGAAATTATTTCATAATTTTATAATTTTTATTTTAATCAATTAATTTTGAAAACTAAGATACATTAGATTTTTAATAACGATTTTAAAAATAATAAGTAATAAATAAAAATTTCCAAAATAATTAAACTAATTTGACTTTTGTTTTCTAATTTTCATTTCTTTCTTTCATTATCTTATATATATATATATAATTTTAGATGATTTGTATTAATTGTAGCTATTTAAAAATTATTAATTGTGTGCAACATTTCTTTTTTTAAATTAATGAATCAAATAAATAAATAAATAAATAAAAATAGAATAGTAATTTAAAAAGCCGCTTTTTATCTTTTGATTAAAACTGTTTCTTTCTTTCTTTCTTTCTTTATTTTATTTTATTTTATTTTTTAAGCTAATGGTATAAATTTTTGAATTAAAATTGGAATGACTAGAAAAAATAATTTTATCACGGAAATAATGTAAGTTTGATTTTGATAAAATTTTAAAATCAATTTTACATCACATACAAAGCATATATTTCATAAGTTTATTTTTCTTCGTAATAAAACATGCTCCACCTGTAGCAGTTAGGGTCTGCTCTCGAAACTAGTCAGTGGGAAGTGCTTGGTTCGATTCCAGGGTCACGGTCGTAAAAATAACCGTTCGCAGTTTTCCGTGGTTTACTTCAAAACTCGAGTAAATACAGGCTAGGTCCCTTTAAAAAGACAAATACGAAGGTAATCCACCTTGGTCTAAGACCTAAGTTAGGTAAAACAATATCATGAGGGGGGAGGGAGGTAAAGTGAATATTTAAATTATTTTGCAAGAGATTTTTGCACAAGTTTATTGCATTTAACGCATTTTATTAATTTTTCAGTTTATCAGTTCATGAATTTATTTATTTATTTATTTTTACAAGACGACCTATTTTTTTTTTTTTTTTTTTTTTTTAACATTCTAAAAGTTGTTGATGGTTTTAGGATTGAGGCCGATTGATTGCACTAAGATCCTAGACCTGTGTGAGTGCCTTCCATGGGGGTCTTTCTAAGGGATCTTAGCCGTATTTAACTTAGTTTTGGAGAAAACTACCGAACACTTCGAGCGGCTAGGCCGACGAGCGCTACCAGGGATCAAACCCAGCACCCCACGTCTACAGCTTCAATGATAGGACCTCTTGGCTGTTAATGGGCCCTAACATTCTAAAAGCCAAAACTTTTATTATTATTTTTATTATTATTGTATGAATAAAAAATAAGTTTGGAATAACGATTTAAATAACCACATTTTTCCTTTTGATTAAAATTGTTATCATTTTTTAAAAAAAATAATGGTACAAATTTTTGAATTAATGTTTGAATGACTAAAAAATATAATTTTAGAAGATAAATAATGCAAATTGTTTTAGATTGAAGTAACTTTTACACTGCATGCAAGGCATACATTTCACCAGTTAAATAAATTTCTTACTTTAAAATAAACTGGCTGACGAGAAGTGCCTGGTTCGATTCCAAGTTGCACTCGCCACCTTCATCGGTCGGAGTTTTTTCTTCAAAACTCGAGTATATACAGGCTAGGTCTCTTTTAAAAACCAATACGGAGGCAATCTACCTAGGTCTACCAAATGCAGATAAAACAGCTTTAGAGGGGAGAAGGGGTTGAAGTGAGTGTGTTGATCATTTTGCAGGCTAAATTTTATCTTCATCCCATGGAGTTTATTACACTTAATGTTATTTTATAAATTTCTCAGGCTTCCAGCTCATAAATTTAAAATTTTTTACAAACTCTTTTTTTTTTTTTTTATGTAATGAATAAAATAAATAAATAAAAATGGAATTGTGATTTATATAGCTGCTTTTTTTCTTTTGACTAAAATTGTTTATATTTTTTAAAGTTAATGGTATAAATTTTTTAATTAAAATTTGAATGACTAGAAAGAATAATTTTAGCATGGAAATAATGCAATATTGATTTATATAAAATTTTAAAATCGTTTTTTCATCACATTCACAAAGCATACATTTCATCATATATCTTTTTACTTTCTTCTATATGTAATATAGAGAAAGTATTGGATTCGCGAATATTTTCAACCTCCCTTTTTTGATGGATTTACATGTTTTGGGATGTCTAGATTACGAATTAATAGTTTTTAGAAAATGTCTGTCTGTCTGTCTGTATCATTTTTTTGTGGACGCTGTATCTCACGAACCAATGAGTGAAATTTAACCAAACTTGGTATTTAGTTGCACCCTGACATAAACTGGTGCTGATTAGATTTTGGGATCAATCGCTCAACAGGTGGCGTTGTGATCGCATTTTATGCAAATATTTAACATGGCAGCATAGGACAAAATTCCGTATAAATGGGCATAAAGAGAGTTATTTACCTGTGTGAAGTTGGCACCCCCACCTCGCAATTTGAAAAATCGGTTTATATGTAACGTTTGCCCAAGTTTTGCCCAGGTTTGCCCAACCAATATTTTTTTTTGCCCACCCACCAAAATTCCAAAAATGAAAAAAATAAATTTCGACCTCATTTCCGCATTAGCACCCCCATGTCGGAAAAACTAAAAACAAATCATACCATACGTTTGCCCAAGTTTTGCCCAGGTTTGCCCAACCAATGATTTTTTTTCCCCGCCATTTAAAACGCTAAAAACAACAAAAATAGTATTCTGGAAAGCGTGAAGTTGGCACCCCCAAGTTGGAATTTCAAAAAGCGGTTTGTGTGTAACGTTTGCCCAAGTTTTGCCCAGGTTTGCCCAACCAATAACTTTTTTTGCCCACCCACCAAAACGCTAAAAAAAAATAAAATAACATTTGACCTCATTTCCGTACTAGCACCCCCATGTCGGAAATACTTCAAACAGATTATGCCATAGGTTTGCCCAAGTTTTGCCCACGTTTGCCCAACCATTAACTTTTTTTGCCCACCCAACAAAACGCTAAAAAAAATAAAATAACATTTGACCTCATTTCCGTACCAGCACCCCCATGTCGGCAAAACTAAAAACAAATCATACCATAGGTTTGCCCAAATTTTGCCCACGTTTGCCCAACCTTTCATTTTTTTTGCCCACCATTTGTAACGCTGTAAATCCCGAAAATTGTAATTTGAGAACCGTGAAGTTGGCACCCCCAAGTTGGAATTTCAAAAAACGGTTTGTGTGTAACGTTTGCCCAAGTTTTGCCCATATTTGCCCAACCTTTCATTTTTTTTGCCCACCATTTATAACGCTGTAAATCCCTAAAAATGTAATTTGTGAACCGTGAAGTTGGCACCCCCAAGTTGGAATTTCAAAAAACGATTAGTGTGTAACGTTTGCGCAAGTTTTGCCCAGGTTTGCCCAACCAATAACTTTTTTTGCCCACCCACCAAAACGCTAAAAAAAATAAAATAACATTTGACCTCATTTCCGCACTAGCACCCCCATGTCGGAAATACTTCAAACACATTATGCCATAGGTTTGCCCAAGTTTTGCCCACGTTTGCCCAACCATTAACTTTTTTTGCCCACCCAACAAAACGCTAAAAAAAAATAAAATAACATTTGACCTCATTTCCGTACCAGCACCCCCATGTCGGCAAAACTAAAAACAAATCATACCATAGGTTTGCCCAAGTTTTGCCCACGTTTGCCCAACTTTTCATTTTTTTTGCCCACCATTTGTAACGCTGTAAATCCCGAAAATTGTAATTTGAGAACCGTGAAGTTGGCACCCCCAAGTTGGAATTTCAAAAAACGGTTTGTGTGTAACGTTTGCCCAAGTTTTGCCCATATTTGCCCAACCTTTCATTTTTTTTGCCCACCATTTATAACGCTGTAAATCCCTAAAAATGTAATTTGTGAACCGTGAAGTTGGCACCCCCAAGTTGGAATTTCAAAAAACGATTAGTGTGTAACGTTTGCCCAAGTTTTGCCCAGGTTTGCCCAACCAATAACTTTTTTTGCCCACCCACCAAAACGCTAAAAAAAATAAAATAACATTTGACCTCATTTCCGCACTAGCACCCCCATGTCGGAAATACTTCAAACACATTATGCCATAGGTTTGCCCAAGTTTTGCCCACGTTTGCCCAACCATTAACTTTTTTTGCCCACCCAACAAAACGCTAAAAAAAAATAAAATAACATTTGACCTCATTTCCGTACCAGCACCCCCATGTCGGCAAAACTAAAAACAAATCATACCATAGGTTTGCCCAAGTTTTGCCCACGTTTGCCCAACCTTTCATTTTTTTTGCCCACCATTTGTAACGCTGTAAATCCCGAAAATTGTAATTTGAGAACCGTGAAGTTGGCACCCCCCAAGTTGGAATTTCAAAAAACGGTTTGTGTGTAACGTTTGCCCAAGTTTTGCCCAGGTTTGCCCAACCTTTCATTTTTTTGCCCACCATTTATAACGCTATAAATCCCTAAAAATGTAATTTGTGAACCGTGAAGTTGGCACCCCCAAGTTGGAATTTCAAAAAACGATTAGTGTGTAACATTTGCCCAAGTTTTGCCCAGGTTTGCCCAACCAATAACTTTCTTTGCCCACCCACCAAAACGCTAAAAAAAATAAAATAACATTTGACCTCATTTCCGCACTAGCACCCCCATGTCGGAAATACTTCAAACAGATTATGCCATAGGTTTGCCCAAGTTTTGCCCACGTTTGCCCAACCATTAACTTTTTTTACCCACCCAACAAAACGCTAAAAAAAAGTAAAATAACATCTGATCTCATTTCCGTACCAGCACCCCCATGTCGGCAAAACTAAAAAAAAATCATACCATAGGTTTGCCCACGTTTGCCGAATCTTTCATTTTTTTTAAAAATAATAATAATAATAATAAAATAAAGTTAAATATATTAGAAAAAAAGAAAAAAAAAGTATAACTTTCATAAATCAAATCCTTTTTTAATTTACTTACATTGTCAACAGTAAGGTCAGGTAGGAATAAAGTGAGTATATTTGCAAAAAATTGCTACATATTTAAAATATTAAAATATTTTTTATTTTTCTTTTGTATTTATTAGATAAACACAAAGTATTTCTGCTACAAAAAGAAATAGTGGCAATATAAAAATTATCGTTTTTATTTAAAATTTTGTTTTGTGCACAACCTATGAAATATATTACTCTTCCAGATTTTTCTTCATCTCTTTTTCATAGTAAAATTGTAAAATATTTTGAGAAAAATAAGAAGCATAAAATATCTAAGAACAGATGTTTATTTGAAGTTAAGTTAAATTTATGGTATTCTGTATTCTATAGGATATTTTATCAAGTGGGGTAAAATGGGTATAGACACTCAATTATATTATTATTTTTATAAAGCTATATAGAAAAGAGTTTCTTTTAAATTTAGTGGCCAGCAAAGAGGGCAAAGCCTGCTAGTTTTTTATATAATTTTCTATATATATAATAAAATAAGATGTTTGTGTGTGTGTGTGTGTCATTGTGTATGTACAGTCGGCTGCAAAATTATTCGAGCACTAGCAATAATCCTTGCCAAAAAAAAGTACACTTAATACAGCTTTGTTAAATAAATCCTTGTAGAGTCATGTTCTTAATCAGTCTAAGAACATGATTCGACAAGGATTTACTTAGCAAAACAGTCTTAAGTGTACTTTTTAAATATAGGAATTATTGGCTAGTGCTCGAATAATTTTGCAGCCGACTGTATTTACAGAGATTTTTAGGAACATGGCAGTCGGCTGAGCTACTCACATTTGCATGGAGCTTCGTAATGACCTCTCCTGATGCACCTCGAAGCCCGATTTTTGAATTTTTTATTAGTTTTCTTTTAATTAATTCAAATGTAAAAATAATAACCTTCTAATTTCTGATAAATTAGCCATTTAAACTTGATCCATAATTTAATTGTTGCATTTGCTTTCTTTCGACGGAATAATACTACTAATAATAATAAAAGTACATTTACGTAAAATGAGGAAAGTAAATTAGAAAAATTAGAAATATCGGTCGTATCGTTACAAATAAGGCACCAAATGGAAGGGGCAATTTTTGTGAATCCGACGGATTAAACAGCTTATCGATCGGGCAATTCGATTTTTTATAATTAACTAATGTATAAATTTTAGGTGGCAACATCAGGAGATTGTAGATAAACCACTTGGAAAAAAATAAAATAAAATAAATCTGTTACTCATTAAGTCACATGTTTTTAAAGCGGGATTAAAAAATCCAGTTTCCATTTTTTTTTTTTTTCTTTCACAAACACAAACATATAATATACAGCCTGTACAACACTAGACCAAATTACAGTTCAAATTTCGTCAATTTTAGTTAATAAACAAAAAAGTTACTTTTTTTTTTTTTTTTTTTTTCCAATTAAAATTTATTCTAACTCCGAAACGATTTATGTAATGCGATACATTAAGAATTTAGGCTTTAAGATTTTTTTTTTTTTTTTTTTAATAGATTATTTAGACTCTATGAACCATATTTTTATTTTCAGTTTCATTAATAGATCCTCCTGGACGAATTTTTAAATTTTGGTGTTGAAGTACACCGAATGTTTTAGACAAGAAGTTTAATATAGCAATAGCCATTTTAACCTAAGTAGCGCATCAAAAATATAAATAAATAAATATATATATATATATAAAGTATTACAAAAAGAAAAAAACATTATTAAACTTAAATAGTAGTCATATAAAGGATTTATTTTTATAGAAAGTTTATAGAAAAAATGCAGTTTTAAAGATAGCAAATTTATTTCAGCAAGCACTTTTATAAACCTAAAAACCATAATATAAACAGAATAGAAAAAATATAAAAATATAAAAATATAAAAATATAAACAGAATAGAAAGGATTCTTATATATAAACAAAAAGGTGTCTGATAAAATTATTAGTGAAATTGTCATCCCTTTTTCATGCAAAAAAAAAAATCTATCGCTAATATCGCGACAAAAATTCTAAAGCTGCCAATAGAGCGACATAATAAAGTTGTGTAGTACGATAACGTTTACCTATTTATTTATTTTTATATATATATATATACTAATCATTATGCTAATTTATCATACAAATAAATGTGCTTCTGTGAGTGACTGCACTTGCACGCTGTCGAACAGAAATATTTGATTAATTCAAATAAATATTTAAATAAATAAATAAAAATAAAAGTATGTTTAATGAGAAATATATATAACCATAAAAAATTTTTTTGTCTAAAATATGGCGGAAATAGCGCTCATAGCATATTGTTACAAGGGATTAAGTCTTATTGTTAAAAGGGATTAAATCTGAAATGGTGACAGAAGTTCAGAAGTCTCCAAAGAGGCTGTACTATATTAAGGCTGTACTATGATCTGGTTTACAAACCATGAATTATATATAACCACAAAAAATTAATTGTCTAATGCGACAGACGTAGCCGGTCATAGCATATTGTAATATTTGGCGTGAAATTGCTGTCATTTTTATGATTGATCGGATAAACAAAATAAACATAGGAAATAACGTAAAAGCAAATATTATGTGCACCACGCATAGTTTTGTTCATATGTAACTGGGATTCGAATATAAAAGGTATACTTCAATTTATTCGTGACTATCTTATTCGAAACTGTTATGGAAGCCTATTGGTAAACCATTGTCGCAGGTAATAGGGAGAGGCGCCCGCGTTTTATCGGATGAGGAAATCGTGCCGAAGGCAGCAGGGACTTGAAACGCGCTTTTGAGCAATTTCAGTATTTTATTTTGTAAAGCTATATCGAAAAGAGTTTCCTTTAAATTTAGTGACCAGCGAAGCGGACAAAGTCTGCTAGTACAGAATAAAGTAAAAAAAAAAAATAGAGAAAGAAAATAAGCAGAAGAAGAGTGTGATGATTATTTTAATGTAAATAATATAATGAAGCCTAAGCATAAATTTAGATGAATAACAATTAATATGAAATAAATTGGTCCTATAAACATCCATAAAAGAACAGCAGAAGTTTTAATCAATTGCTAAAATAAGTATATATATATATATATATATATGTATATATATTATAAAAATAAATATATATATATATATATATATATATATACGTGAAAACTAAACTTTAAGACACAAAAAGACACTATTCATTCTAAACTTTAAGACACTATTCATTCAAAAATATGTCACAGCTAGTTGGTTAAATATTTTTTTTTTCCCTTGTTTCCTTTCCTTTCCTTTTTTTTTTTTTTTTTTTTTTCACTCCTTGTGGTTGTGTATATGTATTGTGTGTGGTTCGGTGAGGTCTGGGAGAAGAAGGAGTCAATTGCTCTATACACAATCCAAAGTCCAAACGATAAGTGAACTGGCTGTAGCTGTATAATGCAGTAAATGATAATCCAAACACTGCAAATTGATTTCTGTTTCTCTTTTTACCCTTCCTTTCGCTAGTCTGTAAAGTAAACAAACACATAAATTCTCCTAGCTTCCTGTTATTAAAGCGTTTATTTATGTGGATTGAGTAAAGATTCTAGATTGCAGGAGAGGAGGGGGGGGGATTCCGAAAAATCTGAATATTTTCGACCGCACTGATCACCATCAACAATTAAGAACGGGCGCTTCTGATGCGTTGCAGGTTTTCAGATCAAAGGGCACTGTAGTTCGTTTAGTGAATTGGATGATAGAAGGAAACTGAAAGTTGTTTATTTAATTTAACATCTGTAGGATATATTTTCTAACCTCTGAAAGCTCTAACTCAAACTCAATTAAGAAATTAAAGAAGAAAAAAAGAAAAGAAAGTCGTATAATTTTGTTATAGGATAAAATGTATATTGATGATTTAATTAATATTATGGACCGTCACAAGTTCTAAAAGATTTACTTTGTCAGTTTTTCTTATGTCGTAAATACTAATAACTTTTGCAAGCAAATATTTATTTATTTATTTTTAATACACATGCTTCTTGCTTTCGGACATAACTTACTTATCATAGCCGGCAGCTAAACCCCAAATTAATGTTTGGAGATATTTGTTTTGAAAATTACTCATTACTTATTTTATTTATTTATTTATTTTTGTTGTTGTTGTTGTTTTATTTCCTTTTTAACATTCCTAAAATTTTCTTAGGATTGATTAAAATTTCACGGGACGATTCGGGATTTTTCAATTTCGTATTATATACTCTTTTTTTTTTTTTTTTTTTTTAATAAATAATTAAATATACATACTTTTTAATATCCTTAATAATCATAGGGTTTTTTTTTTTTTTTCGTATTAAAAGATTTTCTTTTAGCAGGAAACGACTCAGATATTTAATTACCTCCACACGTAATAACAAAAAATAAATGTGAAAAAAAAGAATGCCCTGGACAATAACACTTAGAAAATTATCTAAACAATGAGCAGCTAGCATAAAATTCTGATTTCATTTGTTATTAGTCGATGTAATTTGCGATTCTCGGCGTATCTATAAAATCTCCACGCGTTTTTTTTTTTTTTTTTTTTTTTAATAAAATTTCATTTTTGGCGCAGATCAGTGCAAAACTGTTAAAGTTTGACTTTTTGTTCAGGTTGTAGCAAGTCTTTAAAATTGTAGCAGTTTGGCACAATTGGCGCAGATTTTCCACCCCTGAATTCTGTTTTTCCAATTTTCACCAAAATTTGGAAAATTCATCTGTACACCAGACCTGTCTGAATTTTGAAGTTTTATAGTTCTGTCTTTAATAGTTTCATAGATATGAAAGCGAGATGATTCCCACAGACACACATACATACATACACACAAACACACATACACACACACACACACATATACAGACCAAATACAATAAACTATTTTCTTTATTTATTTTATTTTATTTTTATTTATTTATTTACTTTTCTTTTTTTGAAGTGAAAACTTCTTTAGGCGCGTTGAGCACTTTTGGGTGAACAAAAATTTTTGAACTCGCGTCATCGTCAGCTGACGCTTTCCATTTGAAGTGAAAACTTTTGGGTGCCAAAAATCACTGAACTCCCGTCATCGTCAGCTGATGCTTTCCATCCTTGTATGACACAAATAATGTATCATACAATTAACTTGCTAATGTGAAGTGTTAATAATTATATACTGTATGTTGTTTTACAATCTGGTGCGGCTCTGCACAACTTCTCTCATCTCCGGGCATTGTCTCTACTGCAGTTAGACCTCACAAAACCGTGAGAAAGGCCAAAGCCGCCATTTTTATCACGTTTTTACAATCTGGTGCGGCTCTACACGACTTCTCTCATCTCCGGACTCTGTCTCTTAAAGATTGCAGCCGGAAACGTTGCAGTTAGACCTCAGAAAACCGTGAAAAAGGCCAAAACCGCCATTTTTTTCACGTTTTTACAATCTGGTGCGGCTCTACACGACTTCTCTCACTCTGGACACTGTCTCTATTGCAGTTAGACCTCACAAAACCGTGAGAAAGGCCAAAGCCGCCATTTTTCTCACGTGTTTACAATCTGGTGCGGCTCTGCACGACTTCTCTTATCTCCGGACACTATCTCTTAAAGATTGCAGCCGGAAACGTTGCAGTTAGACCTCACAAAACCGTGAGAAAGGCCAAAACCGCCATTTTTCTCACGTTTTTACAATCTGGTGCGGCTCTACACGACTTCTCTCACTCCGGACACTGTCTCTATTGCAGTCAGACCTCACAAAACCGTGAGAAAGGCCAAAGCCGCCATTTTTCTCACGTGTTTACAATCTGGTGCGGCTCTACACGACTTCTGTCATCTCCGGAGACTGTCTCTCTTCCAGTTAGACCTCACCAAACCGTGAGAACAGTCTAAGCCGCCATTTTTCTCACGTTTTTGCAATCTGGTGCGGCTCTACACGACTTCTCTCATCTCCGGACACTGTCTTTATTGCAGTTAGACCTCACAAAACCGTGAGAAAGCCCAAAATCGCCATTTTTCTTACGTTTTTACAATCGGTTGCGGCTTTGCACGGCTTCTCTCACCTCCGGCCACTTTCTCATAAAGATTGCAGCCGGAAACGTTGCAATTAAACCTCACAAACAGAGGCGTAGCTTGAGGGGGGAGGGGGGGGAGTCTCCCCCCCCCAATGTTTTAAAAAATAGGGCGGCATATTGAAGTTTCTTGGGGCGCTGTTTTGCGACTTAAAGTTCATTTGAAAGTGGATCATAATTTTGTTAATTATCGTTAGTTACCAAAAACACTTAAGAGTTTTATGTATCACAAGCTGACCAACTGGTTCACCGACCAGCAAAAAAAGTTGTGTCTGACTGTAGCAAACTCCCGTTTGGTGGCGCCTGCGGCGCCCTATAAACTAATTAAACAGCCTGTTTTCCTATCGTGCAAACGACCCTTGAAAATTCTCATCGTATTCATGACGCTTAAAAAAATCTGATCATAACAAATTCCTGTTTGGGGGCGCCTATGGCATGACTTCCCGTTTTGTTCACTTACAATAGCCTGTTCGCTTACCGTAGAAAAGACAGTTGAAAATTCTAAACATATTCGTGACCCTTTAAGAGTAGCAAACTCCAGCTGAGCGGCACTCTTTCCTGTTCAGGCACCTTCAAAGGCATAATGAGGTTTCTGGGGCGCTATTTTGCACCTTGAAGTTCATTTGAAAGTGGATCATAATTTTGTTGATTATCGTTAGTTAACAAAAACACTTAATATTTTTATGCATCAGAAGCTGCCTTCGGCGACGAACTGGTTCACCGACCAGCAAAAAAAGTTCGCATTAAAATGTCTAACTGTAGCAAACTCCCGTTAGGTGGCGCCCTCTTAACTAATTAGACGCCTAAAACAGCCTTTTTAAACGTGTATAACAACCTGCTTTTCTACTGTGAAAACAATCCTTGAAAATTTTCTTCGTATTCACAACCCTTAAAAAAATCTGATTATAACAAATTCCTCTTTGGGGGCGCCTATGGCATGATTTCCCATTTCAAACACTTACAAAAGTTCGCTTACCGTGCAAAAGACTGTTGAAAACTTTGATCGTATTCAGGACACTTTAAGAATAATTTTGCAGCAAACTCCAGCTGAGCGGCGGCCTTCCCTGTTCAGGCACCTACAACAGCACGTTCGCTTACCATACAACGACCCTTCAAAATTCTGACCTTAGCAAATTCGCGCTCTGTGGCGACTGCGGCACCCTTCTCCCATTTCAGATACTTACAACTGACTCGTAAGTATGCGCAATCGCTTTCTCATCTCCAAACACTTAAAATTACGATTATTCAAGACCTTAGCTCGAAAAAAGAAAAGCAGTTTATTGTACGTTATGGCTATTGTATAAAACGAAATTAGGTGAGGTTTGATTTGGTTATAACGATTTCTCACTAACAATTTTTGATTCTAAGTGATCCTTTAAGCAAATTTTTTATTTTAGTACTACATTTCTTAAAATATTTTTTACACAATATGGGAAAAAAGAAAAACGTTTTTTAATTGGTTTAAATATGTAAAATAACAATAATAAATAAATTACTGATTTTCTTTTTCCTTAAGAGTGAACAATACCTAATTTCATAATAGGAAAACACCACAGAACTGGCGTTTAAAAGCAATAATTACAAAACTTTGAATAAACACCATAAAATTCAATAAACTTGCAATAATTGTTTCGGTTCGAAAGAACACACGATCCTTCGTCAGGCGAAAAAAGTAGGCACAAGTGCTGCAGTCAAAGAAGCAACGCACAAAACCGTTTGAAGTGAACAGCAAAAATATATACAGATGAATGTAAATATAAATACTGGTGTGATGAGAATAGTGCTGACTCTAAAATAAAAGGGCCATCTGGGGGGATTCAATAAAAAGGGGCATTATTTGCATAATTTGCGGTGTTCTATGTTATGATTTTTGTACGTAACAAAAGTAAATTACTAATTTCCCTTGTATATATATAGGCTGTATGCATTTGTTATTCCAGGAATGCTGAAGAACTATAGCTAAGAAAGTTTAAAAGTCAGCAAAAAAAAAAAAAAAAACTAAAGGCCTCTAAACATTTAAAATGTTAGAAAATGCTACTTTGTACCAAAATGTTTTTAAAAGGGTCGCCAGGTGCTAAAATATGTTGAAAAAGGGCCACAGGGTGCTAAAAACTGTTTAAACAGGCACCCTGCCAAATTAGCCTAGAGTCAGCCCTACATAATTATGAAATAAAAGAAGAAAATAAATAAATAAATTAGATTAAAAAATGTAACAAAATCTAAAAATTTCAAAATTAAACGAAAATTGAACTTATGTGAGTAATTTCATAGCATCAGACAAGAATGGAGTGGAACAAATATCATTAACAAGATTTTTCGAATTTTTAAATATGTAAAAATCTTCATGGATATTCAAATGGAAAGAGAAGATAGGAGATGAAATTATGTTAGTTTTAGAAAAATCAAAACGATGACCATGAGCCCAGCAGTGGGAAGCAATAGAAGATTTAGAGATCTTATCATTACGAAGATTTCGACGGTGCTCATTTATTCTATATTTCAAACACCTTCTTGTTTGATCAATATAAACTAAATTGCACGACGAAGATAAGACTAAATAAATGCCAGAACGGTTTTTAGTAGGAATAGGATCTTTAAGAGAAGATAATTTAATTTTGTTGACAGGTTTCTAAATGAATTTAAAACCAAACGGAGAGAAAATTTTACAAGTTTTAAAAGAAAGTGATAAATAAAAAGGTAAAACAACTGGAATGAGACTGTGATCGTTCAATTTGGTATCAGAACGTTTAGATTCTTGAATTTATATAAAGCTTTATTAATAATAGAGTGATTATAGCCTCGAGAAAGAGCAAGAGATTTTAAGTAATTTCTTTTGAAAGACTAGACGAATCAGAACAAATGTGTAAGGCTTATGTTTTAATTACTCATTTTCCAAAAATTGATAAAATTTAAATATTTCATTTTGCGGTTAAAAAAAGAAAGAAAGAGAAAAATGCACATATTGAAAATTCAGATTTTTGAACTTAGAATTACATTAAAAATAAAAAATAAATAAATAAATAAACGATTGTAAATTTTAATGTGAAAACAGAATTTAAATGTACATTATGTAATGAGTAATCATGAAATCAAACTTTCCCATACAGTAACATGGGCCACGGCTGTCGGTGAGATTAGGTATTATCCACTCTAAAAATATAAAGTTGCTTTCCTTAGCAACAGTTATTACTATCATTTCTTAAAATTTATTTTGAAAGTTTTATGTTTTACCTGAATTTTAATGTAATATCTTTAAACTTGTTGGAAAAGGGGGAAAAAATCTTTTTCAGTTGTTCTACTTTATCTCAAACCAATACTCTGGTTGTCCTAAGAAAAATGCTTTTGCTTAGTCTCATACTAGAATATATATATATATATATATATGTGTGTGTGTGTGTGTGTATTTATTTCTGCAAAGCACATTAACCATATCTTTCGAACAATATTACTTGTAAGCCCTTCCTTTTATTTAATAGGCTAAAAATGTAAAAGGAATTTCATGTCTGCGTATTAACATATAGATTCTCTGAAAAAATTTAGAATGCTCCAAAGATGTATAAATAATCTGGTGTGTCACTCACACGACTTTCTCTTACCCTGAAATTTATTACTATAAATACAGGTTGCAGATTAAAAGGTAAGATAGCGAGTACTGTTATGTAAACCTGTGTTAAACAATTCATATTAGGCTTCTGAAGAGTTTTATATGATAATTAGTTCTGTGTGAGGGGGGCTACCGCCCGCTCAACCCCCCGTTTCATTATTGCACCTACATTTATATAGAATTTAATTCGGTTATTAAAAAATAATTCTGTTTTTAAAAAATAATTTATTAAAAATATTATTAAAAAAAATTATCTTTTATGATAATGCAGACGATTTCCATATTAGAGAAGTAGTATAACACCAAATATCAAAAAAAAGTCCATTGTATTCTCAATATAAAAAAAAAAAAAAAAAAAAAACGATTTTTTTTATTACAGAAGTAGTACAGAAGTCATATTACAGAAGTAGTATAACACCAAATGTCTAAAAAATGTCCATTTTATTTTCAATATATATATTAAAAAAAAAAAGAAGAAAAAAGAAAAAGTACGATTTTTTTTCTAAGTTTTTTTTTTTTTTTCGTTAAAAGTAAAAAAAATCGATAACTTTGTTTTAAATTATCGTAGATCGATGGTTCAACCATTCGTTTTAAAGGTATTAGCGAGCTCTTTTGAAAGATACCCATCATGAAAATTTACTCCCCTCGAGGGGGGACTTCCCCCCCAGGGGGGGGGGAGGCGAGGTTCCTACATACACAATTTTTTTTTTCCCAGTTAACTATTACAAAAAATATATATTCGTTTCATTTGGCTTAGTGCAATCAATAGACATTAAACTCTACTTACCTGCAATTTCCCCCATAGACATAATGTATTAAAATTCTCTTGATTGTCCCTGTACACGAACCATTTGCTTGATCTTAACGAAAAGCTTACTGTACCATCCCTATATGATACGCATTTAGAATACCAAGTTTGAACTTTCTGCCATAATTTGTTTTTGAGATATGCTGATAACACACACACACACACACACACACACACACACACACACACACACACACACACACACACACACAGACATACACACAGACCATTTGCTAAAAACATGATTTTCGTATTCAGGGGACCTCAAAACATGTAAATATAACAAAATCTCGCGTTCGAAAATTTGACCCAAAAACAATACTTTCTCTACCTTATGGGTAAGAGAAAGTAAAAAAAAAAAAAAAAACTACTAAATGGAGGGGAAAAAAAAAAAGAAAAAACAGATTTTTTTTTTTTTTCCTTGGCAGACTTTAGGAATATGCCCCGAAGGGGCACGTATTAACCGACGAGAGGGCCTGTGTCGTCGATCCCAAAGATGGCAACACTCTTGAAAGTATGTGGGTGGCATTTTCAGATGAGGAATATGAAAGGGCGCCAAACGTCGGGTCTCCCCCCCCCCCCAATCAAATTTTCTCGCTACGCCCCTGCTCACAAAACTGTGAGAAAGGCCAAAGCCGCCTTTTTTATCACGTTTTTACAATCTGGTGCGGGTCTGCACGACTTGTCTCATCACCGGACACTGTCTCTATTGCAGTTATCGCATTAAATAAAATTTTAATATAATTTTTGTAGTATTAGTTTATATTAATGAATAAAAAAACACTTCATTTAAAAGTATTTCCTGCAAAATAAAATATTTTCTGACGATTCAAGAAATACACACGTAATTGTTCAAGTTTTCACTTCTGTCGGCACTCCCGGAGTGCAACTTTTTTTTTTCTTTTTTGACTCAGGAGACCTTAAAACATGTAAATCCGAGGGCCGGGCCGGGCTCGGGCTCGGGCCTTAAGCCCGGCCCGTGCAGACCTCTACCCTGAGGCCCCAGGGTCCCATTTATGATACTTCATACGATAAATTATTTGAACGCACAAATGATTTGAAATTAATGTGTCCTGCAAAATTGCATTTTTATTGAGACATTTGGGATAGCTGGATTTATTATTACAAAATAAAATCGTTGTCCCAGGGCCCCCTATTCTGCAACACGAAAAAAGCGATACAGGACATATAACAGATTTTTTCATAATACTTCATGTAATAAATCATTCGAATGCATGAAACTTTTGAAATCAATGTATTTACAGATTTTTTTTTTTTTTTTTATTATTATTCAAATATTTTAGGATTGCCAAATTTTTTATTACAACATAAAAATAGGAGCCCCGGGGACCCCAATGCCGCAAAATATAAAAACAGTACATGATTTAAAACAGTTTTTTCTGCTTAATGCGATTCTGCAAAGAAAAAATATGGTTTCTATTTAAAAAATGAAATTTGTGTCACGCGGGTCCCCCAGAGGCCCCCAGGACCCAGTTGTGATACCTCATGTGGTAGAATATTTAAATCCAGGAAACTTTCGAAATCAATGTTTCCAGCAATTTTTTTTTTCCTTTTGAGATATTTTGGACTTTGGTGTATCCAGACTTATGAAACACCCTGTATATAAGCAATGTTTGTGTGTGTCTGTGGATAGTGCAGGGCAAGAATGGTACTCGGGCAGTCACGTGATTCAACAAGATGATGTCGCTTGAGATATCTTAGTGCATCTCGAAGCCCCCCCCCTTTTTTTTTTACTTTCTCTTACCCATAAGGTAGAGAAAGTATTGTTTTTGGGTCAAATTTTCGAACGCGAGATTTTGTTATATTTACAGGTTTTGAGGTCCCCTGAATACGAAAATCATGTTTATAGCAAATGGTCTGTGTGTATGTCTGTGTGTCTGTATGTCTGTGTGTGTGTCTGTGTCTGTGTCTGTATGTGTGTCTGTCTGTTATCAACATATCTCAAGAACAAATTATGGCAGAAAGTTCAAACTTGGTATTCTAAATGTGTATCATATAGGGACGCTACAGTAAGCTTTTTCGTTAAGATCAAGCAAATGGTTCGTGTACAGGGACAATCAAGAGAATTCTAATACATTACGTCTATGGGGGAAATTGCAGGAAAATAGAGTTTAACGTCTATAGACTGCACTAAACCAAATGAAACGAATATATATTTTTTGTAATAGAGATAGTTAACTGGGAAAAAAAATGTGTGTGTAGGAGCCTCGCCCCCCCCCCCCCGCTGAGGGGGAAGTCCCCCCTCGAGGGGAGTAAATTTTCATGATGGGTATCTTTCAAAACAGCTCGCCAATACCTTTAAAACGAATGGTTGAACCATCGATCTGCGATAATTTAAAGCAAAGTTATCGATTTTTTTTTACTTTTAACGAAAAAAAAAAAAAACTTAGAAAAAAAATCGTACTTTTTCTTTTTTCTTCTTTTTTTTTTTTTTATATATATATTGAAAATAAAATGGACATTTTTTAGACATTTGGTGTTATACTACTTCTGTAATATGGAAATCGTCTGCCTTATCATAAAAGATAATTTTTTTAATAATAATTTTAATAAATTATTTTTTAAAAGAGAATTATTTTTTAATAACCGAATTAAATTCTATATAAATGTAGGTGCATTAATGAAACGGGGGGTTGAGGGGTGCGGTAGCCCCCCTCACACAGAACTAATTATCATATAAAACTCTTCAGAAGCCTAATATGAATTGTTTAACATAGGTTTACATAACAATACTCGTTATCTTACCTATTAATCTGCAAGCTGTATTTATAGTATTAAATTTCAGGGTAAGAGAAAGTCGTGTGAGTGACACACCAGATTATTTCTTTGAGGAAAAAAAATAAATCTGTAATTTTTTTTTGTTGTTGTTGTTGTTGGGGGAGGAAAAAAATAGACCTGCAATTTTATTATTATTATTATTATTAAAATGAAATTTCGAAATATCATGCTTAAGAAATTTATGTATGTTAAAATTAATTAAGAAATGTATGAATGTTAAAATTTATAAAAAATACAAAAAGCTATATACAGATTCTAATATTCGTGTGGCAAAAATTTGTAAATAAATAAATAATAATAATAAATCTTTCTTTCCATGTCAATACTAATAATAATAATAACAATATCGTGCAAACTTTTGTTTTTAATAATTAACATAAAATTTAGAAAAATCACTGTAAAGAAATGGAATTGCTTAGGTATAGAACGACTTGATGAAATTTGAAATTTAGCACCGAAGTAATTAGGACGTTTCTCGCGAAGATTTTGATTTACAATTGCAATAGCTGTTTTACTTCATCACCAAAATGTGAGGGGAGGGAAGATTTGAAAGCCCCAAAGGTGTTTCTATACTAATGCCATATCGAAGAAATTTTTAGAAATGAATATAGTAACCGATGCTAAAGAATGAAACACAGTTATTGCATGCCTTTATGGAATTGGAAGAATAGATTGAAACAAGTCTTGTAGTACTAAAATAAATTTTGTTCACAAAGAATGTGTACAAAATTTTATTATTACTGTTATTATTTAATTAAATCTAAAATCTTCTTGCTTAAGGGGAAAATATACATATATTTATTTATTTTTATACATTAATTAAATAAAGATAAAACAAATTAGTTTCATCCCCACAAGTTGTGTCGTCTTTAGGGTGAAAAAGTGGACTAAAAATTTTTTTGAGTGTGAAACTAGTTGGTTTTATCTTTATTTATTTAATTTGAAATTAAATTTTTGATTTTATCACTTAAGCAAGATTTATTATTATTTAATATATGACACTGACCTGTGACTTGGTTAATTTAGTTGAGCTGATAGTAATTTTGTGTCTTTTATCTTGTATAAAGCTTTGCTTCAACATGTGGTTGTTTATTCATTAACTGAAGTCTTCTTTCCTGGTGTTTAATTACTATAATGATTTATTATACACAAATATAAATTATATATATAATATGCTTCAAGGATTTATGAACGCATCTTAAATATTATTTACATATTTAAAAAAATATTAGTATATATAATTGATACTAAAGTTCCATTCATATATTACTCAAGGTATGCAACACAGTACTCTAGATATAAGATACATAATTAGAAATCAAGTCTCGCATTGATGGATTGATTTTTTTCACTTCTTTTTGTGTGTGTGTGATTTACGCAAATATTAATGATTTTTATTTTTGTTTATTTATTTTATTTTATTTTATTTTATTTTATTTTATTTTATTTATTTTTAAGTAAAACAAAACGCATTTCAGTTAACTGAAATCGACTACTTATTTTTATTATTATCACTATAAAAAAAAAAAAAAAAAAAAATCTATATTGCGCATATCTGTTATAAAAAAGTAGTATATGATTTGAGAAATTTTTCAATTTCCGGTTTTCTACGAATTTACATCTTTTGAAATTTCCTGAAGTCAATCGACCATTTTCATAAAATGTCTATATTTTTCAATTAGCAAAGCAACGAATATAGAACTCCATGAACCAATGAACTTAAATTAAATTTGATTTTTGGTTGGACATTGGACTGAATTGGTTCGGCTTAGCTTTTAGGCTATATCACCCAAGAGCTCTGCTACGCTTCGATTCCCTCTCATTTCAGAAAATGTTAAATATTTACAGTGCACAAAAAACTTATTATGAGATATATATATTATGAAAAACTCTGCTCATTCAGTTTGAGTGCATATCGGGCAACAGGTAGCGCTTCTATGTTACAATTTAATCTCATTATGGGGAAGAATATAACAAGATTAAATTATTTAAATAATTAATCTTGCGGTAGTACATAAATGTATAAAATTTGGCTCATGAGATGGAAATTTGGTAAAAATACTATGCTGATTCACTTTGGATGGACATCGGACGACTGATAACCCTACTATTCTGCAATATTTTCTGTTAACGGGAAAACTATATTTTAGCTTCTATTTTAAGTAAATTTACCGAACTTGAAGTGTGAGATATATATTATCAAAAAATACTCTTATTGAATTTTGGTGTATATAGGCCAGAAGCCGGCGCTGCTAATACATTATGCGGTTTCTCAGATAGCCATATCTCAGCATCTACAAGTGAAAATTGTACCGAATTGCATTCGTTAAATATTAAGTATTTTAATATGGTAGTGGAAATATTCCGCTAGACCCACACAAAGAGGTAATAAAAAATAAATAGCATCAAAAACTATTTTAATCGTTTGTACTCCGTTATTACCCAATTGTACCACAAGAAATTTCGTTTGTACCGAAAATGTTTTTAAACTATAGCCATTTTAATTTGGTGGTGCCAACTTCACGCTGGCACCACCACAACGAGAAAAAATCTCAAAATCTATATCAATCGATCATACCTCGTTTGTACACAATTATACCACTTGAATTTTCGTTTGTACCAAAAAAATATTTAAACTATAGCCATTTTAATTTGGTGATGCCAAGTTCATGCTGGCACCACCACAACGAGAAAAAAACTCAAAATCTATATCAATCGATTGTACCTCGTTTGTACCCAATTGTACCACTCGAATTTTCGTTTGTACCAAAAAAGTATTTACACTATAGCCATTTTAATTTGGTGGTGCCAGCGTGAAGTTGGCACCACCACAACGAGAAAAAAACTCAAAATCTATCTCAATCGATTGTACCTCATTTTTACCCAATTGTACCACTTGAAATTTCGTTTGTACCAAAACATTATTTAAATTATATTCATTTTAATTCAGACATTATTACAGTAGTTTTAATATGGTAGTGCCAACTTCACGCTGGCGCCCAACAACGAGGCAAAGAAAAGAAAAAAAAAAAAAAAAAAACCTCGAAATTTTTTTTAATCATTTGTACTTGGTTCGTACCCAAATGTACCACAAGAATTTTCCCAAACGAAATTTCTTATGGTACAATTGGGTACTAACGAAGTACAAACGTTTAAGATAGGTTTATAGTTTTTATTCTGATGGTGGTGGTGCCAGCGTGATGTTAGCACCGCATGATTTGAATAGCTATAGTTTGAATATTGTTTTGGTACAAATGAAAATTCTTGTGGTACAATTGGATAGTAACGCAGAACAAACGATTAAAATAGTTTTTGATGCTATTTATTTTTTATTCCCTGGTTGTGTGAGTCCAGCGGAAAGTTTGTACTACCATATTGTTGTTGTGTTGTTGTCGTGTGCTACTCGGAAATTCCGAGTCCTGGTAGTGGAACTATCCAGATTTTTAAGGCATGAGGGGTGCGTCTTCCGTTATTAAGGAGCGCCAGCACCAGCCAAACAACAGGAAATCGAATTTTGATCCGGATCAGAGCGAGTTAAACTCATGTTCCGGCACGCCCAGAGGTTTAATTTTTGATGGGAACTTGGAGGACTTCGCGACCACAACGGAATTTTACGTGCACCAGTCGACATTAGCGTACACGACGGTCTTCGGCCGGCTCGAAGATCGAACCCGCAATCTTTCGATCACGAACTCGCTGCTCTTACCAACCAGACAACGGCGGCCCATTACCATATTAAAAGCGCTATAATAATGTCCGGATTAAAAATGGCTCTAATTTAAATAATTTTTTGGTACAAACGAAAATTTTTGTGGTACAATTGGGTACGAACCAGGTACAAATGATTAATATAAATTTTAAATTTGTATTTTTTTTTTTTCTTGTTGTTGGGCGCCAGCGTGAATTTGGCACTACCATATTAAAGCGACTGTAATAATGTGTGAATTAAAGTGGCTATAATTTAAATACATTTTTGGTACAAACGAAAATTCGAGTGGTACAATTGGGTACAAACGAGGTACAAACGATGTAGATAGATTTTAAATGTTTTTCTCATGGTGGTGGTGCCAGCGTGAATTTGGCACCACCAAATTGAAACAGCTATAGTTTAAAAACTTTTTCGGTACAAACGAAATTTCTTGTAGTACAATTGGGTACTAACGAAGTACAAACGATTGAGATACATTTTGAGTTTTGTACCTTTGGTGGTGGTGCCAACTTCACGTACATAACTTCCCTACTAGCTAGACATTTGAAACTTTCACACTAGTTCAGAACCCGGTAACAACACAATACTTCAAAGTCAGATTTTCGAATTTTCGAATACTTTTCTTTTAATTAATTAAAATATGAAAATAATAAGCTCCTAATAGCAATAAAAATAGTCGTTAAAATATTAGCTATAATTAAATTGTTGCCATAAAAAATTTACGAGTTCATTTTCTTTCGACATAAAAATAAATACATTTAACTAAACGTGGGCGTTAAAAAGTTAAATTTTGCATCTGGCAAAAATTGACTTCATTATCAATTTAAAGATATTCTACACATTGATAGAGTGCTAATGTAGTTCATGATGCAAATATATGTTGTTCGGAAAGGATTAATATTTTATTTTTAAAACCAACTTTTTTTTTTTAATTCAAATTTCTCGTAACTCTTTAACCAATCACATTAGAACGTCCATCTTTGGAATATCGACAATAAGGATTTTCTCGCCAAAAGTCGCCAAGGGCAAAAAGGCGTCAAATTTGGCGCCAATTCCATTACCCGCCTATTGGAGCTTTTTAATGCGTTTTAAATGGAAAATTAAGTTATTTTAACACGAAAAAGAGCTGGAAATGCAGAAAATTGACATTTTATCAACGTACTAAGTTTCTTTGAAAGAATTTATACAAAAATAAATACAATTATTTACAATTTCGTAACAATACGCACTGATAAAGTACTAATGTAGTTAGTTCTATAGCTATGATTCAACAGATAATTTAAAAACATGGTTTATAAAAAGTTTTTTATCTTATAATTATTTTAATTCCCAACTGCAAAAATTCATCTAGGAAAATTTTACAAAGTTTTACTTTAATAACATAAAAAAAAAAAAAAAAAATCATTTATTTCTTCTGTTTTAGGCTTGTTCACAAATTCTGGTACGGTAGTTTATTTTAAATGAGCGAAAATTCCTTGCCCCTGAAAGGGTTAAGGTGTACAAAGTTAAAATCTTTAAAGAAGGTTACTTTTAATTTAAAACTGAATATACACAAATTCCTTAAAAGAGGAGAAAAAAAATCAAAAATTGGTTTATAATTTTCGCTTTTCTTCCATCCAACCATCCCCCCCCCCTAAAATTTTGGTCAGTGTTTCAATTTTTTTGGCGGCCCTAGGCAATCGCTTAGGTTCGCCTAATGGTAAAACGGGTCCTGCGAAATTTATAAATTAAATGGTGTTAATTATTCTAATTTACATTATTTATCTTTATAACTTTGGATAATCATGAATATTAGCTTTTTTAGTTCCCCATCACACTATAGGTATGGGGAACTTAGGTAATCGTGAAAATTTTCGACCTCGGTTTTTTTACTTTTCTACACGTTTTCAGGTGTGAGGAATCCGAAAATGACAAAATTTCTATGGTGTCTGTCTGTAGGGTGTCTGTTAGTGTGTTAGTGTGTTAGTGGGTTAGTGTGTTAGTCTGTTAGTGGGTCAGACCGTTAGTTTGTTAGTCTGTGTACACGATATCTCAAGAACAAATTGTCGCAGAGAGGTCAGATCAGTTTTAAAATATTACTTTCGACACTGGAAAGAACCCTATTCATTTGCAACATTCGATTTTAAAAACTTCGTAAGTTATTAGAAATTTACGATTTTCTTAACATGGGAGAATAGGACAAAAATTCACTTAAACGTGCATTAAATGAAACCTTTTTACTGTAAAAATGTCAGACCAGTTTTAAAATATCAGTTTTGATGCCGGAATGAACATCAGTAACTATAAATATGCTACTTTGAAAATTTCGCAAGTTACTGGAAATTTACGAATTTCTTAACATGGCAGTATAGGGCAAAATTTCACATAAACGTAAATTTTTAGAGATATTTTCATCGTAAAAATGTCAGACTACTTTTGAAATATTATTTAGGACACTGGTATGAATATTAATGACTATGAATTTTCCAATATAAAGATTTCGTAAGTTATTTAAAATTTACGAATTTCTTAACATGTCAGAATAGAGCAAAATTTCACATAAACGTCAATCTTGAGGGATATTTTCAGCGTAAAGATATCAAACCACTTTCGAAATATTATTTAGGATACTGGCATGAATATCATAGACTATGATTTTTCCAATTAAAAAAAATTCGTAAGTTATTTGGAATTTACGATTTACTTAACATGTCAGAATAAGGCCAAATTGATCATAAACTTCCATTTTGAGGATCCCAAATACATTAGACAACTTCAAAATTAAGTTTATGATATTTGTTTGAACATGATTGAATACAAATATTCTACTAGGAAATTTTCGTAAATTATTCGTAATTTACGATTTTATCAACATAGCGAAATTGTAAATTTTTCATATAAATATGAATTTTGAGGTTTATTGCATTGGAAATAGTAGCATGAAAACTAAACAACAGAATTGACCCTGATAAAATAAATTAATAAATTAGAATAAGATAATTATATCCAAGTGAACGGTGGATAGCCTATTAGGCGGGGATTTCACTCTGTCACTGTATCAAGCTGTGGTCAAATTCATTTCTTTTAACATGATTATAATATGTCTCGCACTAGAAATTTCTGAGAACATAAATATGATGGGGAACTGAGCAGAGTCCACCTATGCCAACTAGTTTAAATCTGATTTTATTAAACACGATTTTATTTTTACGTAGTAAAACAGTTTCTTCAGCTTAGCCTCATTTCTGAGTAGAACGAATTCTCTAATAATCTATACATTACTACTTAGTTTCCTGAAATGATATACTAATTTTAGCTTTTAAACTGTGATCTTTTTTTTTTTTTTGCCGTATAAAAAGACAGCGTGACACACTTAGAAGCCAATGAAACTTTACAATGAACACTAGGGGGCTCTGCCGCCTGCTCGCTCCGCTCACCAACTCCCGAAGTAGGCTTCGCCTCCTCCCCGACTCACTTTACTTATTAACACACGTAGAACACTGCCCGCCTATCCGCTGCTGTCTTTCACTGAAAAGAAATATTAATAGTGCATATTACAAGACAAAAGCAGAAAATTATTATGGAAATCATCATATTCGATGTCAAATTGAAATATATAATATATTTATATATATATATATTTATTTATTTATTTAATAGAAACAAAATCGCAATATCTAGACCATTTTGCAATACAGCTTTAGTATATGATTCTTTTTATTTCTTTTTTACAAAGCCGAGCTCACAATTGGAAGTTTGAGGGTTCGGTTCTCGAGCCGACCAAAGACCGTCGTGTACACTAATGGTGGCTGGTGCACAGAAAATATGTCGTGGCCGCAATATCCTCCGTGTTCCCATCAAAATTATACCTCTGGGAGCCACCGAAGCTGGGGAGCTATCCCCTTCGTGTAGGACCAAAACTGTGGTGGCATGTCTCCGTAACAGCTGTGAGGGTGCGTTCCAGACCGTCGCATATTATCCATAGTGCAGTAATGGTGCGACGTCAGTCACAACCTACCTAATTATCTACCTACCTACAACCATGGATCATATTTTAATTTTTCCGTGTAAGAAGATTAATTTTAAAAAAGTAGAGAAAAATAGTTGATATTTATTTTCTTTGTTTTTTACATCCGTGGTTTCGGGCCGCGGTATCCTAGTCGGTAAAGCGCCGAGCACGTAATTGGAAGATTGCCGACTCGATACTTGAGCCGGCCAAAGACCGTCGTGTACACTAATGGTGGATGGTGCATATAAAATCTGTCGTGTTTGCAAAATCCTCCATGTTCCCATCCCCACTATACCTATGGGGATCACCAAAGCGGAGGGAGATCCCCTCCTTGAAGGTTCAAAATTGTGATGACATGTGTCCGGAACATCTCTAGGGGTGCGTCCCAGACCGTCGCTAATTATCCATAGAGCAGTATTGGTGCGACGTTAAATCCAACCAACCTACCTACCTACTTACAACCATGGATCATATTTTAATTTTCTCCTGTAAAATGACCTTCATGACAGAAGAACAACGTCACTGAGGGAAACATTTTTCAAATGGAAAATAGAGTACCTTCATAAACTTGTCGTTTTTAGTTAATAACTTCTTCAATTAAAGTGATAGAAATTTCTAAGCGGCTGAAATGTTTTCCTTGGAGTACTCGGAACACATTGATTCCTCCCGTGACGCGAAGGACCCTGCCCTGCGTTAGAAAACGCTGTCGCAGACAAAAAAAATTGACGCCAGTGACAGTAACTTTTTTTATATAGAGAGAGATTTTACCTAAATAATGGCATTGCTTTTTTTTTTTTTTTTTTTTTTTTCAGATTTAAAACATAAAATATGATTTAAAAACAAAAAAAAAAAAAATTAAAACGGGGTCATATAGTGATCAAAAAGAAAAGTGAGAAATTAAACGTTGCCCCTTTGTTTGCAACATTCGTGCTTTCTTGTTCGCTGACGAAGGACAGTGTTTTCTTTCGACTCGAAATAGTTGTTTCGAGTTTCTTGCATTTTACGGCGTTTATTTAAAGATTTTTACTTGTTCCTTTTAAACGCCAGTTCTTTTCTTTTCTTTCTTTTTTTCTTTTTTTTTTTTTTTGACATTATATAATTCCTAAATACCAATTGTCTAACTCCTTCACTTATTTTTTTCCTGAGTGATCGTAGAAATCTATAAAAGGAAGATCACGTACTGATAAAAAATTTTAAGTCATCCTTAAAATAGTAGATCATATAGGAAAACTACACAGTCATAGATGTAAATAAAGCTTTGTAGCTCTGTAATCAGTTATTTAAAATTAATGTATGAAACACATACATATATAGGTTAAATCGAGTCGTGTTTCACTCAATCCGAACTCGATAGATTAATTTTAATTTAACGCGACCTGATCCCGCAATACGGAAATTTGAGGTCCCGTGCGCGATTTCATTTTACCCACACCAAAACCGACTTCTACATGGAACACGAAATCTAAATAAAAATTAATAGTTTATCTAGAAATCATGTAATTTTTCATTGCTATAAAATAAAACAAATTTTCATTGTCACACAGTTTATAAATAATTTTAAAAAGAATCAAATTAAAATTACTAAGTCAAAAATTTTTAAATCTGAAAAATGGATTAACAATAATTTTTAACCATATACAGTGTTGTGCTCTTTAAGCGTAGAAAATGGGCTTCAAGTTTAGCTTTTGTAATTTATTGTTTAATGTTTATATTCGAAATAATAATAATAATAATAATAATAATTTCCTGTTTGTTTGTCAATTACTTTTGTCCGGTATGGTTGTTTACTTTACAACAATAGTTTATGCACGCGTTTATTTAATCATATGTTATATAGTAAATTTACATCAGTTATATAGTTATAATTATATTAAAAAAAAATTCTATTTATTATGGTAAACATTTTATTGAAAGATGTTTACATGGCGACCCGAAACACCAAATCCGATTCACACGAAAAAAAAAAAAAAATCAGTTAACCAGACTTGAACCCGACCAGACCCACTCGTGAAAAAACTTGGTCGACCTACGGGTCTGGTCAGGTTCAGGTAAAATCTGGTAACTCTAATACAGGTAAATCACAACAAAACCGGAAATATAAGATGGGCGGTCGAATAGAGAAATATTGGTAGTGAATAATGAAATCTTACAAAGATCTCAAATACATAATTTCAACATTCTATAGCTAATCGTTTTTAAGTGACATAAGATACAACATATGTTTCATAAATCTGGATATCATATTTCCTTTACTTCGTATAAGGTATTAAGAAAATTCTTGACAAAAATTTGAATGCTCCAAATTCGTAAAGGAAAATTGGGGCTAAAAGGAGAAAATTTCAAAAGATAGTCATCCCACCCCCCACCCCACCCACCGATTTTAGGAATATGTCCCGATTTGGTACCATCCGCCCCCTAGTTAAACATCACCCCTGTTTAAATAAAGTGATTAGCCAAAGAAGTACTAATAATTTAAATATATAGAGATTCATATTGCCAATTCCAAAGCTTTTTTTTTTTTCTTTTTCTTTATCTTATTTTATTTTATCATTATTATTATTCTTTCTTTCTTTCTTTTTGCTTTAAGAAACCGACAAAAATACCACATGTTCAAGAGATTCTTTAACAAAAATTTTGGATTTTCAAACTCTCTATCCAAACGATCAAATTCTGCAGGCTACATATCATGTTCGAAACGCACAATGCTTTCCTTCTCTCGGATTCCAAAACTTGAAAACAACTAACCGCAGATGTTTGACTACTAGAACGTAAAGAAATATTTTCTCCACTTCCAACCCATAAATTTTGTGTAGTCTAGTTTTACACTCAACTCAAGAAAACTGCGGATTAATCTAGAATATAAATCCTCTCTCACACAAACCACTTCCTCGTAAAATAATCATGGGATAGGCATTTAGACAGAAAAAGAATATTGACTTTTTATTTCATTTTATGTTATGCATTTTTTTTTTTCTGTGTTGTATACATATTACATGGTATGCAGCATTGATATTAACGTATGGTTGTAAAGGCAAAATGTCGTACATTCACCAAAAATTTCTTTTGTGGGAAAGATGTTGCAAGCAATTATTATTATTATTATTATTTTTTTTTTTTCGAATTATTATACCATTCAGCGAATCATGCGCTTTTAGATTTTGATAATAAGGATGTAGTTTCTTTTAGTAGGTTTTTTTTAATGAGTAATAATATTTTTCTAACGAAAATTCTTTAATGTTCTCCTTAAATTTAGTTGTTACAGGCTATTGGTAGAATAAAAAAAATTGTGCTTCTCTATATTTGAGCATCTCTATATTTGTGAGTACAGTATACCAGCACAATAAGACCTAAAAAAATAAAAATCTATGACATCTAAATAAAAATTATATTTTAAAAACAGAATATCCGAAAAAAAAAAAAAAAAAAAAAAACCATTAAAAACTTTCATGCTTCGCCTGAACTGGGCTCTAAATAATGTATAACAATGGAAACTAGTATGTTGTGGCCAGCACAAGACTCTCTTCTATATTTTCCTATACAAATTCACTCAGTAACAATATTTAAAAAAAAAAAAAAAAAAAAAAAAAAAAAAAAAAGTTTTTTTTTCGTTAAAAGTACAAAAATCGATAACTTTGTTTTAAATTATCACATTTTTATAGTTCAACCATTCGTTTTAAAGGTATTGACGAGATCTTTCGAAAGATACCCATCTTGAAAATTTACCCCCTCCCCCTGGGGGGTACTTCCCCCCAGGTGGGGAAGCGATGCCCCCACATGCACAATTTTTTTTCCTAATTAACTACTACTATTATCAATAATTCTTATTAATTTTACAATAACAGTTAAGAATAACTCTTATTATGTACATTTATACGAAATTTTGTCCTATACTGCCATGTTAAAAATTTAGAAAAAATACGATCACAGCGCCACCTGTTGAGCGATTGATCCCCAAATCTCATCAGCACCAGTTTATATCAGGGGCCAACTAAATACCAAGTATGGTTAAATTTCGTCAAAGAAAAACAAAACTTTATTTTTTTTTGTTAAAAGTAAAAAAAAAATCGATAACATTGTTTTAAATTATCACAGATTTATAGTTCAACCATTCGTTTTAAAGGTATTCACGAGACCTTTTGAAAGATACCCATCTTGAAAATTTACTGCCCTCGAGGGGGCTCTTCCCCCCCCCAGGGGGGGGGTGGGGTGGCGAGGCTCCTACACATACAAAAAAATTTTCACAGTTGACTATCTCTATTATAAATAATTCTTGTGAATTTCATAATGATTACTAAAAAATAATTCTCTTTATGCACATTTATACAAAATTTTGTCGTATATCACCATGTTAAAAATTTAGAAAAAGCAGGATGGCAACGCAACCTCTGAAACAATTTTTACTAAAAGTTGATAGAATGTCAAAGTGCAACTACATACCAATTTGTATGAAATTCTGTGCAGTAGTTCCTGAGATACAGTTGCCACAAAATTTTGTCACACACACACACACAGAGAGAGAGAGAGACTGACAGACAGACAGACAGACATTTTCTAAAAATGGTCAAATCGTGCTCTACAGCTCTCAAAACGTGTAAATCCATCAAAAACTCGAGATCGAAAATTTTTACGAATCGAATACTTTCTTCTATTTAATATAGAAGAAAGTAAAAAGTATAATATGATGAATATTAAAGCATCTATATCTGAATAAATCACGTCACTGAAAAAAGCGTATTAATCACAGTATCGTAAAAGTGTAAACCCAATACCTGAGGTAAAAAATAAATAAATAAATAAATGAATAAAAATAAAAATAAATAAAATAAAACAAATTTAAATTATTTTATAACAAATTATTTTGACTAAATGTATAAATAAGCTGTTCCAATTTACATCTGCACAATAAACATAGAGAATACCACAGGTAATGGGGTAAGTATTAAAAGTTATTTATTGTGCTTCTAGCGCAAAGAACTGTGCAAAGGTCACAAATATTTTTTTTCAGTGAATATATATCAGACACATTATTAAGTATACATTATATATATTATGAACTATACATTATATATATATAAATTCAAAATAAATGACAAATTTAATTTGCATAAAATACGTGCATAAAGCAGCACTGAATTTATGTACATATTTAAATATTTTTCCCATCAGATTTTCGGAATAAGTTGGGGTGGGGGTGGTGCATATCAGTGGCGGATTTAAGGGAGGGGGCTAGGGGTACTGGCATTCACAAGTGACTATTATAATTGTAAACTTTTCTTTGATGTGGAATAACACCTTGAAAAATCTTAGCCCCCCCCCCCCCCCCCCCCCAAAAAAAAAAAAAAAAAAAAAAGTTAATTTCTGGATTCGCCATTGGTACATATTAACCGACGAGAGGGTTTGTGCCTTCGGTCCACCAGATGGTAACACCCATGAAATTATACGTGTGGCATTTTTGGATGAGGAATAACGAAAGGGCGCAAAACTTCGGGTCTCCCTCCCCAATCAAATTTTCACGCTACTACCCTGGGTGACTGAAAACAGTTTGATTTTTCTTTAAATTTACTGGTCTCCTTTTTCTTTTTAGAACACAACTTTTGCTCAGATATGCGAGGAATAACGTGTTCTTTACGCTACCAAAGTTTCTTCAAGATGATTCCAAAAGAACGTTTCTAGATATTTGACAAAATGTCTAAATTAGAAAGTGTCCAAATACTTATTGGTACGTACTGCCAGGGGTGCAGAATATGTCCGAATGCTCGAACGATGTTAGGGGGAAATTTTGAATATTTATTTTCTTATAATAAGATAAAAATGAAAACGGAAATAAAAAATTATACTGGAATTACAAATTTTCTAATATTAAACAACAAACTGACAGCTGTATTCTGCTGTTACAAGTGTATTTTTTGTTAAATATCTTATTACTTACACAAATCCCTCCCCCCCCCCCCCCCGGGTAAGTATTTGAAGTTTGATGATATATATTTAGTGATTCATACAAGCTAGAGAAAATACCGAATCTCCAACTTTTTTTTAAATTATTATTAACTAAAATGCTACAAGAATAATAATCCAATTCACATAAATAAACAAGCACTTTAATGACCTACGGATGGGAAAAATTATGTGTTTGTTTACTTTAGCCGGTAAGAAAAGGAGGGAAGAAAGGGAAGAGAAATAGGAAAAACTTTTTTTTTTTTTTTTTTGCATAGTTTTGAGTCTGATTTAAAGAAGTTCAGTTATCAGTTTCAATTGTGCATTCATGAATTCCACCCCCACCCCCCTCGAAATCAAACCGCGCGCGTACACACACACACACACACACACACAAAAAAAAAAAAAAAAAAAAAAAAAAAATTAATAATAATAAATAAAACAGAAGAAAGAAAGAAAAAGGCCTTAAGCAAGTAGCTGTGAATGATTAAGCATAAATTTTTGAAAGAGTTGGTTCTTTTTGTGTCTAAATTTTAGTTTTCACATAACAATTCTAACAATTAGTTAAAACTTCTGTTGTTGTTTTATGGATGTTTATAGAAGCCCAGACATTTCACATTAATTGTTATTAATCTATATCTAAACTTATGCTTAAGCTTTTTAATATTATTTTTACAGTTTAAAATTATTTTGCATTATAGTAACACACGTACTATTCTTTAGTTTTTTTTTTTTTTTTTTTTTGTATTCAATAGAAAAAAAAAAAGCATTGGATTCGTAAAAAATTTCGATTTTCGGTTTTTGATGGATTTACGCGTTTTGAGAGTAACAGAACATGGTTTGACCATAGAAAATGTTTGCATGTGACAAAATGTTTTGTGGCGACTGTATCGCAGGAACTACTGCACAGATTTGCATATAAATAAATATAAGAATGCACAGTGACATAAATTAGAGGCTATCAACTTTTGGTGCCAGTCGCTTAACAGATGGCGCGGCGCTACTATACAGAAATTTCAGTAAAGGCTACATCTTAGGAATTACTGCACGAAATTACATATTAATTTATATGCAGATGCACCTTGACATAACTTAGTGCCTACACTAAACTGCAATCTATACTAAACTGCACAACAGGAGGCACAGCTTTACATCGATTTCTGCAATTTCAGGGAAGCCTCTGTCTCAAGAACTAAAGCACAGAATTGGATATAAAATTATACGTAGATGCACCTTAACATAAATTAGTTTATGTCAACTTTTAGTGTTAATCGCTCAACAGGTGGCGCTGCTATACTGTGATTTTTGCAATTTAAGGGAAAGTTATATCTCAGGTTCTATTGCGTATAACAAATCTTTTTTATAAAAAGAAATCTTTTTTATATCGAACAAAACTTTTTTATAAAAAGGCCATTATGAGACATAATGTTTATTAAATTGGGTGTATATAGGCGATATGTGGCTGTGTTATACTGCAGTTTTCCCCAAGAACGAGAAGGATATCATCTGCCCGTTAAAAGTTCACATCCATTCGACATTTACGCTAATACCTCTCAGATATGAAAATTACCTGCATTAATAATAAAAATTATAAAATAATAAATTCCATTGCATGGATTTATATAGGAAAAAGTAGAAGAAAGTAAGTTTTGTAATGGCCTCAATATAACAATTTTTTTTTCTTTCTTTTTCTTTAGGAGAAAAAAAGGCAGGCTTGAAACTCTTATACATTATTTTATTTATTTATTTATTTATTTTTACTTTTATTTACTTTTATTTTATTTATTTATTTTTTTTTTTTTGTAATGATACACACCAACAAATGTCTATTAGCTGCTGATTCTGTCATCCAACAATTAAGCATTTTTTTCGCAGACTGTAAAACTCGTTTTGTTCATGGTTAAAATTTTTCCATGTTTTGTACATTTTGTATCTTTATATTAATTTGTCTCATTTTTATAGCATACAACTTTTAATTTTCAGTTTGTTCAGTTTTGTACTTATCAGTTAAGTGATATTGCTTACTTTATTTGTACGAGAAGGCGTTATCAATATAATTTTAATTCATCTTTAAACAGAAAATAACAGAAATTTTAATAAAGCATTATGGTTCATGCATGTTTGTGTTATTCTTGATATTTCGCAAATCTGTAATAAAGAGATATTTTTAATTTTCAGAGACAGCAAAATGCAATAAAACGAACCAACATTAATTTATTCATAATTATGTAATATTATATCAGAAATTAAAAATTATGTTAGTTAATAAATCTAATTATCTCAAACTTTTATAATTTTCATCCGGGGGACATTAATAGCAACATTAAATTTTGATGTAATTAAAAAAAAGAAAAAGTTTGAAATTTGTAATACAGTTAGCTTATAAAAATTCTCCCTCAATATTTGGACAAAAGAAAGATTTCTCCTTCCTCCCCCCCTCCCTCTCCCCCTCCCTCTCAAAAAAGGTTAAAAAAAAGGTAAGAAACCCTCTGATAATAGGTTGCTCCGTTATTTTTAGAAAAAATTAGGATGTATTCGGGGGAAATTTCAGAGGTCTAAATATTTTCTGCTCCCCTGCGTACTGGTTTATATTTAATATTAAGATGAGATTATTCCATTCCATTCTTAAAGAATTTTGATATATATAAAAAAAAAAAAATGTATATATAGGAGTAAATTTACAGTGTTATAAATGGTGGGCAAAAAAATTGAAAGGTTGGGCAAACCTGGGCAAAACTTGGGCAACCGTTACACGAAAACCGTTTATTGAAATTCCAACTTGGGGGTGCCAACTTCACGGTTCTCATTACGAAGCTCCATGCAAATGTGAGTAGCTCAGCCGACAGCCATGTTCCTAAGAAACTCTGTAAATACATCCACAATGACACACACACACACAAACATCTTATTTTATTATATGTATAGAAAATTATGTAAAAAAACTAGCAGGCTTTGCCCTCTTTGCTGGCCACTAAATTTAAAAGAAACTCTTTTCTATATAGCTTTATAAAAATAATAATATAATTGAGTGTCTATACCCATTTTACTCCACTTGATAAAATATCCTATAGTATACAGAATACAATAAATTTAACTTAACTTCAAATAAACATCTGTTCTTAGATATTTTATGCTTCTTATTTTTCTCAAAATATTTTACAATTTTACTATGAAAAAGAGATGAAGAAGTTCTGGAAGAGTAATATATTTCATAGGTTGTGCACAAAACAAAATTTTAAATAAAAACGATAATTTTTATACTGCCACTATTTCTTTTTGTAGCAGAAAAACTTTGTGTTTATCTAATAAATACAAAAGAAAAATAAAAAAAAACATTTTAATATTTTAAATATGTAGCAACTTTTTGTAAATATACTCACTTTATTCCTACCTGACCTTACTGTTGACAATGTAAGTAAATTAAAAAAGGATTTGATTTATGAAAGTTATACTTTTTTTTCTTTTTTTCTAATTTATTTAACTTTATTTTATTATTATTATTATTATTTAAAAAAAAAAATGAAAGATTCGGCAAACGTGGGCAAAACGTGGGCAAACCTATGGTATGATTTGTTTTCAGTTTTGCCGACATGGGAGTGCTGGTACGGAAATGAGGTCAAATGTTATTTTATTTTTTTAGCGTTTTGTTGGGTGGGCAAAAAAAGTTAATGGTTGGGCAAACGTGGGCAAAACTTGGGCAAACCTATGGCATAATCTGTTTGAAGTATTTCCGACATGGGGGTGCTAGTGCGGAAATGAGGTCAAATGTTTTTTTATTTTTTTTTTAGCGTTTTGTTGGGTGGGCAAAAAAAGTTAATGGTTGGGCAAACCTGGGCAAAACTTGGGCAAACGTTACACACTAATCGTTTTTTGAAATTCCAACTTGGGGGTGCCAACTTCACGGTTCACGAATTACATTTTTAGGGATTTCCAGCGTTATAAATGGTGGGCAAAAAAAATGAAAGGTTGGGCAAACCTGGGCAAAACTTGGGCAAACGTTACACACAAACCGTTTTTTGAAATTCCAACTTGGGGGTGCCAACTTCACGGTTCTCAAATTACAATTTTCGGGATTTACAGCGTTACAAATGGTGGGCAAAAAAAATGAAAGGTTGGGCAAACGTGGGCAAAACTTGGGCAAACCTATGGTATGATTTGTTTTTAGTTTTGCCGACATGGGGGTGCTGGTACGGAAATGAGGTCAAATGTTATTTTATTTTTTTTAGCGTTTTGTTGGGTGGGCAAAAAAAGTTAATGGTTGGGCAAACGTGGGCAAAACTTGGGCAAACCTATGGCATAATCTGTTTGAAGTATTTCCGACATGGGGGTGCTAGTGCGGAAATGAGGTCAAATGTTATTTTATTTTTTTTAGCGTTTTGGTGGGTGGGCAAAAAAAGTTATTGGTTGGGCAAACCTGGGCAAAACTTGGGCAAACGTTACACACTAATCGTTTTTTGAAATTCCAACTTGGGGGTGCCAACTTCACGGTTCACAAATTACATTTTTAGGGATTTACAGCGTTATAAATGGTGGGCAAAAAAAATGAAAGGTTGGGCAAACCTGGGCAAAACTTGGGCAAACGTTACACACAAACCGTTTTTTGAAATTCCAACTTGGCGTGCCAACTTCACGGTTCTCAAATTACAATTTTCGGGATTTACAGCGTTACAAATGGTGGGCAAAAAAAAATAAGGTTGGGCAAACGTGGGCAAAACTTGGGCAAACCTATGGTATGATTTGTTTTTAGTTTTGCCGACATGGGGGTGCTGGTACGGAAATGAGGTCAAATGTTATTTTACTTTTTTTAGCGTTTTTTTGGGTGGGCAAAAAAAGTTAATGGTTGGGCAAACGTCGGCAAAACTTGGGCAAACCTATGACATAATTTGTTTGAAGTATTTCTGACATGGGGGTGCTAGTACGGAAATGAGGTCAAATGTTATTTTATTTTTTTTAGCGTTTTGGTGGGTGGGCAAAAAAAGTTATTGGTTGGGCAAACCTGGGCAAAACTTGGGCAAACGTTACACACTAATCGTTTTTTGAAATTCCAACTTGGGGGTGCCAACTTCACGGTTCACAAATTACATTTTTAGGGATTTACAGCGTTATAAATGGTGGGCAAAAAAAATGAAGGGTTGGGCAAACCTGGGCAAAACTTGGGCAAACGTTACACACAAACCGTTTTTTGAAATTCCAACTTGGGGGTGCCAACTTCACGGTTCTCAAATTACAATTTTCGGGATTTACAGCGTTACAAATGGTGGGCAAAAAAAATGAAAGGTTGGGCAAACGTGGGCAAAACTTGGGCAAACCAATGGTATGATTTGTTTTTAGTTTTGCCGACATGGGGGTGCTGGTACGGAAATGAGGTCAAATGTTATTTTATTTTTTTTAGCGTTTTTTTGGGTGGGCAAAAAAAGTTAATGGTTGGGCAAACGTGGGCAAAACTTGGGCAAACCTATGACATAATCTGTTTGAAGTATTTCTGACATGGGGGTGCTAGTACGGAAATGAGGTCAAATGTTATTTTATTTTTTTTTAGCGTTTTGGTGGGTGGGCAAAAAAAGCTATTGGTTGGGCAAACCTGGGCAAAACTTGGGCAAACGTTACACACAAACCGCTTTTTGAAATTCCAACTTGGGGGTGCCAACTTCACGCTTTCCAGAATACTATTTTTGTTGTTTTTAGCGTTATAAATGGTGGGCAAAAAAAATCATTGGTTGGGCAAACCTGGGCAAAACTTGGGCAAACGTATGGTATGATTTGTTTTTAGTTTTTCCGACATGGGGGTGCTAATGCGGAAATGAGGTCGAAATTTATTTTTTTGATTTTTAGAATTTTGGTGGGTGGGCAAAAAAAAATATTGGTTGGGCAAACCTGGGCAAAACTTGGGCAAACGTTACATATAAACCAATTTTTCAAATTGCGAGGTGGGGGTGCCAACTTCACACAGGTGAGTTATTTTACACTTGTGATTGTAAAATTAATATGAATTATTGATAATAGTAGTAGTTAACTAGGAAAAAAATTTTGTGCATGTGGGGGCATCGGTTCCCCCCCCTGGGGGGGAAGTACCCCCCCGGGGAAGTAAATTTTCAAGATGGGTATCTTTCAAAAGGTCTCGTTGATAATTGTAATAATTAACTGGGAAAAAAATTTTGTGCATGTGGGGGCATCGGTTCCCCCCCCCCACCGGGGGGGGAGTACCCACCCGGGGGGGCAATGTTTCAAGATGGGTATCTTTCGAAAGGTCTCGTCAATACCTTTAAAACGAATGGTTGAACCATAAATCTGTGATAATTTAAAACAAAGTTATCGATTTTTTTTACTTTTAACAAAACAAAACTTAGAAAAAAATCGCAATTTTTTTTTTTTTTTTTTTTTTTTTTTTTTTTAACGAAATTTAACCAAACTTGGTATTTAGTTGGTCCCCGACATAAACTGGTGCTGATTATGTTTGGGGATCAATAGCTCAACAGGTGGCGCTGTGATAGCATTTTATCTAAATTTTTAACATGGCAGCATAGGACAAAAATTCGTATAAATGTGCATAATAAGAGTTGTTTTAAACTTGTGATTGTAAAATTAATATGAATTATTGATAATAGTAGTATGTAACTAGGAAAAAAAATGTCTGCATGGGGGGGGCATCGCTCCCCCCCCTGGGGGGGAAGTACGCCCCCGGGGGGGATAAATTTTCAAGATGGGTATCTTTCGAAAGGTCTCGTCAATACCTTTAAAACGAATGGTTGAACTATAAATCTGTGATAATTTAAAACAAAGTTATCGATTTTTTTTTTACTTTTAACAAAAAAAAAAAAAAAATCGTACTTTTTTTTTTTTTTTTTAAATATTGTTACTGATTGAATATGTATAGGTAAATATAGAAGAAAGTCTTGTGGCGACCACAACATACTAGTTTTCTTTGAAATAAAACATACTCCAACAGTAGTCGTTAGGTTCTGATTTCAAGTCTAGTAAGTGAGAAGTGCTCGGTTCGATTCCAGGTCACAGTCCTCAAATTAACCGTTAAGATTTTTCTGTGGTCTACTTAAAAACTCGAGCAAAAAACAGGCCTAGTCTCTTAAAAAAAAAAAAAAAAACAATACGAAGGCAATCCGCTTAGGGGTAGGACCCAAGTGCAGATAAAACAGCATTAGCAGGGAAACGGGGGGGGGGGGGTAATGTGTTGATTATTTTACAAGGAGAATTTTATCTTCATCCCACCGAGTTTACTACGCTTAATATATTTTATAAATTTCTGAGGTTTTCAGCTCATAAGTTCTTTTTATTGATAGTTTTTTTTTTTTTTTTTTTTTTTTTTACATTTTAAAAGTTAAAATGCATTTTTTTAATTATTATTAACGGATAAAAAGAAAGAGAATAGTGATATAAATAGCCGCTTTTTAGCTTTTCATTAAAATTGTTTACATTTTTAAAAACTAACAGTATAAATTTTTGGATTAAAATTGGAATGGTAAAAAAAAAAAAAAAAAAAAAAAAAAAAAAAAAAAAAGCATAGAAACGATGCGAATTTCATTTAGATAAAGTTTTAAAGGCATTTTTACATCACATACAAAGCATACATTTCCTCAGTTATTTTTTTCTTCCAAATAAAATATGCTCCACCTGTAGCTATGAGGTTCTGCTGTCGAAACTGGTAAGTGGGAAGTGCTTGGTTCAATTTTTAGTCAGAGTCGTCAATTTAACCGTTTGGAGTTTTTCGTGATTTGCTTCAAAACTCGAGTAAATACAGGCTATGTCCCTTTAAAAAAAATCTATACAAAGGCAATCCACCTGAGTCCAGGATCCAAGTCAGAAAAAAACATTATTATCATATTGGCGGGGGTGGGGGGAGGGGGAGGAGGGGATGAAGTAAATGTGTTGATAATTTTGCAAAGAAAATTTTATCTTCATCAGCATCACAATGATTTTATGGATTTAAACTTCTCACAATCTAAACAAATAAAATTCTTTAAAATAAATATGAAAGCGTTTAAAAATAGGGAAATGTATAAAAAATAATTGAAATTTACTTCTAACATCTAAAATTATATTAAATAAAATTGGGAAAAATAAGAAAGAAAATAAAGTATAAGTATTTTAGGAAATAATATATATATATATATATATGTATATTTTCCTACGTGAGTTTTATGACAGCCCGTAAAATGAGTCTATTATAATTCAAATATTTAAATTATTTATTTTCTCCTTCCCACATTCGTTTAGAATTAATGTTACTTTGTAAAGTGTTCAATAGATGGCGAGAGGGTCGCTACCGATATAGCAGCTCAGTTGAAAATCGGGACCATTTTCGTTACACGGCGTTGGATTTCGTCTCCTTTAGCTTCATGGTTGTAACACAAATACAATAATAATAAATACACGTGGCTATTATATTTACTAACAACAAAAATTGGTAAATCGCCATCTATTGATCATTACAAACGCGGATTGGAGATTGGAGTTTCCCCTCCATTAAATTCGTACTCCATGGTCAAAGAACAACTTTAAAAACAAGAGAGATATTTTCAACGAAGTGTCTATTGCTACGGCAGCCGGAACAATATTATTGTTACGGCAGTCAGCAATGAATCTTTATCGCTCTCACTAAGAACGACTCTTTTGTGAATCAATCTCGTAGCACACATGTTGACATTTACGACGCCATTTTTATATTTATTATTTTAAATGATCGCTTTACTATCCTTGCTTTTTGTTGAATGCGGCATTTTAATTTATTTTTTGAGCTAGTGTGTTCGGGAAAAAATGTTGAAATCAATGTGGGAGATTTATTTCCCTCATATAATGATTTCGGAACGGGATTTCGATCAGAAAATAATTGAACCATCGATCTGTGATAATTTAAAATACAATCGATTTATTTTGCAAAACATAAAATTTACTTTTTTTTTTGTATATTCTGCGTTATACTTCTCTGGGATGAAAATCGTTTGCATAATTTTTTATAGATTATTTGTATTGTGTGAATTCTTATAGGAAAATGAACATAGTTTTGTCATGGCCGCAACATACTAGTTTTTTCTCATATCTTTTATTTGTTTTGTACCATAGTAGAATTTGCACTTATTCAAATATTAATTGTTATAATAAATGTAATTAATCGTTTTTAATATTGCTGTGGAAGATTTAAAATATTTGCTTTAATTTACATGATGGGTGTAAAACCGCTTAGAAAGCAAAAAACTGTAAACTGCTACTTGCATGCAGAATGAATAGTGAAGGAAGACTTAATAATAGTATGTTATCTGCAGGATTCGCTTCAGTTGTGTCTCTGAATTTCATGTTATTTTGTTTTTATAGAAATTTTTCATTTTGAATATTTCATTTGCATTGTAATTTTCATAGAACTTCGCAAATATCATATTATCATTTATGATTAGTGTAAATAAATATTTTTAATAATAGCCATTTTATATATCATTAACAAGTCTTGCCATTCATTCTGCATGCAAGTACCAGTTTTCAGGGTGTTTTGCATGTTGCGAGCAGATAATGCCTAATTTCACTGACAGTTATTGTATGGGAAAATTTGTTTCCATAATTATTCATTACTTAATGTATTTTTTAAAATTCTATTTTCACATTCAAAAAATTCGCAGTCTTATTAAATTAGTACTTATTCTTCAAAAATTAATTTTTTAAATTTTTAGTACTATTTCATTTTATGGCTAATAATTGAGAAAAATGCACTTAATGAAAACTCGCATTTTTGAACTCAAATTTGTAAAATGAGTACTAACAGTTTTCTGAATGTGAAAATGGAATTAAAAAAAAAAAAAAAAAACTATCATGTTGTGGCCACTATATGACTTTCTTCTGTATTTGGAACAACTTCAGTATACACCCACAACAATATTTGGCGATTATGGCTAAATCATAAATGATAAAATGACAAATCTAAAATAAACAACATATAAACTGCCACATTATATCGCAAACAGTCCAGAACGACATTGTTATCGTTCAAAACAGCACCAAAGAAAAATTGCCAAATTCAGCTGTGGGTGTATACTGAAGTTGTACCCTATATTTTCGTAAACAAATTCTCTCAGTAAAAATAATTTATTAAAATTATTTTCCATGATAAATGCAGATGATTTACATTTCTAGAGAAGTCGTAACGTCAAATATCCAAAGAAAATCAATTTTATTCTCCAAATAACATTTTATAAAAATACATTTTTTTCTTTCTTTTAATGAAAAAGATCAATAACTTTTATCACAGATCTATAGTTCAATCATTCGTTTTAAAGGACATAGTTAAAGCTCTTTGAGTACATAATGAAAATTTACAGGAGACAGATGCAATGCTCCTACATACATATACAAAAAATTTTCCTCAGTTGACTATCAATGTTATAAACAATTATTTTTAATTTCGTAATTATTAAAAAATAATTATCTTTATGCACATTTACACGAAATTTTGAGATATATCACCATGTTAAAACTTTAGAAAAAGCAGGTTGGCAAAGCCACCTTTAAGACTATTTTCACCAAAAGTTGACAGACACTAATTTCTGTCAAGGTGCAACTACATGCCAATTTGCATGAAATTCTATGCAGTAGTTCCGGAGATACAATTGCCACAAAAATTTATCACACACAGACACATTTTTTGGTCAAATCGTGTTCTACTCCTCTCAGAATGCGTCAATCAAAATCTATTGAAAACCCAAGGTCAAAAATTTTTATGAATACAATACTTTCTTCTGCTAAAATGTAGAAGAAAGTAATAAATGAAGTTTTATAAATTTGGCTAATTGAATAGCTTACCAAATAATTGGATATTTGGACAAACTGAATATTCATCTAGCCAAATAGTTTCAGATTCGGCCAAATGGAATAATCAGTAATATGGCTAAATATTTGGTATATCTCTAGTATGAATATTATGTAGAATATTTCAGTAATCTCCATCTCCAGCAAGATTATAAATAAAAAATACAGATCAATTGTTACAAAATTCCAATTTATGAACAGTTTGTGTAGCTGCAGATTCAGCCATACTTAACTAAAACTTTAAAAATTAAGTATGACTGCATATTTAAATAAATTTTAATTTAATACAGTATATATTTTTAATTGAAATAATTCTGCTAATTTCTTTCATGCTAATTAATCACAAATTTCTTTTTATAATTCTGAAAAACTATATAACTTACTAGCAGGCTTTGCCTGCTTCACTGGACACTATATTTAAACGAATTCTCAAAATTCCATATCATTATTATAAAATCTCAAAAATAAAAGCACTAAAATCAGTTGAAACCTAAGTTAAAGTTTATGTCGCATTCAGTAGAGATTTTCTCGCTTGCCGCATGAAGAGTTCAGGTTCCCACTGCCTTCGGCACTGATTTACTCCCCTGTCCACAGCGGGAAACAGTGGCAGATCTAAGGGGGGAAGCACCCCCCTCCCCCCCCCCCAAAAAAAAAATACTGGCATTCACTTCACATTTGAATATTACAATTGTAAAATTTTCATTCATCTGGAATAACATTTTGACAGATCTTAGCCCCCCTCCCCAAAAAGTTAAGTTCTCGATCCACCACTGACGGGAAAATCAGAATTTTCAATAAATCGAATCAGAGAGAATATTGCATATTCTTAATCAATACTCACAGTGATGCCGCTAGTCTTTCAAAATCTTGGGACCCATGAGTTTAAAAAACTGGGTCAATTTTTCAAAAAATGGGTCCCCACATGAATGAATTTATACATTACAGATATAATTTTTTTTTTTTTTATTGTAAATGAAAAACAGATTTTTAGGAATTTTTAACCAGCTCTTTTTGAAATTGTCTTAAACTAATATTATGTAGGAGGAAAAGATCTTTTTCCCTTCTTCAGAGCAGAATGCTTTAAAAATATAAAGAAAATAGTAGTTTTAAACAAGAAATATATTTTAAAATTTATTTTTTTCTTTCTTCGTTTATTTATTTATTATTTTTTTCAAGAATGAAAATTACGTGTCCGCTGGTACCCGCCACAATAAATTTTTCACATAATTTACACACTATAGCACATAAACAGCATCTCTGACTCATATGCCAAAATTCGCCATTCCATGAAAATTTGAAGCATATTCAAACTTGAAACTGCGTTTTTTGCTGAGCCTACCCCAACGGACGGTGGTAGTATGTATGTGTGTTGGGGGGGGGGTAATTTCGCGAAACCCAACCCCTTTAGAGTGTGTGTTGCATACACATACCAATTGATGAATCAAAAAATCTCTTTCCTCGGATAATTTTGAGCAGAGTTATGCTAAAAAAGTGTCTTTGCACACGCCCTGATCCTAAAGTGTGGAAAAAGGGGAGAATTTTGGAAAATCTTTTTATACTACATATTGGATACATATAACTGACCCACACATAAACAATTACTGTTCTACAATAATTTGAAGCAGATTTAACCTTGAAAACTTTCTTTTTACTCCCCCCCCCTCTTCCTATGGGAGGAGGTAGAAAGTAGTTTCACAAAATCTCTTTGTGGTGTGTGTATTGGGTATGCATAACCAATCGACATCAAAAAATCACTTTCCTAAGATAATTTGGAACAGAGTTAGTCTTGAAAATGTATTTCCTTCCAACCTTTAAAAGGGGGAAGGGGGGAAATTTCACAAAATCCTATTATAGTGCATGTTGGGTATGCATAACCAACCCACACATTAAAATTAATCGGACTGAGATAATTTGGAGCAAAGTTACACTTGGAAACTTTTTCTTTCTCCCCCCCCCCCCTTGAACCCAAGGAGGGAAATCTCATTACAATAGGTATTGGATACATATAAACTATTTATGCATTAAAATACATGACTGCAACTTACCTAGATTTCCCAAGACAAATGTAGCGCTGAAAGGGGAGGGGGGGGGGTCACGAATTTGCCCCCTTGCAACACAACTCTCAAAATCGAAAGTCACAAAAATATGAATGGGTTTTTGGAGATATATACTGAAAACAGCCATGCGTTTTCTTTAGAATATGTACCACTTTTTTGTAAAACTACTCAAAAATTCCCCCCTACCTCGCTTAAAAATTGAAAATTTCAAAATCACAGAAAATGCTTTGTTGTACTCAATTAGAGTCCTGCGCACCCGACCCGAACCCGACTAAAAATTTTTCATCAACCCGCACCTGACCCGAAACCCGAGAACTAAATGAAAATTATTTTTTCATCTAAAAATCAAGCAAAACTTTTTAAATTATAAAATAAGGTAAGTCTTCCTTGTCATACAGTTGGTAAATTATTTTAAAAAGAATTTGAAATGTAATTACTAATTGTTTAATTTAAATCTGAAAAAAGGATCAATAATAATTTTTATCCATTTATGTGAGTTGTGAAATTCAAGAGTAAACTAGTATGTTTTGGCCACCACAAGACTTTCTTCTATACTTTCCTATATTTTACTAAGTGCAAATAATTTATTAAAAATATTATTTTTTAAGATTATCTAACAGGATGAATGCAAACGATTTTCATCTTAGAGACAACTAACACTAAATATCCAAAGTGACAGTTTTATTGCCTATAAATAGCATCTTAAAAAGTACGTTTTTATAATGGTTATCTCACATATCAGGTTTTGTAGAGTTATATGCCATAGAAGTTGAGATATAGCCTTCCCATTATCGAGGGATATTGCAGCATAGCAGCTCCACCTATTGGCCGATTAGCATACAGATTGATTCAACAAAATGTCTCCCATATCAAGTTTTGTTTGATTATACACAATAGAACCTGAGATATAGCCTCCGATTAAATTGCAAATATTGCTGTATAGCAGCACCACCTGTTGAGCGGTTGACACCAACAGTTGAGATACTAATTTAGGTCAAGGTGCATCTACTTATAAATTTATATGCAATTTTATGCAGTAGTTCCTGAGATATAGCCTTCGCCTAAACTGCTGAAATCGTTGTGCAGCAGCGCCACCTGTTGGCCAATAAGAATTCAAATTGAATCATCATAATGTCTCATAATAGCCTTTTTACATATCAAGCTTTGTTTGATTATACTCAATAGAACCTGAGATATAGCCTTCTCTTAAATCTCAGAAATTCCTGTATAGCAGCGCCACCTGTTGATCAGTTGACAAAAATTGATAGGCACTAATTTAGGTCAAGTTACCTCTACATATAAATTCATATATAATTCTGAACAGTAGTTCCGGAGATACAGTCGTCACAAACTTTTTGTCACACACACACACAGACAGATATTTTCTATAAATGGTAAAATCGTGTTCTAGACCTCTCAAAACATGTAAATCTGTCGAAAAGTTTTATGAATCCAACACTTTCTTCTATTGAATATAGAAGAAAATAAAAAATGCACTTCAATTTAAATGTTCATAATTTATTATTTATTACTTATAGTCTGGAAAAAAAATAAAGATGTATTATTCTTTATTGCTTTTGTCCGATGTAGATGCTTATTTTACTATAATAATTTGTGTAGCATGTATGTGATTCGCAGTTCAACATCTGCTTTTAAGGATCACTGATCATTTTAAATTCGCATAATCAGCAACTTAGCTTCTCGTTTCAGTTTTCTGGTGCATTATTTATTCGTTCTAGAGAAGACAATAAAGAATATAATCTGCCTTGATGGTATTCGTTTCCTTTATGTGTTTATTTTACATTACTTTTTTTAATTAAATCACGACAAGTATTCCCTTTATATTTGCTGTATATACAAATGTAAATGGAAGAAAATTCAAAATTTCGTTAACATACAAGCGAGGATTAAAATTCATTGAAAATAAAGATATCTTTAAAAAAAAAAAATGTAAATTGAGAAATAACTTAAATTTCCAAAATGTAAAAGTGAGGTTATGTTGTATTTCTTATATATATATATATATATATTAACAATAGTCAATAAAAATTTATACAGTACTTTAAAATTTTCATACAATTTCTACATATGATCAGTTTTAGATTTGTTTAAGAAAAGAAAAGATATACGAATATTTTTTTCTCATGCTTATACGGATTTTTTTTTTCCGAGTGCATATCCGTGTATAAGTTAAAGTGTATCAGTTAAAGTATAAGTGTATCAGTTAAAGAAACTATAATTATGTCTACAAATTTATGCTTTCAACTGTAAACTTTTTTTTGAAAGGTGTTCTCAAGTCGACCTGACTCATAGAAAGCTAAACCTGACCCACAAGAGAAAAAAATTTGTCAACCCGACCCATGGGTCGGGTCAAGTTCAGGTAAAATTGGGTTACCCAACCCGATGCAGGACTCTATACTCAATACTCTCCACATGTGCAATTACTTCACCGTGAAGTAATGTGAAATTGACTTATGCTTACAATTACAGACATGTTTTTGCCTCCTGCTCTCCAGGGAGAAAGGGGGGGGGGGGTCATAAAATTCCATTACTATAGATGTCAGATACATATAAATAATCCACCCACTGAAATTCTTGACTTCAGCTCCTACAGTTTTTCCAAGACAAATTCAGCACTAAAGCACTAGCATTGTGCACAAATCGAATCCCTAAAAAAATACAAAAAACAAAAATGGGTATTTGGAAATTACATGGCTCTTTTCAACATCTTTGTTAACCATTTTAGGTAGAGTTCTACTCAAAAATCGGGAATTTGTGAAATTTTCCACCAAAAATTTATTTTCTCCTCCCCCCCCCCCCCCCTCTCTCTCTCTAAAAATCAAAAATTTCAAAATCATAGAAAGTTTTTTTCCTTTTTGTCCTCAAATCTAGTCTCTCCATGTGCAATCTCCTCATCGTGAAGTAATTTGGAGCTAAGTCATGCTTACAAACATGTTTTTGCCTCCTGCCCCCTTGGAAGGGGAGAAAATGTTGTAAAAGTTGATATATATAATTTTAAGTTGCTTTAAGACCTAAATTCCTGCAAAGTCTCCTGCAATTCAGTTTAGCCGTTCTCGCGTGATACTTGGACAAAAATAAAGTTACGGACACAACAATTGCAAATTTTTTTATTCTGAAATTTACAAGTAAAGTCTGATTTTATTAATATAAATTAGTAGAAAGACAATATTAAAGTTTGCATGTTAAAATAAAATAAGCTTCATTTAACCACTTGACCAACTAGTCAGAGGCACACTATAGCTGTCGTCTACACATTACTGCAGCCTGCGAAGTGGTTAATACTTAAGAGTACTACCTAACCTTTGAAATTTGTTTCCAGAATTATTGATTATACAATTTATTATAATTTTGTTTTGACATTTAGAAATTTTTCAACTGCTAAATTGGTTCTTTTAATATTTTGAGTTTAAATATAAAAAAGTAACCAAGTATCATTTGCATTTTTTAACTGCAAAATAAAATGTTAAAAGTTTAAAAAATAAATTTTTGCAAAACAAGTACTAATTTATTGTTTGTGATTTTTTCTGAATGTGAAAACGGAATTTAAAAAAATACATTAAGTAATGCATAATTATGGAAACAAATTTTCCCGTGCTTTATAAATCATTTTTTATTTTTCATTAAATATTAGTTACTTAACTTATTGATGTTTAAATTAATAAATAAATTTTCTTTGTTAGTATAAATATCAATTACTAGTATGAACATCAGAAAATTAGTTTTTTCTTATACAATTTGAATACTTTATGCATCCGTGATTAGTTTTAATGTACATTGTACCTATACATTTTAATGTATGCAATGTTTGATACACATAAATGTACATTTTGATGTCCGAATTATAAACTATGTTTACTTATTATCATTTTCACATTTTTTTTAATAGTCCTAAGATTTAAAAAAAAAAGAAAAAAATTAAGTTACACCTTTTTATTTTTTGAATGATTGATTATTAACATGCCATCATTTGCTTTTGTTAAAAAAAAAAAAAAAATATTTTAGATGTTTGAGATCAATTTATATATCAGTTTTTATTTTTTCAAAGCTTTCTGCTGAAAGGTTGAAGGGGGGGGGGCGTCAAAATGGACATTTGTAGGGGTAAAACTACCTAATATGCAAAAACCCTGAAATCTGCTATTTGCATGCAGATGGGGGGGGGGATTTAATAATGGTATATTATATATCTACCTGTAATAAATAATATTTAAAGGGTTCTTAATGCATTTTAAGGCAAACAATCAAAATTACAAATTTCTATAAAAACAAAATAATTTAACATAAAATTCAGAAGCAGCAAAAAATTTAAAAACCCTGAATTCAGGGGCAGCCCCTGAAAAGTTTCACCCCTGCATTTGTTGATATTTATACTAACAATAGCAGCTTATTTACAATATGATTGCAGCAATAAATAACAATACAATGCGAGGCGGCGGATTTGAGTTAGATTGTACCCTCCCCCTCCCATGTTTTGAAGTATATTATGCATTTGTAATAGTAATAATAGCAATAAATATGATACAGCTAAAGGAGAAATATTTTTCTTAGATATATCAATCTCTAAGCAATCTTTATATAATAATCATTACATAAGTAAAAAATAAATAATCATATCTGATCATGAAAAAAATCAATTACTTTATTTGGTTTCTCCTACAAAAAATGTTAATAAGCAGAATTTAATTTTTTATTTAGTCACTTAAGAACTGACTAACTTTCTTTTTATATTTTTATTCATCAAAATAGAAATTATTTTGATTCATAAGTAGATACACTGTAAAAAAATAACTATTACCAGCTGCAAGAAACTCTCTGTGATTGGAGAAAATAATTATTTTCTCCAATCAGAGAGAGTTTCTTGCAGCTGGTAATAGTTATTTTTTTACAGTGTAGGTTAATTTGTTTAAAAATAGTTTCTTTACAGCTTCTTGTTCGATATTTTATATTTAAATCATTGCATACTTAATTATTTTCAGAAAATAATTTCTCTCATCAAATCATAACATGTTTGACTCATGACAGAGAGAGCAGATCATGCTTTGAAATTTGTATTATCGACTGAAAATTTATTCGATTGCTCTTAATGTTTGGATTTGTGTTCAAAATTAAATCATTTTTAAGAATTTAATAAGCTTAAAAAAAATTGCCACACTCTACCTGGATCTAAGCATAATCCATTGCTGGACGTTTAATCGCCATAAGAAAACAGCAGCATCCCTAGCTACATATTGCCGCTGCTTAGTCCAGAGGATCAACCGTTCAAATATAACACTATCTTTTTTTATTAATATCACACAATCAACAGATTGGGAAGAAAATCATATATAGAGAAAATTCATTTTTCCAGCTCAGTGAAAATAATGGCAGGACCAGGAGTCGAACCCCAGATCTTTGACTTACATGGTCAAAGATCTTAGACCGTGTAAGTCAAAGATCCGGGCATTATTTTCACTCAGTTGGAAAAATCAATTTTCAATAACACTATCTATTCGTATATTTCAAACCACTATCTAAAAATCTAACGTGTTAAACAGGGATTGATAAAGTGTTTTATAATTGGCAAAAAATAAAAACAATTAATTAAAAATGTTTCTCATTCCTATTTAATACTGGTTGTCCTTCAAATTTAACTGCCACTACTGTTCAAATTTTAATTATCTTTAAAACTTAGGCGCCCCCTAGGCACTGGCCTAAGCCAAAATCTGTCGCTAAAATCAATATTAAAAAAAATAAACTAGCTTTTAATAAACAGCTTATTCTTAATAAAATTTGAATTTTCTCTTTTTTTTAATACTTTTCATTAGCTTCTCTTTTAATCTTAAAAGAATAAAAAATACACCAGAGAACTGTTGAAAAGTAATAAGTGAAAAACTGAATAAACACTATAAACTGCAAAAAACCCAAAACAATTAAGTTGGCACGAGTGCCGCAAACAAAGCGATGATGCACAATTTATAGTGTTTTATTCAAAGTTTTTTGCTTGATAGCTTTTAAGCTTGATTTCTAAACCTAATATCTTTAATCTTTTATATTCTGGTTTTCCTAAAACATTTAATAACCGTTTATGAGTTTTAAATGTTCTTATTACTGAGCAAATAAAATGAAAATAAAAAGCTTAAGTACTTTTTTGTTTGAATAAAATATCTTAAAACTGCATTTCATTGAAAATATCCCCTCTTCCTACAAAGAAAAAAGAATATGGGGAATAAAGCTAAATATACGCTTTTTGAGAACAATGAATGAGTTATATTTCACATACAAGGTTTAAACGTGTTTTTCATTTTATCTAAAAGAGAAAAGGATATTATCACTTATTTTCTAAATGTTAGTTTCATAAGGATATTCCTGTTATCCAAGAATATTTTCACCTCACGTATTTAATATTTTAAATATATATAATAATTATTTTGGCAGAAATAAATGATTTTACGTGGTAAAAAAAAAAATTATATAATTTAGTCTTACTAAATAAAAGAAAAAGGGGGGGGGGTACTTTTTTCATAACGATACTATAGGGCTGTTATAAAAAAATGTACTGTCAAGGTACTAGTACTAATATGATAAAGCTATTATGAAAATTTTTAGTAATCCCATGGGGATGATGAAAAAGAGAAGTATACAAAAACTATTTTTCTTTTATTAAGAATATGACATAACAGATTTAAGTTATTAATGTTACTGAAGACTAAACATTAGCTCATTAAAAATATATTTTTAATAGTGTGTATAACATTAAAATCATCTAAATTATTAATAAATATCAATTTTGTAATGATTTAAAACTTTTCAATAATAATGCTTGCACACATCAGGGCTGCCAGCAACTTTGGACCAAAATATTAGGGACTTAGGGACCTAAAAATTAAAAATTAGGGACCTTTTAGGGACCTGAAAAACACAAAAAATATTTACATAAAGTATTATATCAAATAAATTTCAATAATAAAAGAGTACACCAATTTTATATTTTTAAAATCTTGTTTTATTACATCAACTTCAGAACTTTTTACAAATTAACCTTTTTTAGGTTTTTTATTTACAAAATTTGTAATCAAATTATTTTTTCTTTTATTTATAATATTAATCAAGCTATGAGCTTCATCCTTTTTTTACTTTTATTTCCTCATTAGCTGTTACACCAGCTGTAATCATGTTTTGGGCAACTTTAGCATCAGTTATGTTACCATTTTTTAACGCAATTTTTAATTTTTCATTGCCTTCAGCAATTAATTTATCCGAGACTGCTTCTTCTTCTTCTACATTTTTGTTTATATCTTCCAACTGCTTTTCAAGGTCAGCAATTTGTTTCTTTTTCTTTTCAGCTTCTTCTTTTCTAGTTTCTTCTTCCTCTGCAGCTTTCCGCAACTCTAATTCTTTTTTCTCTTTCTCTTCTTTTATTTTCCTTTCATTTTCTAGATAGCTGTTGTATGACTGATATGCAACATTAGCTTTTTTTATCATTTTACTTGTTATGGGAACTAGAGCAGCTTGATTTGAAAAATGTTTTAATGCATCAGTGATGTTTAACCTTGCATTTAACATACGTTCTTTCATCGAAGTTCTATCTTCAGAAAGAATATTATTTGAAATGGAAAATCCTCGCTCTATATCAGCACTGCCATGATACAGACTTAGGCTACTCTTTAAAAACTTGGAGAGGTTAGGATATTTTAACTCTCCATTTTCTCCTTTTGAAGTAATATATGTTGACCATAATGAATCTATTCGATCACTTTCTGTCCATGATTGAACTCCCGCTTGATGATTTTCCACTCATCTAAAAGAGCATCAATTTCAATGTCTATGGGCAAGTGTTGACCAAGTTTAGCAAAAACTTTTAGATTTTTTGGAGTATTTTGAAATTTTGGATTCAAACAGCGGAGATATTTTAAGTTTTTATTTTGTAAAATATCCTTATTTAAAAGGTACGTACCTGAGGCTATAAAATGCATCTGCACATCTCTCAAAAAATAACCTTTATCCTTTTCTGATAGATTAAGTAACTCCTTTCGAAGTTCTTCATTGAAAATTATGTCTTTTGGAGAAATTAAATTTTTATTTTCAAAAGGATTTTTATTAATGTCAACCTTAAAAGACTTGATAGCTTCTTCTTTACAAATGCGGCCTGCAATTTTAATTATAAGGTCTTTAATTTCATCATAAATTAAGTGAATCAAAGGATCTTCCCTTTGAAAAAACGAAGTAAAGTTTGTGAATAATTTGGCACTGGATAGAATAAATAATACTTGGCATTTCATTGTTTTTTCATTTAAATATCCAACAATTCTTTTATAGCTTGCTGTATTCAGCATTTTCTTTTCTTTTTTGGATGGCATAAATCGTAAAAAATATTCAACTAGACAATCCCATTGCTCTAACAGCCGAATTGCTGCAGGTTCTACAGGGTGGCTACAGAAATTCAGAAAAAAATTTCCCTGATTTTTCCATGATTTCCATGACTAATTCTGACAAATTTCCATGATTTCCGTTATCTATATACATTCCATAATTTTGTGCATATCACACACTTGTGTAATATGCTCGCTAAACCACTGTAATTCAAAATCTATACTGATGGGCATATCTCAGTCTTTATATTTTTTTTTCTTTTGTTTACTTAAAAAGGAAAATAAAATTCAAAATTCTGGAAAAATGTATTAGCAAAATTATAAAAATATGACTCATTTTAATTGCACAACATATTAACACAAATACATAAAATTATTTCTCATGTTGTACAAATTTTTCTTTTTAATGTTAACTTGGTGAGATTCAAATAGAAAGCAACCAATCCTGTGCAATCATGGTCTAGATAACATCTGTTTGGCGATCTTAGTCATACTTGCTGGGCAAAAATGAAAATTTCCATGATTTTTGGGTGTTTTTACAAAATTCCCTGATTTTCCCCTGATATTTCCAGATTGATAAAGTACCCTGATTTTTCCATGATTTCCCTGTTTTCTCTGATTGTCGCCACCCTGTTCTAATGTTAGCCACCTACTTGACACATGTTTTATAAATCGATGTGTAGGAACCTTTTGTTTTTCCTGTATTTTACTGAAGTCTTCCCACCTTGATGGCCAGTCATCAAAATAATTATAAACTGATATTATAAAATCAGATGCATCAGATCCATACTCTTCGAGACCCTTTAAAAAACAGTTGTGCACAGTATGTATTGTGCATGTACCAATGTCCAATATACCTTTTTTTTCTAACTGTAAGTATTTCTTCATCAAGCAATCTAAATACTTTCTTATTGACAAATGGGCCATCACTAGCAATAGATATCAAATTTTTAAGAGGCAAATTTGCATCTGATATGCTCTTAAGAATATTTTCTTTCAGAATTTCTGCAGTTGCATGGCCCATAAAAAAACTCTGTAAATGATGAGAAACTATTTGCTTGTTCTTGTCAGACCAATAATTTATCCTAACTTGGAGTACTTTATTACCAGCATTATTAGTTGTCTCATCATAAATAAGAGAATAATAAACAGAAGCTACTTCATCTAACATTTCTTCACGAAAATAAGGACCCAAAGCATCAGTTAACAAATAACTAAGTTTGGTTCTGCATAGAGAAAAATTATCAGGTACAGCTTCTGGGAACATTTTGCGGAAAACATCTCCACAATCATCAGATGACACAGCAGAAAAGTTTGAAGAAACAACTTTAAGAGCCCATGTTAATTCAGCTATATGTGCCCATTCATTAGCATTGTAGAGTTTAATTGTATTATTAGAACTGGAAACTAATTTCAATGAATTCAATTTAACAGCGCAATTTTGTCGATGTATTTTACCATCAGCATGCTGGATAATTGTGTGGAATCCTTTGTTAATCGAGAATGTTTTCGAACAAACACGGCAAAGAGCCTCATCTTGATTGGCTTTTTGTAGCCAATCTGACACTTTATAGCCATTAGAATCCTGTTTGTCCAGCCATTTGTCTTGAAAATGGCATATTCCCATTGTGCCACAGAATACACCTGAAATAAATTAAAAATAATGTACCTACAAATTTATCTTAAAACAATGCTAATTCTGATAATTTACTTTTACTTTTATTTAATATTTTAAAGATACTATTTTGACTAGATAAAGTTAACTGGATGGGTTTATTATAAATAATGTCTTATGTATTATTGATAAATATGAAGAGAATGACACAAACCCAGATAAGATTTACACTGAAGCAGCTTACATGAAAACATGTAAATTGGCTATGATATTGTTCATAAATTTCAGCAAGTTTTTGTATCATTTTGATTTTTTTAATGAAGATTTCAGACAGTAAAGAAATAATCAGAATCACTGAATAAGAAATCATCATATTTTTCTTGCATACAAACAAATTAGAAAAATTCTTTACAGTGTGCAAACTGCTTCAGGAATTTATATTTCAAAATACTGTAATTATTAGTTTTACAAATAATTACAATTATTTAACAATATCATACCTTTTAAATCATAGATACAGTCATCAATAAAAAAAAAATAAAAATAATAACAATAAAAAAATTCCTTTCTCAAGCTAACTCTGCCGTTAATCGTCGCGTCAGCATAAGATGAAAGGTATAAATTGATTGGTAATAGTATCTAGTTAACAACATTATACAGTATAACATTATACAGTACAACATTATACAGTAATTATCATTTTTTGATTACTTACAAGGATATAGTAACAAAACTTGATTTTAATTAAGATTAGATTGAAAATGTTTACTTATTTACTTTTGCTTAAAAAAGAAAGTCAGTAGTTACAGGCGGCTCTGCCAGTTTGTTATTAGCGGGGGCCCGGAAGCAGAAACAGTGAAACGCTGCTACGTACGTCGCAGACTCTACAGAATACCTGCAGACTATTTTTTGATTAATATGAAAAAGAGATTTTTGAGAAAGTCTGAGGACTTTCTCAAATAAGTCAGCAAACTTTCCACAAAAATAATCTTTTAGAAATAAAATAATCAAAAGTTGTATCCAAAATTTTAGATATTTGATCTGGTTGTTTACCATATTTTAAATAAAAAAACATGTAAAATATATCAAAATTTCCCATTTTTTATTTCAAAATAATATATTATCTTCTGTTTTTGTTCAGTATTTTTTATGTACCACATTTTACACTGTATTTAATATTGGTGCTTAATTAATATAAATTTTGTTTGCACTCTTTCATTCTGTAACAATTTACTTCGCAGACTATTTTTGGATTTTTGAATGCCGTTGCAGACTGTTGAAAAAAATTCTGCTTCTGGGAGCGGGGGAAGTGGGGCACCTTGGGACACCATAATTTTTAGCTTTATTTTTTTAGTGTGTTATCTGGCATTCATATGTAGCATCACTATCAATCTACTACTGTACTTTAAGATTACTGGAAGAAACACTTAAATATTTATTTTTACTTTTCAAAAGGCATTGAAAATGTTTTATGCTGTTTTTAGAAATCATATTTTAGCTTTAAAAAACTACTTTATCTTATTTGTTTTGATAGAAATACATCCATTTTACATATCCAATAAAATTAATATTAAAAATGTGATGATATAGTTGAGCCTAACCACACGAAATTATTTTAATAAGTAACATGCATAGTGAGGCACCTTGGGACACCTTTTTACGCCGCAAAAGATGATAGATCTTTTGTTGATACAAATGATGTTCTTGTAAAGTTAACCAGCCCTGAACAAACAATTCAATGTTCATTAAATTTAAAATTCAATGAAGATAGACTGCATTTTATCAAATGTAAATTCTGTTAAAATTCTTAAATTTATATATTGACAAAAATATCAGTAATATAAACAAGTCCTAATCAGTTTTTTATTAAATAAATTACATAAATAGACATGATTGTCAACATTTGACTTTCTAACAAGAAAATACTGAAAGATAGCCAATTAACTTTGACTTTCCCAAAGTGCCCCACTAGGTGGGGCACCTTAGCACATTTTAAGGGCCAAAGTTTACCTTACCAAAATTAAAGTTTCAGTTTCTCTATTGTATATAATTAATATAATTTTCTTTTTAGTAGATTAATAAATCAGGGATGAGATTGACAAAAGTGTAAAAAAACTGAAAATATGTGCAATAGTGAAATAAACTAAAATTCAGATTAAAAAAAAAAAAAAAACACTACAGAACTCTAGTTTAACATTTTTAATCTCTAATAAGCAAAAAAAAAGAACAATAAATTATGTTTTATTGACAATGGCAAATAAATCATTTGAATACTTATCAAAAATTACCAGTTTTTTCACAAATACATTACTACAGAACAAAAAATAAATCTACAGAAATGTGGAAAAAACTTATCCCTGATCTACAAAAAAGCTGAAAAATCTCATCCTTGATAAATGCTTTTGCTCTTTGCATGCAAAATTTGGAAGTAAATGAAAGCATACAAAAAATTATAAAAATTGTTAACAAATTCATCCCAACATGCCCCCACTTTTTCCTATTATGCTGCACAGCTGTTCTTATTTCAATGTGTTCTTAAAATAAAGAAAAAGATAAATTAACTTAAAAGAATTTCTAAACTATCAAAATCACCCTAGGCTCATATGTAAAAATTTACAGCCAAGTAAAATACAACTGGATTGTCATCACAAACAAAATGGCAAACAACTACCTATAGTATACATTTTCTTCCATTTTTAAAGGAAAATCTTGTGTAAATTGAAACGAAGTGTCTATTGCTACGGCAGCCGGAACAATATTATTGTTACGGCAGTCACCAATGAATCTTTATCGCTCCCACTAAGAACGACTCTTTTGTGAATCAATCTCGTAGCACACGTTGACATTCACGACGCCATTTTTATATTTATTATTTTAAATGATCGCTTTACTATCCTTGCTTTTTGTTGAATGCGGCATTTTAATTTATTTTTTGAGCTAGTGTGTTCGGGAAAAAATGTTGAAATCAATGTGGAAGATTTATTTCCCTCATATAATGATTTCGGAACGGGATTTCGATCAGAAAATAATTGAACCATCGATCTATGATAATTTAAAATACAATCGATTTATTTTGCAAAACATAAAATTTACTTTTTTTTTTGTATATTCTGCGTTATACTTCTCTGGGATGAAAATCGTTTGCATAATTTTTTATAGATTATTTGTATTGTGTGAATTCTTATAGGAAAATAGTTTTGTCATGGCCGCAACATACTAGTTTTTTCTCATATCTTTTATTTGTTTTGTACCATAGTAGAATTTGTACTTATTCAAATATTAATTGTTATAATAAATGTAATTAATCTTTTTTAATATTGCTGTGGAAGATTTAAAATATTTGCTTTAATTTACATGATGGGTGTAAAACCGCTTAGAAAGCAAAAAACTGTAAACTGCTACTTGCATGCAGAATGAATAGTGAAGGAAGACTTAATAATAGTATGTTATCTGCAGGATTCGCTTCAGTTGTGTCTCTGAATTTCATGTTATTTTGTTTTTATAGAAATTTTTCATTTTGAATATTTCATTTGCATTGTAATTTTCTTAGAACTTCGCAAATATCATATCATTTATGATTAGTGTAAATAAATATTTTTAATAATAGCCATTTTATATATCATTAACAAGTCTTGCCATTCATTCTGCATGCAAGTACCAGTTTTCAGGGTTTTTTGCATGTTGCGAGCATATAATGCCTAATTTCACTGACAGTTATTATATGGGAAAATTTGTTTCCATAATTATTCATTACTTAATGTATTTTTTAAAATTCTATTTTCACATTCAAAAAATTCACAGTCATTAAATTAGTACTTATTCTCCAAAAATTAATTTTTTAAATTTTTAGTACTATTTCATTTTATGGCTAATAATTGAGAAAAATGCACTTAATGAAAACTCGCATTTGTGAACTCAAATTTAAAAATATTAGTCTTTGTAAAATGAGTACTAATAGTTTTCTGAATGTGAAAATGGAATAAAAAAAAAACTATCATGTTGTGGCCACTATATGACTTTCTTCTGTATTTGGAACAACTTCAGTATACACCCACAACAATATTTGGCGATTATGGCTAAATCATAAATGATAAAATGACAAATCTAAAATAAACAACATATAAGCTGCCATATTATATCGCAAACAGTCCAGAACGACATTGTTATCGTTCAAAACAGCACCAAAGAGAAATCGCCAAATTCAGCTGTGGGTGTATACTAAAGTTGTACCCTATATTTTCGTAAACAAATTCTCTCAGTTAAAATTATTTTCCATGATAAATGCAGATGATTTACATTTCTAGAGAAGTCGTAACGTCAAATATCCAAAGAAAATCAATTTTATTCTCCAAATAACATTTTATAAAAATACATTTTTTTCTTTCTTTTAATGAAAAAGATCAATAACTTTTATCACAGATCTATAGTTCAATCATTCGTTTTAAAGGACATAGTTAAAGCTCTTTGGGTACATAATGAAAATTTACAGGAGACAGATGCAATGCTCCTACATATACAAAAAATTTTCCTCAGTTGACTATCACTGTTATAAACAATTCTTTTTAATTTCATAATTATTAAAAAATAATTATCTTTATGCACATTTACACGAAATTTTGAGATATATCACCATGTTAAAACTTTAGAAAAAGCAGGTTGGCAAAGCCACCTTTAAGACTATTTTCACCAAAAGTTGACAGACACTAATTTATGTCAAGGTGCAACTACATACCAATTTGCATGAAATTCTATGCAGTAGTTCCTGAGATACAATTGCCACAAAATTTTATCACACACAGACACATTTTTTAAAACTGGTCAAATCGTGTTCTACTCCTCTCAGAATGCGTAAATCAAAATCTATTGAAAACCCAAGGTCAAAAATTTTTACGAATACAATACTTTCTTCTACTAAAATGTAGAAGAAAGTAATAAATGAAGTTTTATAAATTTGGCTAATTGAATAGCTTACCAAATAATTGGATATTTGGACAAACTGAATATTCATCTAGCCAAATAGTTTCAGATTCGGCCAAATGGAATAATCAGTAATATGGCCAAATATTTGGTATATCTCTAGTATGAATATTATGTAGAATATTTCAGTAATCTCCATCTCCAGCAAGATTATAAATAAAAAATACAGATCAATTGTTACAAAATTTCAATTTATGAACAGTTTGTGCAGCTGCAGATTCAGCCGTAATTAACTAAAACTTTAAAAATTAAGTATGACTGCATATTTAAATAAATTTTAATTTAATACAGTATATATTTTTAATTGAAATAACTGTGCTAATTTCTTTCATGCTAATTAATCACAAATTTCTTTTTATAATTCTAAAGAACTATATAACTTACTAGCAGGCTTTGCCTGCTTCACTGGACACTATATTTAAACGAATTCTCAAAATTCCATATCATTATTATAAAATCTCAAAAATAAAAATACTAAAATCAGTTGAAACCTAAGTTAAAGTTTATGTCGCATTCAGTAGAGATTTTCTCGCTTGCAGTATGAAGAGTTCAGGTTCCCACTGCCTTCGGCACTGATTTACTCCCCTGTCCACAGCGGGAAACAGTGGCAGATCTAAGGGGGGAAGCACCCCCCCCCCCCCAAAAAAAAAAAATACTGGCATTCATTTCACATTTGAATATTACAATTGTAAAATTTTCATTGATCTGGAATAACATCTTGACAAATCTTAGCCCCCCCTCCCCAAAAAGTTAAGTTCTCGATCCACCACTGGCGGGAAAATCAGAATTTTCAATAAATCGAATCAGAGAGAATATTGCATATTCTTAATCAATACTCACAGTGATGCCGCTAGTCTTTCAAAATCTTGGGACCCATGAGTTTAAAAAATCTGGGTCAATTTTTCAAAAAATGGGTCCCCACATGAATGAATTTATACATTACAGATATAATTTTTTTTTTTTTTTTTTTTTTTATTGTAAATGAAAAACAGATTTTTAGGAATTTTTAACCAGCTCTTTTTGAAATTGTCTTAAACTAATATTATGTAGGAGGAAAAGATCTTTTTTCTTCTTCAGAGCAGAATGCTTTAAAAATATAAAGAAAATATTAGTTTTAAACAAGAAATATATTTAAAAATTTATTTTTTTCTTTCTTCGTTTATTTCTTAATTATTTTTTTCAAGAATGAAAATTACGTGTCCGCTGGTACCCGCCACAATAAATTTTTCACATAATTTACGCACTATAGCACATAAACAGCATCTCTGACTCATATGCCAAAATTCACCATTCCATGAAAATTTGAAGCATATTCAAACTTGAAACTGCGTTTTTTGCTGAGCCTACCCCAACGGACGGTGGTAGTATGTATGTGTGTTGGGGGGGGGGGGGGGGTAAATTTCGCAAAACCCAACCCCTTTAGAGTGTGTGTTGCATACACATACCAATTGATGCATCAAAAAATCTCTTTCCCCGGATAATTTGGAGCAGAGTTATGCTAAAAACGTGTCTTTGCACACGCCCTGATCCTAAAGTGTGGAAAAAGGAGAGAATTTTGGAAAATCTTTTTATACTACATATTGGATACATATAACTGACCCACACATAAACAATTACTGTTCTACAATAATTTGAAGCAGATTTAACCTTGAAAACTTTCTTTTTACTCCCCCCCCCCCTCTTCCTATGGGAGGAGGTAGAAAGTAGTTTCACAAAATCTCTTTGTGGTGTGTGTATTGGGTATGTATAACCAATCGACATCAAAAAATCACTTTCCTAAGATAATTTGGAACAGAGTTAGTCTTGAAAATGTATTTCCTTCCAACCTTTAAAAGGGGGAAGGGGGGGAAATTTCACAAAATCCTATTATAGTGCATGTTGGGTATGCATAACCAACCCACACATTAAAATTAATCTGACTGAGATAATTTGGAGCAAAGTTACACTTGGAAACTTTTTTTTCTCCCCCCCCCCCCCTTGAACCCAAGGAGGGAAATCTCATTACAATAGGTATTGGATACATATAAACTATTTACGCATTAAAATACATGACTGCAACTTACCTAGATTTCCCAAGACAAATGTAGCGCTGAAAGGGGAGGGGGGGTCACGAATTTGGAAACACAACTCTCAAAATCGAAAGTCACAAAAATATGAATGGGTTTTTGGAGATATATACTGAAAACAGCCATGCGTTTTCTTTAGAATATGTACCACTTTTTTGTAAAACTCTACTCGAAAATTCCCCCCTACCTCGCTTAAAAATTGAAAATTTCAAAATCACAGAAAATGCTTTCTTGTACTCAATTAGAGTCCTGCGCACCCGACAAAAAAAAATTTCATCAACCCGAAAACCGACTAAAAATTTTTCATCAACCCGCACCTGACCCGAAACCCGAGAACTAAATGAAAATTACTTTTTCATCTAAAAATCATGCAAAACTTTTTTAAATTATAAAATAAGGTAAGTTTTTCTTGTCATACAGTTGGTAAATTATTTAAAAAAGAATTTGAAATGTAATTACTAATTGTTTAATTTAAAACTGAAAAAAGGATCAATAATAATTTTTAACCATTTATGTGAGTTGTGAAATTCAAGAGTAAACTAGTATGTTTTGGCCACCACAAGACTTTCTTCTATACTTTCCTATATTTTACTAAGTGCAAATAATTTATTAAAAATATTATTTTTTAAGATTATCTAACAGGATGAATGCAAACGATTTTCATCTTAGAGACAACTAACACTAAATATCCAAAGTGACAGTTTTATTGCCTATAAATAGCATCTTAAAAAGTACGTTTTTATAATGGCTATCTCACATATCAGGTTTCGTAGAGTTATATGCCATAGAAGTTGAGATATAGCCTTCCCATTATCGAGGGATATTGCAGCATAGTAGCTCCACCTATTGGCCGATTAGCATACAGATTGATTCAACATAATGTCTCCTTATGGCTTTCTCACATATCAAGTTTTGTTTGATTATACACAATAGAACCTGAGATATAGCCTCCCATTAAATTGCAAATATTGCTGTATAGCAGCACCACCTGTTGAGCGGTTGACACCAACAGTTGAGATACTAATTTAAGTCAAGGTGCATCTACTTATAAATTTATATGCAATTTTATGCAGTAGTTCCTGAGATATAGCCTTTGCCTAAACTGCTGAAATCGTTGTGCAGCAGCGCCACCTGTTGGCCAATAAGAATTCAAATTGAATCATCATAATGTCTCATAATAGCCTTTTTACATATCAAGCTTTGTTTGATTATACTCAATAGAACCTGAGATATAGCCTTCTCTTAAATCTCAGAAATTGCTGTATAGCAGCGCCACCTGTTGATCAGTTGACAAAAATTGATAGGCACTAATTTAGGTCAAGTTACTTCTACATATAAATTCATATATAATTCTGAACAGTAGTTCCGGAGATACAGTCGTCACAAACTTTTTGTCACACACACACACAGACAGATATTTTCTATAATCTGTCTATGGTAAAATCGTGTTCTAGACCTCTCAAAACATGTAAATCTGTCCAAAATTTTTATGAATCCAACACTTTCTTCTATTGAATATAGAAGAAAATAAAAAATGCACTTCAATTTAAATGTTCATAATTTATTATTTATTACTTATAGTCTGGAAAAAAAATAAAGATGTATTATTCTTTATTGCTTTTGTCCGATGTAGATGTTTATTTTTCTATAATAATTTGTGTAGCATGTATGTGATTGGATATGTGAAATTGACTTATGCTTACAATTACAGACATGTTTTTGCCTCCTGCTCTCCAGGGAGAAAGGGGGGGGGGTCATAAAATTCCATTACTATAGATGTCAGATACATATAAATAATCCACCCACTGAAATTCTTGACTTCAGCTCCTACAGTTTTTCCAAGACAAATTCAGCACTAAAGCACTAGTATTGTGCACAAATCGAATCCCTAAAAAACTACAAAAAACAAAAATGGGTATTTGGAAATTACATGGCTCTTTTCAACATCTTTGTTAACCATTTTAGGTAGAGTTCTACTCAAAAATCGGGAATTTGCGAAATTTTCCACCAAAAATTTTTTTTTCTCCTCCCCCCCCCCCCCTAAAAATAAAAAATTTCAAAATCATAGAAAGTTTTTTTTCCTTTTTGACCTCAAATCTAGTCTCTCCATGTGCAATCTCCTTATCGTGAAGTAATTTGGAGCTAAGTCATGCTTACAAACATGTTTTTGCCTCCTGCCCTCTTGGAAGGGGAGAAAAAGTTGATATATATAATTTTAAGTTGCTTTAAGACCTAAATTCCTGCAAAGTCTCCTGCAATTCAGTTTAGCCGTTCTCGCGTGATACTTGGACAAAAATAAAGTTACGGACACAACAATTGCAAATTATATTGCAAATTTTTTTATTCTGAAATTTACAAGCAAAAGTCTGATTTTATTAATATAAATTAGTAGAAAGACAATATTAAAGTTTGCATGTTAAAATAAAATAAGCTTCATTTAACCACTTGACCAACTAGTCAGAGGCACACTATAGCTGTCCTCTACACATTACTGCAGCCTGCGAAGTGGTTAATACTTAGGAGTACTACCTAACCTTTGAAATTTGTTTCCAGAATTATTGATTATACAATTTATTATAATTTTGTTTTGACATTTAGAAATTTTTCAACTGTTAAATTGGTTCTTTTAATATTTTGAGTTTAAATATAAAAAAGTAACCAAGTATATCATTTGCATTTTTTAACTGCAAAATAAAATGTTAAAAGTTTAAAAAATAAATTTTTGCAAAACAAGTACTAATTTATTGTTTGTGATTTCTTCTGAATGTGAAAACGGAATTTAAAAAAATACATTAAGTAATGCATAATTATGGAAACAAATTTTCCCGTGCTTTATAAATAATTTTTTACTGTAATTTTAATTTTAAGGAAAAGCACAATTATACTTTTGCTAGAATTTAAATACCTTATACAAAACTTTCCCATTATGTTTGACTGATTAATTTCGAACACTCCGTGTTCATCCTCAGAGTCGAAACGCTAAACGCCGTCGTTCTTCTTTTGCTGTTTCCTTTGCCAATTACCACTAATTATAATACCGTAAATGACAGAGAGCATTACATCATTCCCACCGCATGGCAACAGCTACTAGAAGAACACGAAGTGAAGCGAAGTGGCAACCACTGGATACACCGGCAAAGGAAACAGCAAAAGAAGAACGACGGCGTTTAGCGTTTCGACTCTGAGGATGAACACGGAGTGTTCGAAATTAATCAGTCAAACATAATGGGAAAGTTTTGTATAAGGTATTTAAATTCTAGCAAAAAAAAAAATCATTTTTTATTTTTCATTAAATATTAGTTACTTAACTTATTGATGTTTAAATTAATAAATAAATTTTCTTTGTTAGTATAAATATCAATTACTAGTATGAACATCAGAAAATTAGTTTTTTCTTAAACAATTTGAATACTTTATGCATCCGTGATTAGTTTTAATGTACATTGTACCTGTACATTTTAATGTATGCAATGTTTGATACACATAAATGTACATTTTGACGTCCGAATTATAAACTATGTTTACATATTATCATTTTCACATTTTTTTTTTAGAGTCCTAAGATTAAAAAAAAAAGAAAAAAATTAAGTTACACCTTTTTATTTTTTGAATGATTGATTATTAAAACATGCCATCATTTGCTTTTGTTAAAAAAAAAATATTTTAGATGTTTGAGATCAATTTATATATCAGTTTTTATTTTTTCAAAACTTTCTGCTGAAAGGTTGAAGGGGGGGGGGCGTCAAAATGGACATTTGTAGGGGTAAAACTACCTCATATGCAAAAACCCTAAAATCTGCTATTTGCATGCAGATGGGGGGGGGGGATTTAATAATGATATATTATATATCTATCTGTAATAAATAATATTTAAAGGGTTCTTAATGCATTTTAAGGCAAACAATCAAAATGACAAATTTCTATAAAAACAAAATAATTTAACATAAAATTCAGAAGCAGCAAAAATTTTAAAAACCCTGAATTCAGGGGCAGCCCCTGAAAAGTTTCACCCCTGCATTTGTTGATATTTATACTAACAATAGCAGTTTATTTACAATATGATTGCAGCAATAAATAACAATACAATGAGAGGCGGCGGATTTGAGTTAGATTGTACCCTACACCCATTTCGATATGGCACCCTCCCCCTCCCATGTTTTGAAGTATATTATGCATTTGTAATAGTAATAATAGCAATAAATATGATACAGCTAAAAGAGAAATATTTTTCTTAGATATATCAATCTCTAAGCAATCTTTATATAATAATCATTACATAAGTAAAAAATAAATAATCATATCTGATCATGAAAAAAATCAATTACTTTATTTGGTTTCTCCTACAAAAAATGTTAATAAGCAGAATTTAATTTTTTATTTAATCACTTAAGAACTGACTAACTTTCTTTTTATATTTTTATTAATCAAAATAGAAATTATTTTGATTCATAAGTAGATACACTGTAAAAAAAATAACTATTACCAGCTGCAAGAAACTCTCTGTGATTGGAGAAAATAATTATTTTCTCCAATCAGAGAGAGTTTCTTGCAGCTGGTAATAGTTATTTTTTACAGCGTAGGTTAATTTGTTTAAAAATAGTTTCTTTACAGTTTCTTGTTCGATATTTTATATTTAAATGATTGCATACTTAATTATTTTCAGAAAATAATTTCTCTCATCAAATCATAACATGTTTGACTCATGACAGAGAGAGCAGATCATGCTTTGAAATTTGTATTATCGACTGAAAATCTATTCGATTGCTCTTAATGTTTGGATTTGTGTTCAAAATTAAATCATTTTTAAGAATTTAATAAGCTTAAAAAAAATTGCCACACTCTACCTGGATCTAAGCATAATCCATTGCTGGACGTTTAATCGCCATAAGAAAACAGCAGCATCCCTAGCTACATATTGCCGCTGCTTAGTCCAGAGGATCAACCGTTTAAATATAACACTATCTTTTTTTATTAATATCACACAATCAACAGACTGGGAAGAAAATCATATATAGAGAAAATTCATTTTTCCAGCTCAGTGAAAATAATGGCAGGACCAGGAGTCGAACCCCAGATCTTTGACTTACATGGTCAAAGATCTTAGACCATGTAAGTCGAAGATCCGGGCATTATTTTCACTCAGTTGGAAAAATCAATTTTCAATAACACTATCTATTCGTATATTTCAAACCACTATCTAAAAATATGTAACGTGTTAAACAGGGATTGATAAAGTGTTTTATAATTGGCAAAAAAAAAAACAATTAATTAAAAATGTTTCTCATTCCTATTAAATACTGGTTGTCCTTCAAATTTAACTGCCACTACTGTTCAAATTTTAATTATTTTTAAAACTTAGGCGCCCCTAGGCACTGGCCTAAGCCAAAATCTGTCGCTAAAATCAATATTAAAAAAAATAAACTAGCTTTTAATAAACAGCTTATTCTTAATAAAATTTGAATTTTCTCTTTTTTTTTAATACTTTTCATTAGCTTTCCTTTTTTAATCTTAAAATAATAAAAAATACACCAGAGAACTGTTGAAAAGTAATAAGTGAAAAACTGAATAAACACTATAAACTGCAAAAAACCCAAAACAATTAAGTTGGCACGAGTGCCGCAAACAAAGCGATGATGCACAATTTATAGTGTTTTATTCAAAGTTTTTTGCTTGATAGCTTTTAAGCTTGATTTCTAAACCTAATATCTTTAATCTTTTATATTCTGGTTTTCCTAAAACATTTAATAACCGTTTATGAGTTTTAAATGTTCTTGTTACTGAGCAAATAAAGTGAAAATAAAAAGCTTAAGTACTTTTTTGTTTGAATAAAATATCTTAAAACTGTATTTCATTGAAAATATCCCCTCTTCCTACAAAGAAAAAAGAATATGGGGAATAAAGCTAAATATACGCTTTTTGAGAACAATGAATGAGTTATATTTCACATGCAAGGTTTAAACGTGTTTTTCATTTTATCTAAAAGAGAAAAGGATATTCTCACTTATTTTCTAAATGTTAGTTTCATAAGGATATTCCTGTTATCCAAGAATATTTTCACCTCACGTATTTAATATTTTAAATATATATACATAATAATTATTTTGGCAGAAATAAATGATTTTACGTGGTAAAAAAAATTATATAATTTAGGCTTACTAAATAAAAAAAAAAAGGGGGGGGGGGTACTTTTTTCATAACGATACTACAGGGCTGTTATAAAAAAATGTACTGTGGTACTAGTACTAATATGATAAAGCTATTATGAAAATTTTTAGTAATCCCATGGGGATGATGAAAAAGAGAAGTATACAAAAACTATTTTTCTTTTATTAAGAATATGACATAACAGATTTAAGTTATTAATGTTACTGAAGACTAAACATTAGCTCATTAAAAATATATTTTTAATAGTGTGTATAACATTAAAATCATCTAAATTATTAATAAATATCAATTTTGTAATGATTTAAAACTTTTCAATAACAATGCTTGCACACATAAGCATATATGATTGTGTTTGCAAACTTGAAAAAGAAAAGAATGTGAAAAGCTTACTAATTTATAGTTATTAATGAAGTACACATTTGGCAGCAGAATACTTTATTATATTTTTGTAGATTTAATGTTGATAAAGATTTACGATCCGTTACGGTAGTTTTGGTTTTCAATACGGGTAAAATATAAAGTTTTAATACCTAGTAAACAAGACATGATAAACTATGTAACGAGACAGAAAGACAAAGTGAGTATAAACTTAAAACTAATTTTAATTGAACAGAAAGTAATTACGGAAATTGTACCGGAGGGGAAAAAAACTGACAGTAAATTCTAATTCTAATTACAAGTATAAAAAAAGATAATTTAAAATACACATAGGTACATAGGTAAAATATGTATAGCTTTCTAAAGACAATTTATTAAAAAAGGAATGTTAATCTTAAGTGCAATTTTTTTCATCGTCTTTAACTGACACTCGATAAATTTCATAAAAATGTATTTGATAAAGATTTAAATATTAACAATAACCGTTCATTGCTTTTTTATTTGTACAAGGATCAATATAGTCCAAGATTATTAATGCGACAAACACAGGTAGCATTATTCTGGGCTATCGAAGAAAAAACATGGCTGAAAAAAGTGAACAAATAGACTGCCGGATACAAGAATCATTCAAATAAAGAATCATTCTTAAAAATTCTCCGGCAGTCTCACTGCGCAAGCGCAGTCAGACTGCCGTAACAATAATATTGTTACGGATGCCGTAGCAATAGCCACAGCCAAATTGAAAATAACAATTGATTAGTACTGATACCTGTAAGGTTCTAAAGCCAAAATATTATTCAAAAATAATTTGTTTTACATCAAGATGATATAAGATTAACTGCCACATGTGATTGATTATAATTTCAAGGATGTATAATATATTAATATGGGGGAGAAAATAAGCAAAAAAAGGTACATTCATTAAAGATAACAGTGAATTTTGTAAGTAATTATGTTGTAATCTTTAACATAAGAAAATGGAAGAGTTTGTGTCTTTAGTTCAGAAGATGCAAAAAGATAAAATATCTGCATGCAATATTTAATTTTTAAACACATCTTAGCTATACTAAATTACATGTGTATAATTTCACATCTAATAATCATAACATATGTGCATTCAAAAGAAAAATATATTACATAAATAAAAGAAACTTACCTAATTATATCCTTCAGGCTGTTCAATTATTTCATGAATTCTTAACAAGTGAAAAAAAGAACAAAATCAACAAGTTCTTTTACTTCAGAGAGACTAACTAAAGTGAACTAACATTAACTAACTGCAGTCTGAATCAAGAAAAATATACCATCTACTAAAATAAAATAAAATTCTTATATGAACATAAGACAAAAAAATAAAAATTCTCAAGAAGCACAGAATCAAGAAGAAAACTTTTTTCCTACAATATAGTAGGCTGCCAATGATTGGCTCTTACTTAAGATGTCCTCTGATTGGTGCATTTTCCTTATGGATGCAGAGTAATGTGCTGCCATCTATGGCATAAAATTTGAAACAAATCTAGATTTTTAAGATAAAACTTAGAAAATCTGAATTTTTTTCTTTATTTTGATCATCAGTGAAAAAATGGGACTTTTAGGGACCTCTTAATGAAAAAAAGGACTTTTAGGGACCAAGGTCAAAAATAAGGACTTTTTAGGGAAATAGTGACCTACTGGCAGCCCTGACACATAAGCATATATGATTGTGTTTGCAAACTTGAAAAAGAAAAGAATGTGAAAAGCTTACTAATTTATAGTTATTAATGAAGTACACATTTGACAGCAGAATAATTTATTATATTTTTGTAGATTTAATGTTGATAAAGATTTACGATCCGTTACGGTAGTTTTGGTTTTCAATACGGGTAAAATATAAAGTTTTAATACCTAGTAAACAAGACATGATAAACTACGTAACGAGACAGAAAGACAAAGTGAGTATAAACTTAAAACTAATTTTAATTGAACAGAAAGTAATTACGGAAATTGTACCTGAGGGGAAAAAAACTGACAGTAAATTCTAATTTTAATTACATGTATAAAAAAAGATAATTTAAAATACACATAGGTACATAAGTAAAATATGTACAGCTTTCTAAAGACAATTTATTAAAAAAGGAATGTTAATCTTAAGTGCAATTTTTTTCATCGTCTTTAACTGACACTCGATAAATTTTATAAAAATGTTATAAAGATTTAAATATTAACAATAACCGTTCATTGCTTTTTTATTTGTACAAGGATCAATATAGTCCAAGATTATTAATGCGACAAACACAGGTAGCATTATTCTGGGCTATCGAAGAAAAAACATGGCTGAAAAAAGTAAACAAATAGACTGCCGGATACAAGAATCATTCAAATAAAGAATCATTCTTAAAAATTCTCCGGCAGTCTCACTGCGCAAGCGCAGTCAGACTGCCGTAACAATAATATTGTTACGGATGCCGTAGCAATAGCCACAGCCTATTTTCAATGCCGGATACAAACGATTTTTGTGCAACAGCATTTTAAGTGTTACTGCATGTTGTATTCAGGTAGAAACATTAATGTATGAAGTATTCTGTGAAATAGTTTCTTTAAATGTAATTTTTGTCAATATAGAAAGCAGAACATTTTTTTTCTATATGCATCTTTTTCCGACTATTCCAATCTAAGAAATAACACTCAAGCAGACGAAAAAACCGTTTCTTTTTAACACGTATGAAAATTTTAAAATGTATTTTTAGGATCTGAATTTTAACGAATACGAAAAAGATAAGCAGTTTGTGATATTCATGTCAAACAGTTAGCAAGTGTATGAAATATTTCCAAAGAAACTCTCTAATCTGAAATTCTTCCCCTTAAAGTAACTTTTGAAATAAATATTAACAATTATGTGTAAATATATATTTTGGAGAAACTATTTGATCATTTTTTCTAGTAATTGACATTTAGTTTAAGGTTTAATAACATAGTTGAAAAGTATGTTTTAACATATATTCCGGAAAACACCAAATTTCTAAAAAGTCAATAAAAGTCTTTAAAAATCTATACATTCATTTCGAGAACAACTATTAATTTATGAAATACGATTGGATTCATTTTCTTTTTCTAATAAAAATATGAATGCACTCACTGATACAGGTGAAAAGCCATACAAATGTGAAATATGTTTTAGGAGATTTTCTCGAAAGGATAACTTGAATGCACATGTACGCATTCATAAAGAGTACGAAAAGCCATACGAGTGTGAAGTATGTTCCAGAAGATTTCACCGAAAAGAACAGCTAAATGTACATTCACGCACTCATACAGGTGAAAAGCCATACATGTGTGAAGTATGTTCTAAAAGATTTGCTCAAAAACAAGGTTTGTATCAACACTCACGTACTCATACAGGAGATAAACCATATGTATGCAAAGTGTGTCGAAAAACATTTTCTGTAAGTAGCACTTTAAATAAACATCTACGTACCCATACACAAGAAAAGCCATACGTGTGTAAAATATGTTCTAAAAAATTTTCTCAAAAATCAAACTTAAATACGCATGAACGCTGTCATTTAAAGGTAATACTATACGTGTGTGGAATATGTTCTAAAGGATTTAGTGGAAAAACAACTTTGAATTCGCATTCACGCACTCATACAGGAGAAAAGCCATATTTGTGTGAAATATGTCATAAAAGATTTTCTTTTAAGAGTAATCTTAATTCACATCTACGCATTCATACAGGTGAAAAGCCATATGTGTGCGAAATATGTTCTAAAAGATTTACTCAAAAACAAGTTTTCGATTTACATTCTCGCACACATACAGGAGAAAAACCATACGTGTGTGAGATATGTCATAAAGGATTTTCTGTTAAATGTAGCCTGATTACACATGTACGCATCCATACAAATGAAAAGCCATACGTGTGTGATATATGTACCAAAGGATTTACGCAAAAAGGGAACTTAAATATACATCGACGTATTCATAAAAGTGAAAATGCATAAGTGTTTGAAATACTTTTTAAAAAATTTCTGTACATTTAAATTTATAAATATTTTCTGTATGTAGTACTTTAAATAAATATCTACGTACCCATATACAAGAAAAGCCATCCGTGTGTGTCCGTACTATGTTTTAAAAAAAATTCTCAAAAATCAAACTTAAATACGCATGAACGTTGTCATTTAAAGGTAATACTATACGTGTGTGGAATATGTTCTAAAAGATTTACTGGAAAAACAACTTTGAATTCGCATTCACACAGGAGAAAAGCCATATTTGTGTGAAGTATGTTATATAAGATTTTCTTGTAAGAGTAATCTTAATTCACATCTACGCATCCATACAGGGGAAAGCGATATGTGTGTGAAATATGTTCTAAACGATTTACTCAAAAACAAATTCTGGATTCTCGCACGCATACACAAGAAAAACACGACGTGTGTGAAATATGTCATAAAGGATTTTCTGTAAAATGTAGTCTGATTACACATCTACGCATCCATAAAAATGAAAAGCCATCCGTGTGTGATATATGTACTAAAGGATTTACGCAAAAAGGGAACGTGTTTGAAATACTTTTTAAAAACTTCCTGGAAAAGAAAGTGAACAGTTATTAACACCTGTGGTGCTTTCTTACGGTCATTAACACATTCACACCGGAGAATGGTCATATTGTGTGGAGTATATTCTGTTTTTTTTTAGTGTGGTAAAAAATTAGGTCTAGTTACGAAATGGGCAATGGGCTCTTCCCAGCGTCGTCTGCTCAATCACGTGATAGAGGAAAACGAATAATTGAATTCTGAGAATCGAATTCAATTAAATATTGTTCTTAAGAACAAAAATTTTAATATAAATTAAAATAAAAGTAATATTGTGCATTTGTAAACAGTAGATAAATTGTATTTGTAAATTTAATAATTTTTAAGAAACATTTTATGTGTTTATTTATTTTTACCTATAAGAATCGATTTTTTGTATATTGTAGTGTAACTGTAACATTAACTGATCTAGCAATAAATAATAGCTTCTTGTGGAATGTTTACGGCACGGAGTAAAAAGACAGGAGAAGAAGGTAACGCTGAAATTTTGTGATGTTGTTTTCTAATGTTTACAGATGGCGCCAGCGTGCAATCCTTCCTTCTCTCCAGCTTCCGCAATGTTATTCAATGGGGAAATGTCTCGTTTTAATTATTTTTTTTAAAATAATATCAAGCTGAAAAAATTTCGATTGAAAGCAAATTTCATTAAATAGAGTATTCTAACCAACATGTTTTTTTTAAGAGCCATTTTATACTAATTTTACTTTGAAAGAAAGCTTTTAAAAAATGACGATTCTTATGAACCGAAGCTAGCTAAAACAGACAATTGGGAGGAAGGAGAATGGATGAAATTTTGTAAAGAAAAAAAATAAACTTACTTTAGGTGCAGAAAACACGAACTCGGACTTTATTTTTCTCCCAGGGCTTTTTTTTTGTTTTTCTTATCACTATCATAGCCTGTTTTACAACTAGGAACGAAGCATTTATTTGAAACATCTGAATTATGCAGTTTTAAGAACTTACAAAGAAATTAAATTGCTTAAAATAAAAAAATTTAAATGTACTTCAGCAAAATTCTATTGAAAACAACAGTATATCCGCGCCGAAGTAGGGAGGAATGACAAGTGGCGCCCTCAATATTTCCCAAAAATTTAGATCACAGTTTCGTAGCTTTCTCCCATTGGGCCTTCAACTCCTATAGAGCAGGCGCACGTAACGTCACTGTGACAGATGTTTCCGCACGTACTTTAGAATTGTAGGCAAAAGGGGGATAAAGCACCAATGGAGAGGCAGATATTTTGCCTACATGCGCAAAAGTTGCAGAATAGCGTCGCTTGTTTATAAACATGCGCCTGCTCTATTAATATTACTCCGTGGTTTACGGATTATAAATTAAAATTTTAAAATGTTTTCATTTAATTTAATTGCATAAAGGTGTTACAACAAGTTAATTAACTTACTTACTGGTCTAAATGGATTTACGTAGTACGATATTGCACTGTCACTGATTTAAGTACCAAAAATCAGAGTATTTAAACATGTCTTCATGAACATCAATAACAGGTATAAACTAAATGATGATTGTAAATGTATACAGCAAACAAAAGGTGATGAATAATGGTATAAAATTGATTAAAAATGATAATGTGTAAAAAATAACACAGATTAAATACGATTGATCAAAAATAAGAATAGAAAATATGTTATTTTAGCAATCGCTCTAGATAAACAAGACTTCGTATGCTATTTGTTTTTCCTCTATCATGTGACCTCTGACGTCAGGTGGGAAGAGTCCATAAGAGCGCCAAATGTGGTGGACTCTTTCTTGTCATTTCGCACCCGAGGAAAGCAACACGACATTTTGTTGGCATCTTTAAAATTGTGCCAAAGCTGTCGTTCATTCTTAATTACTTCCTAAAAATTTTCTGTAATGTGTAGTCTAAGTTTCAAAACATTTTTAAAACCTTACATGCAGAAGATTTGTTTTAAACGATTTTCTGATAATTTTTATCTACGTAAATATTCATGCACTATTCCAAATTAAAAAAAAAAAAAAACAGAAATATGTGAAGAAGAATTTTCTCAAAAGCAAAATTAAACGCATATGTACGTGTAGTAAAAGTAAAAAAATCCACAATTATGTAAGATGTATTCTAATATATTTTGGGAATTTTCTAAAGTATTTAATAAAAAAGGAATTTCGTATAAACTTCACGCACTCAAATTGGTGGAAATCTATACTCATGTCAAATATGTTCCAAAGGACTAAAAAAAAAAACTTTCATGCAATGTATTTTTTTGTGTAGACGAAAGCTATGTCTGTAAAATGTGTCTAAGTGTTTTCTTCAAAGGCAAATCTAAATGTACATATACGCATTCATACAGTAAAATGAAAGTGTGTGTGAAATAGGTATTAAAAGTGTAGTCTCCTTATAGCTGTATGAAATATCTTCTAAATAAAGAGTCGTGAAATTTTTCGAGAACACGGTCCACTTAAAATTCCCCAAACCTCTTATTTCATTATTTAAAATCCTCCGGACCATAATATTGGGTAGAAAAACGTATGTCTATTTCTAAAATAATGATCAAAAAAATCCCATTTTATGAATATGAATTAAACCTATTTAATATTAAACATTTACAATGCTTATTTTACGTAAGAAACACGTCAATATTTAACTAGTCATAAGAACGATGCTTAACAATTGTTTTATTGTACACTAGCAGGCTTTGCTCGCTTCGCTGGACATTAAACTTAAATGAGTTGTCAAAATCCCATATCTTTATTACTATAACCTAAGTTCTCGCTGTGATTGGTAGATGTTTTCTCGCTCGCAACGTGAGGAGTCTAGGTCTCCACTGTCTTCGGCACAACTTACCCACTTCTTACTTCCCCTTCCTCAGCGGGTGAGTTCGAAGTTTTGCAAAATCACACTAATGTACATAATGCGTACACTTAATCAATATCCAGTCTGGGTCCCCACTGCCTTCGGCACAACTTACCCACTTCTTACTTCCCCTTCCTCAGCAGGTGAGTTCGAAGTTTTGAAAAATCACTCTAATGTACATAATGCGTGCACATAATCAATATGAAGTCTGGGTCCCCACTGCCTTCGGCACAACTTACCCACTTTTTACTTCCACTTCCTCAGCGGGTGAGTTCGAAGTTTTGCAAAATCCCACTAATGTACATAATGCGTACACTTAATCAATATCCGCACACCAAAATTCGCCATTCTAAGATAATTCAAAGTGACGATATTTCCCACAACGATATATGGCAATTTTTTTGTTGGCGATTATGGCTAAATCATAAATCTAAAAATCATATATGATAAATGATAAAATCATAAAACATAAAATCATAAATCCAAAATAAACAACATATTAGGCTGTCATATTATATCGCAAACAGTCCAGAACGATATCGTTATCCTTCAAAACCACGCCAAATAAAAATCGCCAAATTCAGCTGTGGGGTTATACTGAAGTTATACCGTTTATTGCCCTCCGACTCCGAGAAGAGGCGGGGGGGGAGGGGATTTCGAATTTCGTGAAATCCAGTTACAATAAGTGCCGGATGCAAACAAACAATTTTCGCACCAAATTTCGTGACCACAGAAGTCTTTAATAGAAAATATTATAAATAAATAAATACAAAACGCACAGATTTAGTATTGGAACCCTTTGGTGACTTTAAATATTTTAAGCCATTTTTGCGATGAACTGAATTGGCTATCTCAATTGTGCAATTAAAGATCTTGGCGAGAAACGTCCGAGCTACTTCGGTTCCGAATTTCAAATTTTGCCAAAAGGATCCAATACTAAAGCTGTTCCATACACTAAATAAATAAATAAATAAAATAAAATAAAATAAAACTCTTTCCTGATATTTACAAAATAAAAATAAAAAATCTTAATAAAATCCAAATTATAATCATTTACCATTAAGGGGAGAACATAAAAAACCCCTCATAAGGTACATAATAACAACAAAAAATTTTGTTTTACTGCAGGAAAGAAAAGTACTGCTTAATTAAATAAAAATATTAAACTAATGCCAAATATTTCTATGAAAATATTTATCCACGTGCAAATTCCTCATTAAAAAAAAAAAAAAAAAAAAAAAAAAAAATCACCAACTTTTGTAGGTATTTTTCTCTCTAATTTTTATTATTATTCACGTGAAATTAAAAATATTTCATTTTATTTCTGGAAAATAAAAAAATATATAAATGCCTATATATAAATATAAAACCTTTTACCGAATCTGGGTTAAAAACGGAAAAAGGGTAAAATAAATTAGAAATATCAGACCTATATTTCTAAATTTGATACCAAATGAAAGGGGCGATTTTTCTGAATCCAGGGGTGCAATCAGTTTTTCGATGCGACAATTAGATTTTTTAAAAATAACTAAAGTATGAAATTTAAGTGGCAACGGAAAAACGTAAAATGGGAAAAAAAAAATTAGAAGTATCAGACCTATCGTTACAAATTCAGTACCAAATGAAAGGGGTGAATTTTCTGAATCCTGGGGTGTAAACAGTTTTTCGATTCGATAATTAGATTTTTTTAAATTAACTAAAGTATGAAACTTAGATGGCGATACTTCATTTCAATCTTTTCATAATTTGTAGTCCGAATCACGCGAATAAAAAAGTCTTTAACTTAAAAATTTATTTTTATATTTTATTTTTCCATTCAAAGCGTTTTAGTGAAAAAATATTTATGGCGCATGCGCAGGCGTTTTTTACCTACAATTTAAACACTATTCATAATTTTGAAAATTTCTATAGATATAATTTTAAGTTGCGTGAAGACCTAAGTTTCTGCCAAGCGCCGTTGAATTCCGTTCAACCGTTCTCGAGTGATGCCCGGACAAACGTGTTTTAGTCTTTTACCCCCCCCCCAGGGGGGAACGGGGGGGGGATTTCTGAAAAGTTGATAGATATAATTTTAAGTTGGGTGAAGACCTAAATTCCTGCCAAGCGCCGTTAAATTCCGTCCAGCCGTTCTCGAGTGATGCCCGGACAAAAAAAGCGACATACGGACACGATGACACACACACACACAGGCAAAATTTTCTGAAGTCATTTTCGGCTTTCATGGGGTGTGAAACGTGAAGATATCGCAAAAATTTTCGATTCTGACAAATTTACAGACAAAAGTCTGATTTTATTAATATAGATTATAGAAAAGAACAATATAAATACCCTTTTATTGCTCCCATATTATTAGACTGTCAAACGAAAGATTTGGTTGGTTTCAGCGATAAATTACTTTTTCTATACATAATATTGCATTTCCTAAGACAAGTAATATATATATATGTAAATTATATTGTTGGAATGTTAAAATCCAATAGGAAATTATATTTTTTATGTATATTTTAAGTATGAAAAACTCAAATATTCTAAAGAACTCAGAAGAATTTCTAGCTAAATTAGAAATTGAAAAATGATGACAATGCCTAATACTTAAAATTCAAAATTTTCCCATCAAAGATTATTTTATTTATCATTGCTCCCAAAATTTTAAACTTACAAAATGGATAATTTCTCTGAAAACCTTAAAGAATTCAAACAACCTTCAGATAAAATATAGAATATGTCATCCTGACGTGAAGAGCAAGTTTCCCAGACAGCACAAAAAGCTTGCATTATGGTATCTTCAACTTAATTAATCCAGTCAAGAAACTTGCATTGAAGTTGATATTTCAAATCTGTAAGTTTAATGCAAACTACATCAAGAATTTTAGTTGTAGTTTACACTTGTCCTAATTGCTTTAGACTTGATAATTCAAACATGAATCAAATAATGCACAATACATATGAATTATGCTTGATAATTGAAACATGAATCTTAATATGAAACATGAATGCACATCGAGTATGAAATATGTTTGATATGGCAAAAATGAATAAAATATTACTTGTCGAGTATGCTTTTCAGACCGTACAATAACTGGCCTCGTCATCATCCAAAGCCCCTGTTATTATATTGAGAAATTTGTTTACAGAATTACTCATCACCCAATGTATCTTTTCAAATCCCTTTTCCACATTCGGAAAACTCACAACTGTTACATTTGTTCTAACTTTCTAAAAATTTATATTTGTTTATTTTAATATTTCATTTTGCACTTAAAAAAGGCAAAAAATGCCCTTGTTAAATTTTTCACATTAAAAAAAAAAATAATAATAATTAATTAAAACATATTCAAATTTAACTGTTGTGAATTTTTCAAATGTGAAAACAAAATTAAAAAGAATGCATAGAGTAATGAGTAAATTCTATAAACCAATTTCTCCATAGAATAACATGGGCTATGGTTGTCGTCGAGGGTAGATACCGCACGCTCTTAACTTGATGCAGCAAACTTAATAAATTCTTATTTCTGTGAAGATCAATCATATTTCAAATAGATTTTTGATAAATTAGCTGAATTCATTTTTACAAAAGGAGAAAGTTATTTTCTCCAGGATTCGAACATGGGAACATTCTGTTAACATATAAACTCCCTGTTTCAGCTCTTGGTTGATAATGAGGGATTTGCACACATGGGGGATTTGAACAAAATCCTATTTTTCTGGTAGTTTTAGGCCCATAAATTTCAAAAAGTTTATTAAAATTGCAAAAAAAAGTTCTCATTAATTTTAAAAATATCTTTAAAATTAACCAAAAATCACGTGACTTCAAAACGCTGTCTGACGTCACACTTTATGATGCTTCAATGTTTACATTTTGTTAGCCTAATTAGCAAGCAGAAATTCCTTTTAACTTACGTAATTATCAGTCGTTTATGTGATTTCTGAGTATTTCTTTTTCATCTTATAATAATTTAATATCATTATCACCATTTTCCATTATCATTATTTTCACTTGTTTTCTTTTCAAGGCGGTTGTCCAATGTTTTCGTTTAATAGGATCCTGTGGAACGCTAAAGAATAGCTTTTGAGAAAAAATATCCGTTGTATTAGTGTAACGTGGTAAAATACAATATATACTGCAATTTTGTCTGACATTATTATAAAATACAGAATCTATTTCATTGATTCAAAGAGCAAAGCAAAGCATGAAATCGAATGTTAAGAATGATTACTCCCGTTTGTTGTCATAAAGAGTGACGTCACAATATATTATACTACGTTTTCTCGATAGAGTAAATAGTGCGATGTTAAAATTGTTATAAATCCGTAATTAGATTTCAAATAAAGAAAATGTATGTATTTATTTTCTTACTTTTTCATTTTCTATCATATAAGAATAAAATCAGAAAACGTGCAAATTCTCTATTCAGCCACACTGTTCGCTCTTATGGGTATTGGAAAAATTCATTTATATATTCTTGGATTGTCAGAAAACGAATCCATTATTATGGATGAAATTATTTAGTTTATTTTCATAGCTGCTTGGTATGCCTGAATAATTTGGATAATAACTTCGACCATTTATACAAAACATTTTTAATGGATTGACAAAATTAATTTTCACAACAGCGAATAGTGAAACAGCGTTGCATTAGGATGTTAACTGAAAGCTCCTCAGTTTGAATCCAGACCATGTTACTTTTCGCTCTTGTAAAAATTCAATCAATCCATCAAAAATTGAACGTATAAATGATCAAAGTTATTATCCTAATTATTTACTACCAAACTGTAATTATAGTGCTAAAATTAAATAAATTTCTTCTATAACAGGGTTCCCACGGCCACGCCTTTTATCAAGGACTCTTCCACCAGAATAATCCTAAGATAAATTTATTCTTAAATGTACAGTGTACATTTAAGAAGAAATTTATTTTTAGATAATACTGGTGGAAGAATCCTTGAAAAAAATCGGGCCGTGGGAACAGTGGCGGATTTAAGGGGGGGCTAGGGGGCTGAAGCCCCCCCCCCCCCAAAAAAAAAAAAAAAAAAAAAAAAAAAAACACTGACATTCACAATTGAATATTGCAATCGTAAATTTTTTATTGGTCTAGAATAACACTTTGAAAAATCTTAGCCCCCCCCCCAAAAAAAAGTCAAGTTCTGGATCCGCCACTGCGTGGGAACCCTGTATAATACTGCGTTTGCATTAATAGAACAGATGAATAGTAAAAAAGAAAATTTTCATTTGACATGTGAGCAAATAGTGCAGATCAGTTCTCGCCCGCAACTTTTCAAGGTTCAAATGGCCTTTGGTGCTGGCATATTCCCGTCGACAGTTGTCACTGAAATCCGTGACGCAACACAACCCTTTTGTCAAAACGCCGTTTCTTGTCGAGGGTTGATAGAATCAGTAGCATATTTCCCTCGTCAACTAACTTGTAGTGCAGGTGAAGAGAAAATTAGTCCCGCCTCCTGTCATGACGTTTTGGAGTAGGATGGGCTTACAGAAATGTTCTTCTTTGATCTAAGGACCAATGAAAATAAACTTCTAGTTTTTCATTTCAGTTAAAAATAAAGTAACTGTGATAACTTTCATTTGTTTATTTTGATTTTTTTCACAGATGCAAATCTTTTACATATGTGACATGCAATTCGCTACTCATTTGAAGGGCGTTCTATTGTCGTCTGCTTCAAAAGTCGTGTCGAACAACAGTTAGCGTTCTACACGTGCAACAATGGTAAGCAATGGCTATTTTGAGTATTCAGTACATTATTAATATGCAAATATTACAACGAATTCGAGAAATTTAGTTAAAGCTGAGGTGATTTTGAAATGAGAAAGGCTTATCACTTTTGGTTTAACCAAAGTAACTGAAAACAAAATTGATATTTTGGCGATTTGCTTACAAACGAGTGCAATGAAAATGTCTCTGCATACTATAAAAGAAACTAAGAAACGGATGATAAATGATTTAAATTGTGAAATCCGATTTTATGATTTCGCAATTTATATGTTCCTGTGTGTTTTTAACTTCCTATAAAACTGCTGTGAAAGATGCAAGCATCAATAAGCAGTGTTTGATATTTTGTAACGGTAAGAAAACAGATTGTTTATTGTTTTATTTTTCACCCAGGAAAGTGATCATATTTTGAAAGTTCATTTGATAATTATGCTTGCTTTCGATGTGTCCACGCTATGTTTTAGTTTGCAATGCTTAGCAATTTTAATATTTTAACTTCTTTCATTATTTATTTTCCATTTCTTTTTGGTTAGAGCTCTTGATCACGATCTTTTAAGTGAAAAGCAAGTAGAGTGAGTGTGAATGCACCAGTAATAGACATCATTCAATGATTTTGTTTAAATAAATAAAAAACGGTTCGAATTATTATTAACGCTAATTCTTGGATGTTTTAAATAATTTTCATTTGTTTAATACGTAAACTATTAGCGATTTTAACCGAATTCTTAAAGAAGAAAATGAGGTTTTTCAGTAAAAATTGCATTCTGTAATAATACGAGCTCAGAGCTGATTTAATTATTGTGTATATTTATTTTCTAATTAAAATTGCATTTCTTTTTCTTTTGTTATTGTATTTAGCTGCTAGATTTGAGTAGTCTGCTAAGATTCTTCCTTTATTTATATATACTACATATTTCAGTTGTATTAAATGCAGAATAGCTTATACACCGTGACCAATAAGTTCTCATACAACTTTTGAAGTACGTTAAAAAGTTGTACATATGTGTTGCTGTAGTCCCAAATATTTTGCAGGCAATTTAGTGTAAGTTATAGAGCTATTGCAAGTGTACATGTCGTAGTAATTATAATTTTTCTTTAATTAGGTAGAATGAAGAAATTGAGAGAAATTGTGATAAATAAATTCGTCAAAGAAGAGCAGCCGGTGAAATTTTCAGAGACTTCAAAGCCCTGGGGGTGAAGAGATATTTCATTTACAGAACTATCAGAAGGGATAATAAGAGGTTCTCTGTCCATGACAGAAAAAGATCTGGCAGGCCGAGGTCCGTTCGGAGAAATGTGGCCGCGAAAAGGGTCAGGGAAAGGATACGACGAAACGGACAAAGATCTGCTGGAAAATTAGCACGAGAGCGCAAAATATCGAATGAGTCAATGCTAAACATTCTGGAAAAGGACCTTGGGTGCAAGGTTTATAGAAAACTTAAAATTCACGGAGTTTTAGAGTCTGCTAAGATGAAATGGAAGCAAAGGGTGGAAGAAATACTTGCTTGGCACGCTGGGGATGAATTTGTCTTTTCAGACGGGAAGCTATTCAGTTTACAGCAAAGTCTCAACCCCAAAACTGACATAGTATGGTCAGTTTCTATTGATAACATCCATGAGAGCCAACATTACGTTCCGCGTTATCAAAATACTTCGTCTCTGATGGTTTGGGCCGCTATTTCCAAAAGAGGAAAACTCCCGTTTGTCTTCGTTGATAAGGGGTTAAAAATCAATGCCTAATATTATAAAACTGAGGTTTTGGAAACCGTTTTACTCCCAAATGCCCAGAGAATGTGTGGGCGGAATATTTCTGCTTCAAACAAGATGGTACCCCTTCTCATACCGCACGTGTGGTTCAGGAGTGGTGCAGTCAAAATTTAGCTGACTTTTTGCCAAAGAACGAATGGCTCTCCTACTCCCCCGATATGAACCCCCTTCATTATTTTGCGTGGTCATATATGCTCTCCCAACTGAATAACTATAAAATCACTGATTTGAGCAAATTTAAAAATGTAATTCATAAGATATGGTAGGAAATGTCAATGGAAGCCGTGCGTGCCGCATGTGATCGATTTCAAAAAAGACTTAAGCTCGTTAAGAAATTAAAAGTCGGAATTATTCCAAAGGATTTATTGTAATGATACTCAATGATTTTTACTTTAATTTGATGCAAAAAGTTTTTGTATGATTTATTTTGTGTTATTGTAATAAAAATTTGAAAGTGTATGAGAACTTATTGGTCACGGTGTGTATATATATATATATATATATATATATATATAAGCTTTTTTTTATTTATTTTTATGAAAGGCAAGAAGGATACTGGAATTCTACAATGTATATGACAACAAATGTTAACATGACAAACACATTGGGGAGCTTTTAGAAACAGCACAGATTAAAAGTATAAAGAATTAGAGCATCAAGGGGAATCAACGACAATTTCTTCCAATTCTGTGTTGGACACTAATTTGTATGAAAGTTAAGTGAACTTTCCTGTAGCACAGAGCGATTTGATGGAAAGTTTTGCTGTGCGGAAAGTTTTCTTATACTAACAATTTATTTTTAAATCGCCAATACAGAATTGAAACATTCATGCTACAGAGAAAATGTTTCAGGTAAAAATTGTTTTTTTAAAACTACATTTAGTATTTTCATGATTTATATATATATATTGTTTCTGCGTGGATCGTACTTTCGATTCACGCTTTCCCCCCCGACTGGTAGTTGGCTCTTTGCCAAATGAGAGGTGATTTTTTCTCTTTTTGAGAATGTTACTTTTTTTAGTTTAATTTTTCGGACTGTCTTAAACAGGAAGCATTTTTTTCTCTTGAACATGAAAAGTTATGATTTACATATCTTGATCTTGGCTCCTTTATGGAGAAACAATATTATCACCTGAATAATTACTGAATTTAATTATAATTGTGAATTCTTCTTTAAAATTCTGCAAATAGTAATTTTATTTGTGTTTAATTTCTGCAATAAAGTATATAAGCTCTCCCAACCTGACTAGATTCTATGACTGAAATTGAACACGTGAATTACAGATTTATAGATATTGAAGTGTTTTTATGATTATATAATTCTGCATATTTTCATGGTACAAATTTTTTCATGGTGCAGTTTTTGCATGGTGCACGAAAGTCGGGATAAGTGAAATCCCGTGATATTGAAATTACACTTGGATATTTAATTTATTTGGATTATGAAATGTGAAAACGAAACTGAAAAACAATAATGACTCGAAATGTGGATGCATCATATTGGAAAGCTGCCTGGATATTGAACCAGGTAAGCAAAATTTTACTACTATTTATAACATTGATTAAATCAAATTAGAAATTTTAATTATTTTAATTATTTTGTTTTCTTTTTTACTTGATTATTTGCTCGCTATGAATATAGAGAAATTAAAAGCTAAGCGTTCTACGGAACGCTGTAATGTAACGAAATTAATTAATAAATTAGAGAATTTATTATTAGACGATATAGAAAATACAAAATCAGACGAAATTAATGAGATTAAAGAAATGTTGGCTGAAAGAGAAATGTCATTAAAAAGTTTAAATGAAAAAATTGAAAATTTAATAGAAGACATAAAAGAGTACGAAAAAGATATCGTAGCAAGCGATAAATATGGCGAGCAAATAATTTCTGCCAAATGTAAAATTAAATTAAGATTAAAAAGATGTAATAATATAGAAGAGAATGGTTCAAATTGTTCTGTCAGTGAAACCCAAACAAAAACTTCTGCAATAAGACTCCCTAAGATGTCCTTACCACGATTTAGTGGACAAATTGAGAAATGGAACGAATTTTTCGATTGTTTCGAAAATTCAATCCATTTAAATGAAAATCTTACAAAAATTGAAAAATTTACTTACCTGAAAACGCTTTTAACTGACAAAGCGTACAATGTTATTGAAGGGTTTTCACTTACGGAGCAAAATTATGATAATTGCATAGAGATGCTAAAGTCACGTTTTGGGCAAAAAGATATTATTATTAATGCTCATATGAATAAATTATTGAATTTAGAATGTGTGAGGAGTTCATCAAATATAACTGCGTTGCGAAAGCTATACGACGTTTGTGAAGTAAATATTCGCAGTTTATCTAATTTAGGGGTGACAAAAGGCCAATATGGTCATTTACTGAATCCAATTTTATTAAAATTATTGCCAAACGATCTAGTAGTTGAATATTACAGGCAAAGTGATAAAAGGAAGGATGAGTCTGATGTGACAGACTTAATTAATTTTCTTAAAATAGAACTTGAATCACGTGAAAAATCACTTAGTATGATTAATTATAAAAATGCTTCGGTAATTGTAAATAAAAATAAAGCCGAAATTAATGACAGAAAATTTTCAAATAAAATGAATTCATTGAATGTAGGTGTAAAAAGCATATGCATATTTTGCAAGAATTATGATCATCCTTCTCTTGAATGTAATAATTTGACTGATGTTGAGAAAAGGTTAAAATTAAAGAAGGATGGCAGGTGTTATAAATGCTTTCTAAAATCTCATCTGTCATCACAGTGCAGAGTGAAATCGCAGCCTTGCGAAAAATGTAAAGCAACAGATCATAACAAATTATTTTGTTTTTCAAAAAACTTGAAACCAGAAGTAGTAGAGAACACTATAGTATCGAATTCACATTTGAAAAATAGTAATCAGGCTGCGTTATTGCAAACATGTTGCGTAATAGCACAATCTAATTCTGGATCAAAAACTGTCAGACTCTTATTGGATTCCGGAAGTGAAAAAAGTTTTATTACTAAAGAATTGGCTCACGAATTAAAATTAACCCGTGTAAGAAAAGAAAAGCTAACTGTTTTTGCCTTTGGCATAAATAAAGGTAAAGAAGAGGAATTCGAAGTTTTTAATATTGAACTGCGTAGCAAAATAAATCCTCGTCGGCTCATTCATGTTGAAGTATTAGCTACAGACTTAATAACCGCGACTCCCTTGAAAAGCCCAAGGGGCGAACCAGAATTTGAAAGTTATATTAAAAATAAAAACTGGAAATTGGCAGACAATTCATTAAGTGATTCCAAAATTAATATATTACTAGGAGCGGATTATTTTTGGAAAATACAGAGAGGTATCATTGAAAAAATTAGTGATAATTTATATGTTGCTAATACTATTTTCGGATATACTGTAGTGGGGAAATTGAATAATAATAGTACAGAGGTAATTAATTCGCATTTTGTATCTGTCAATAAATTTGATAGTTTTGATTTGCAGCGTTTTTGGGATTTAGAATCACTTGGAATATGTGACAGTAAGAATGATTCTCTGTCACAGAGAGATACAGAAATTATTAATTCTTTCAATGAAAGCTTAAATTTTGTTAAGGGAAGATATGAAATTCAATTTTTGTGGAAGGAAAATAAAAATGAATTAAAATCCAATATAGAAATAGCCAAAAATAGACTTTGGGGTTTGAGAACAAAACTGTCTAAAAATGAATGGCTTAAAAATGAATATGAAAAAATTCTTGAGGAACAAAAGAAAATGGGTATAATAGAGGAGTGTGAATTAAACAAAAATGAAACTGGTGTATATTATATGCCCCACAGACCGGTGATAAGAACAGATAAGTCCACTACAAAGGTCAGAATAGTGTTTGATGCTTCTTCCAAAGAAAAAGAAGCAAAATCTTTAAATGAATGTTTCTTTGCAGGCCCCAATTTAAATCCTAATATTTTGGATATTATTTTGAAATTCCGCCTTCATAAAATTGCCTTTGTTTGTGATATCGAAAAAGCTTTTCTGCAAATACAGGTTGCAGAAAATGATAGAAACTTTTTGAGATTTCTATGGTTTGAGGATATAAATAGTAAAAATCCTCTATTAAAGGTTTTCCACATGACTCGTGTAACTTTTGGTGTTACAACATCACCCTTTTTGCTCACAGCTACCATTAAACATCATATAAAAGGATATAAAGACTTGTTTGAGAAAGTTGTTAATATGCTTGATACTTCCTTATATGTTGACGATCTCTTTCATGGCGCTAATTCTGTAAATGAAGCATTTATTTTATCGTCTGGTGCTGTGAAAATACTTAAAGATGCCAATATGACATTAAGAAAATTTAAATGTAGTTCTTACGAATTAAGCAAATTGTGGGAAAAACATGGAATAAACGTTGATGAAGAAATAAATGAGGGAAATATCTCTAAGGTATTGGGAATAATGTGGTCAACTAATAATGACACGTTAAGAATAGACTTTCAATCTCTGTTAGAAGGGTTTGATAATGAAATTATCACTAAGAGAATTGTTTTACAAACTGTAGCAAAGGTGTATGACCCTGTAGGGTTTATTTCCCCTTTTATAATAAGAGTTAAATTTCTAATGCAAGAATTATGGGAGCAGGGTGTTGATTGGGATTCTGCTTTACCCGATGCTTTAACACAAAAATTTAAGAAATGGCATAGTGAAATACAGGATTTAGAAAGTTTTGAAGTGCCTAGAAAATATTTTACGAATTTTGAAAAATTGACTCCTGAAGCTATTCAAATTTGTGTTTTCTGCGATGCCAGTTTGAAGGGATATGGTACAGTAGCTTATTTTCGTGATCCTTGTTCCCGAGAAACTTCATTTATTATGTCAAAGACAAGAGTAGCTCCTCTCAAAAAACTTACTTTGCCTCGACTTGAATTGATGGGAGCCTTAACAGCTGCTCGATTAGCTCATTATCTTGGGCGGCTATTTTCAATTCCCGTCAAAAACATACTATGCTTCTGTGATTCCCAAATTACCCTTTATTGGGTCAAAGGAAGTGCTAGTAACTGGAAGCCCTTCGTAGAGAACAGAGTGCGTGAAATTCAACGATTAGTAGCCCCGTCTCAGTGGAGATTTTGTCCAGGGGTTAAAAATCCCGCTGATGTGCTATCTCGTGGTTGCACAGCAGCTGAATTGTTGAAGAATGAAGAATGGTTAAAGGGACCAATCTGGTTGAAAGAACAGCACTTACCGACACCACTACCGGAAAATGAAGTCAAAATATCTGAAGAAGAGATTTTGAGAGAACAACGGAAAACTACTGTTTGCTCTTTAACTCATGGCAATAATGAATTTGAATTATTATATAAGTTTTCATCTTGGTCTAAATTAAGACGTGTTACAGCTTGGTATCTTAGATTTATAAAAAAATACTAAATGTCGATCTGTGCGAAATACTGGCTTTTTAACTATACAAAAACTTGATGAGGCAACTAAAATTATTGTGAAGTTGGTTCAAAGACATGAATTTGGAGAGGAAATAAAGACTTTAAAATCTGGAAGAAACCTGAATGCTAGTAACAAACTCCTTTCTTTAAATCCTTTTCTAGACAAAAATGAAATTATTCGTGTTGGTGGAAGATTAAGACACGCAAACCTACCTGAGAGTCAAAAACACCAAATGATACTTCCTAAAACGCATCACATTACAGATTTAATTATAAAGTACTTTCATGAAAAACATCTTCACAGTGGAACCCAGTTAACAATTTCAGTCCTGCGACAACAATATTGGATAATTAATGCAAGAGACGCTGTGAAAAGAAATCTGCGTAGCTGTATGAAGTGTTTTAGAACCACATCGAACTTAGCCTCTCAACTAATGGGTGATCTTCCAGCTGCTCGTGTAGTGCCATCGCGAGTGTTTTCGAAAGTCGGGGTTGATCTTGCAGGCCCCTTTCTCATCAAACCTCGTAAGGGCCGAGGTGTTAAATCTTATAAAAGTTATATTTGTTTATATATTTGTTTTTCCACGAAGGCAATTCATTTGGAAATACTCAGTGATCTCACCTCTGAAACATTCCTCGCATCTTTGAAGAGGTTTGTTGCTCGACGAGGAAAACCTGAAGAATTGTTTTCAGACAGAGGAACGAACTTTGTAGGTGCCGACAATGAAATGAAAAAAATGATGTCCTTGATCTCTTCTGAGGAAAAAATCCACAGATATCTGTCCGAAGAAACAATCAAATGGAATTTCAATCCCCCGTCGGCCCCCCATTTTGGAGGCCTTTGGGAGGCTGGAATAAAACAGATGAAAGGTCATTTAAAAAGAACTATTGGCGAACAAATATTAACTTATGAACAGTTCCTTACTTTAATTACTCAAATTGAATCGTGCTTGAACTCCAGACCTCTTGTTGCGCTCTCGAATGATCCAAGTGACTTAAATGCTCTAACTCCAGGACATTTTATCATAGGCACTGCCTTGACTTCAATACCAGAACCTGACTATTCTTCAGTTAACCTAACCCCGCTAGAAAGATGGAAACTTCTACAAAAAAATTTTCAAAGTTTCTGGAAGAGATGGTCCTCAGATTACCTATCAGACTTGCAAAGGCGATCAAAATGGTTAATAAATAAACCAAATTTCAAGAAAGACGATTTGGTTTTAATAAAAGACGATAATCAGCCCCCTTTGAAGTGGAAACTGGGTCGCATATTTCCTGGAGCAGATGGCAAGATTCGTGTAGTTCTACTGAAAACTATTTATGGAGAGTTGAAGCGTCCGATCGCCAAACTATCTCCTCTGCCATTTTAAAAACTTTGAACTGAACAGTTGAACATTAGCTCATTTTTATTTATTTATTTTTTTTTATTTATTTATTTTTTTTTTTTTTTTTGTGTTCCTGTATTTTATCCACTCATGTTAATAATCTAGTTACAATGTTTCATTATGTATATTAATCTCTCTTTTTCTTATCTATTTGCAGTTGAAGACAGAAAATGAAAACCTTTAACAACACTAATGTTGTTATTGTACTTTTTAGGATATTTTTATGAACCTCCGTTCATGGAGGCGGAGCATGTTTCAGCGTGGATCGTACTTTCGATTCACGCTTTCTCCCCCGACTGGTAGTTGGCTCTTTGCCAAATGAGAGGTGATTTTTTCTCTTTTTGAGAATGTTACTTGTTTTAGTTTAGTTTTTCGGACTGTCTTAAACAGGAAGCATTTTTTTCTCTTGAACATGAAAAGTTATGATTTACATATCTTGATCTTGGCTCCTTTATGGAGAAACAATATTATCACCTGAATAATTACTGAATTTAATTATAATTGTGAATTCTTCTTTAAAATTCTGCAAATAGTAATTTTATTTGTGTTTAATTTCTGCAATAAAGTATATAAGCTCTCCCAACCTGACTAGATTCTATGACTGAAATTGAACACGTGAATTACAGATTTATAGATATTGAAGTGTTTTTATGATTATATAATTCTGCATATTTTAATGGTACAAATTTTTTCATGGTGCAGTTTTTGCATATATATATATATATACTTTTAAGAACTTCGGTTTTATTACTTATGTACTTAGACTTGTGTTTGATTTATTTTTGTAAGAATATGTTTCATGTATATTTCCTTGTTTAATTACATCATATAATCTAACCATTAAATTGACTTATTTATTTTTTATATTTTCAATGCCCAGGTACTTTTTAAACTACTAGCAACTTTCCTTTCCTTCTTTAGTTAAAATCACGAATAAATGTAATACATTTTTCTTTATGTTGTTAACGTTAAATAATAAAAATTTTAATTATATAGAACAGTGAAGTAACTGGATGAAAATGATAGTAAATTAAAGTTGCAGAATTCTCATTAGACATAAAAACTGGGTGAGAATTTCTCACTATTACTCAGAAACAAAGTGAGGTTTTTAAAAAGAACGTGAGAACAGAAAAATACATAAAAAATAAAATTCTGGATTAATGTGTATTTATTTTCTACTGAAAATTAACACTTCTTCTTCTTTTGTTGATATATTTAGCTGCTAGTTTTGAGTAGGCTGCTAGCTAATATTCTTCCTTTATTTATGTATATTTCAGTTGTACTAAAAGCAGTACAGCTTTTTAATGAAAGAATGCTTTTTATTTTTATGAAAGGCAAGGATACTGGTCTCATTTTCAGAATTTTGCAGTGTATATGACAACAAATGTCAAATACATTGGAGTGATTGCTAATTATGAACTTACTAGCTGGGGCCATGTGAGCGTGAGTTTGAGTACGCTTGTCGTTTGCTGATCGATTTCGATCCTAAAATTTATTCCCTTTTTGTTTTTTATATTCATTGCATAAATAGATTTAGGGGAACTTCTGGGGTTAGTCGGTGAAAACGATTATGGAGTTAATTTTAGCAATAATGCAACATTGACTTCAACGATGAAAGGCAATTTTTTTAATTAGAAATCTTATCGAAAAATAAAATTTTAAAGTACTTGGCTTCAGTTACTGGAATTAAAAGAATGGCTTCAAGAACTTGAATAAAAGTATTTAACAGCTAAATGCCTAACTTGCAATAAAATTTTGCCTGCTAATAAAAGTGAACTGATTAGAACTCGTTAACTCCAAGTCACACACACACGTACACAAAATGCTTTGCGACCTAAAGTGGCTATGAAGACTTTTTAAATTTTCTGTACCGAAAGACCTCATTTTTGCGGAGTTGAGAAACGCACTCATGATAGTGGACGATAATTGACCATTTAATGCTATTGATGATATTGTACAGGTTTCAAAACTTGTAGGGGTGGAAAATTGGCCCAGAACTCATGCCACTATTCATGAGACAAAATTATCTTTTTCTGAAACCAATGATTTTATAAGTAGAGAGAAATTTCAAAGTAATACTGGTATGAATTCTGTGCAAATTTTCTACCCTTGAAACTTCTTTACTTCTTAAATTTAGAATGGCGCATAGATAGATATAATTTAATAATTTTTCTATGAATGGAAAAATCGTGGTTCAAGAGGAGTTTTCATTTTCAAAGAACTACTTACATTTTCCATTAATTTCCTTTTTATAATCAAATTACATAATATACATGTAAATTAATTTTTAAATTTAAATTTTAAATTAAACATTTCAGTGATAACAATTGCAGGGATGGAACACGGGCGCAGAATTCATACCACTATCGATGTAAGAAAATTTTCTACTTCTTAAATGAACGATATTATAAGTAGAGAAATTTCTTAAACGGATTCCGGTATGAATTCTGCGCCCGTGTTCCATCCCTGCAATTGCTGCTTTTAATAAGATAAATGGGAATCAATGTCAAAAATGATTAATAGATGGCGCCACAAGTGTATTTTGAAGTACCGATTTGCACAGGGAAAAAGTTTTTAAGCGTAGGGCGAAAAGAGATTTTTTATGGATTTTGTAAGGAAAATTCAAATTTTCATATGGCATCACTGCTAGTATATTAGTTTCATAACACTGGAGCATCTTATGTTAAATGGCTTTTCAATTGTGTTTATGGCTTAGACGCCTTTATTTTAAGTGAAATGCATCTTAAAAAACAAATATTGAAATAATTAATTTAGTAATTTTTACTTTTTAAGTGTATCATTTCACTAATTAACCCTTAATAGAGCCTTTATTTTTATGAATAATATACTAAATCAATTTGAAGATTAACATTGGTTTAAGAATAGAAATTCCTTCATGTTTTAAATTTTATTTCAGTATCATCATTATTAGCAAAAGGACAAATTTCACTTTCATTTCTTTTTATGTTACACTAAATGATATTTATAAAGTATATTTTGTAAGTTCTACAATCTGCAAAAGCAATTATAATAATTTATATTCATATATGAAAGTGAAAATATGATTTTTTCCACATTGCTTTCAATAAATTTCACAACACAGTAATCTACATATATAATGTGTTATTTACATGTTTGTACTAATATCTTTTTTTTTTTTTTTTTTTTTTATCTCATTCGTAACCGCCAACGCGCGAACGCGAGTCTATGTCCAGGGATCATAGTCTCCGTCTTTTTTTTTCTTTTTCTTTTTTCCAGGACACTGTCAAGGATGAAAAAACTTCGTCTCTTTTGCCACCACTTTTTTCTTAGAGAAATCTTTTTTGTATTGTTTAAATAATATCTCGTGATTATATAGCGTATAAATTATTGTATTAAAAATAGTGGTAGCGAAAATTGCATATAAGTCTCATTTCTCAAAATGTCCTGAAAAAATAAGGCAAGGACTACGAGACCTGCACGTTATTAGGAAATCTGTAACTCCACCTACGGTCATTTCTTTAGCAATTTGTATGTTACATTTTTTCTTTAGAAAATAATCAATATACTATGAATACATATATTTTGATAAGAAACAGTATAATCATAATGCATATTCAATTGTAATTTAAAAGATGCAGAAAGCCTGGTTTAAAATATGTAATTTGCAACAATAACGCTTAGAATCGTAATTTACAGATGAAAAGACGAAAACCTGCAGTGATGAAAATAAACCTACAGTAGGCGTGGGAAAATAGCTTACCACATCTTTTCATTTAAGAGTTCTTGAAGTTGATAGCACACTTGCCAATATCTTAATTAATAATCCGGAGTTTTGTTAGTACCAGTCTTTTTTTTTTTTTTTTTTTTTTTTTTTTCAGAATACTTTTCTTCTTATTTCATCGTAAATACATTTTAAGAGAATTCCTCTAAAAATTAAATGGTGTGGTAAAGGGGCAGATACTAACAATGTTCTGGATTAGGTTGGCAGCTATGAGATAGTAATTATGTTCATGCATAGCTGCTAATCGTGGTTGCCAACTTTAGCACTTTTTAACAACCAAAAAATTTTATTAGAAAATTTTATTTTATTTAATCATTGAAATAATTATAGAAACGTATAAAAAATTTCTATTAAGTTGGCAAATATGCTGCCAATGTTTACGCTTTTTTAAAAACTACTTTAGGGAGTAGAGATATTTATTTTATAAAATCTTTGAAAACTGCTACAGAAATTTATAAAATGTTTCCATTAGAAAATTTTGGTAGAAAAAGAAATAACATTTTTCATTTATATCCATGGCTTTAGGAAAGTATAATATAACACGTTAGAAAACCTTTAATAGTTATGCAGAATTGCCTACATTTCTAATTTATTTCGGAGCAATATCCACTATTATAGACTTTTAATACCACTTTTTCTGCAATGAAATTATTGAAGAAATTATTCTAAAGAAAATGTGGTGTAGAAACTAAAAAGACAGCACTTAAATCAATGTTGCCAGACTTGGGACTTTTTTATTCGACCATCACCAATAGTTTTGAGAAGTGATTTTCGATACATATAAACGATCAATGTTCGAAGTGATTAGGCAACCGTCGCATTTAAAATTTAGTAGTAGATATTGAATAAAAAAGTTCCCAAATCTGGCAACACTGCTTACAATGCTCTTGAAAAAACTACGTGGTTCAACGGTCCTACAATTGACAGGATCATTTCAACCTCTAATATTGTATAATATTTTTTGTAATAATAGAAGCATAGCTGCCAATATGTTAATTTATTCCGGAGTAATTTTAGCCCCGCCTCTATTTTTGTACCACTTATTTTTTTAAAGTAATTTTTTCTAATTTTATTGAAGTTATGTAATGAAGAAAATTTTTCTATAAATCAAGTGGTACGAAATAAAGGCGGGGCTGAAAGTACTCCGGAATAAATTAGAATACCGGCAGCTATGTAGAAGTCTATAAGAAAACTATTTTAAACAAAATGTGCTGTGATAAAAGGTGGTACTTGCAATGCTCTAAAATAAATAACAGGATTGCACGAACCTACAATTGTCTTGATTTTTTTCAACCACTTATATTTTATAGTGTTTTCTGTTATGATAGTAGCCTATGTCTTTAAGAGGAAATTTATTGTTAGAAAGGACTACTGAAAAGGGTTTTGTAAAAAGAGAGTGTCCGTATAGACCCTGAATGAAAACTGTCTACAACTCTGCTTACATGCTAATTTCACAACAATTTTCAAAAATTTTAAGAAACTTTGGACCATACAAGTTTTAATTGCCGTATTATAACTGCCAATCGTTCTGTCGTTCGGATACTGGTATTTTTATAGAAATTTTTTTATATGATTCTGAAGCAGCTTTCTATGGTCAAATAATGTGACAAAATATATGAAAAATATCTGTATCCAAAAATCGGAACAGCTGGCAGCTACATCAAGTCAGTATTCATATTTGTATCAGTAAATCACATTTTTTGACGAATGGGAACATACCTAGTTAAAAATTTTGATTTTTATTAAATAAAATTAATCCCGATATAAAAGTTATTTATTTGGTTTGTGCTCTATATACCAATAATTACGGCAGTTTCTTTACAAAAAACATTAATTTTATTTGAGAATTGTCGTCAACTATTCAACGCACAAGCAAAAACTTTTTTCTTCATAACAGTTGAAGGAAATATTTAAGAAGAAATACTAAAAGTATTGAAGAAAATCAAAAATTCATGATGTTCCTCGAAAGATTTTCCACCAGAAGTCATAATACGCTTCACATACAACCTTTTCAATTCAAAAATCTTAATGTATATGTTCACATTTCTCACAAAAGGGCCTACTTTATTAAAATGTACATTTTGTGAATCATAATTGCACGTTGTTAATATAATCCCTTTCTTTTACACATCCATATCATGCTAAAGAAATCGTTTTAAGGAAGTTAGAGCCAGGAATGTCACTTCTTACTCAGATATAATGGCTCTTTTAATTATCAATTATAAGTTTTTCAGGAATTATTTATTTTTAAGGGTTTCTTCTAGCATTGTGAAAATCTTTCAGTTCTGTTTCCGGTGTACTCGGAGCCGGTAGATCTTCATTTGGCTGAAATGAAATAAAAATAATATTATAATAACAATAATAAAGATTGTAATGTGTGGAACTATTTTTATTACGAGTATAACAAATATAACAAACTGATCTGTATAGCATTTTCTTTTCTTTTCTTTCTTTCTTTTTTTTTTTTTTTTGCTGTTGTTGTTTTGTGTGTGTGCGTGCGTGAAATAACGACTAAATTCATAGCTTCCAACTTGTAATTTTTTTTTTTTTTTTTTTTTTTGCTACTGGAAATTTTTAATCATAACTTTTAATAAGTTTTTAGCAGTTTTCTGGGATTAAATATGATAAAATTTTACAAAGAAATACTGGTGTAAAACGTACAAATTGGCACCTATTTTAAATTGAACAAAAATAGAATAGCTGAAAAAAGATAAAATATTTATTCTTAAAAAAACGTTTAAATTCAACCCTTTTAACACTTCTGCGACCGCTGACGTAGAATTACGTCATTTGAAAATCTGTAACTCCGCCAGCGGGCGTTTTTTCGCAGTTTGTGTGTTATTTATTTCTTAAAAATATACCCAATATTCATATTTTTACAATTAAATATACTATGGATACAAATACTTTGATTAAGAAAAATATAATTATAATGTATATCCATTTGTAATATAAATGTTAATATGGAAAATATTGTTCTGAAATATTACAACTTGGGAGGATAACGCCCACAGGCGGACTTAACTGTTAAAAAAAAACAAAAGCTCGCGGTCGTGAAAGTGTTAATAAACCCATGCTCCGTACTTAAAAATTTTAATGACATTTCATTTTTAACAATTTCATTTTTAACTGTGATGAATCCCTATGCATTTTTAATTCATAAATTAAAAATATTTTACGTAAATCATTCTAATAAAGTCTTCTCTACAGTGTTTCTAATCATACTTTAATCAATAGAAAAAACATGAATTTTATTTGAGAAAATTCGTCAATAAATAAACACACAAAGGAAAACATTTCCTTCATAACAGTTGAAGGTAATATTGCAAAGAAGAAATATTAAAACTATATTGAAGAAAATCAAAAATTCATGATGTTTCGTCGACAGATTTTCCACCAAAACTCATAATACGTTTAACATACAGCATTTCCAATTCAAAGATCTTAATGTATACGTTCAGATTTCTTACAAGAATGCCTATTTTATTGAATAATTGCCAACATAAATAATTTTTTAATCAGATTTGACACCAGAATTTTTTTTGACAGAAATATTTTAGTTTAATTTTTTACGCTTAATTACAGCGAAATTTATTTTTGAAAATTTAAGCATGTAGTCTCTTACCTAAATTAAACATGTGATGCCAGATTGGGGATTTTGTCCCCATTTAGGGGATTTTTGAGGCTTCTTGGGGACAATTTTGGGGACTAAATGTTTGTGGGGACTGTTTTGGAGAATTCTAAAATATTTGGGGAAAAAACTGGGGTGTTCTTCAACTTTCTGTCAATGTTGGCAACGTAATGATTTATCCCTACAACTAGAGCTTTATTGTTATTTGGGGATTTTGTTTCAAAAATTGCCTTCATTTGGGAAAAAATCTGAGATTAAATCATGGAAAAAAGATTTTTTTTTGAAAAAAAATTTTATTTTCCTTTTTTAGTAGAAATCAAGTTGGGGATTTTTTCGGAAAAAAAACCCCCTAATTTTGGGAAATTTGAAGACCTGTTTGGGGAAATAAATTTCGACCATCTGGCATCACTGAACTGAAGGCATGGCAACTATGTGTAGGAAAACTATCTTATAGTTAGCAACGCCCCGTGTCCCTATTAACACTTTGAAACAGTGTTGGTAAAAAATTGTTCGACAAAATAAGAAAAATGTTATCTTTTTAACACATTGTCGTTGAGGTATTTTCTTTTTTTTGAACAGTAAGTCCCACCTTTTGGTGTTCCCTTAAAACATTATTTATTAAAGTGATTTTACGTATTCATTATAAAATTATTCAAATTTTATTCTTAGTAATTGATTCTGTACATGTCAATGGCATATAGTATATACACTAGCAGCATATAAAGTATTAAACATGAAGACGTAAAATCGTTTTTTTTTTTTTTTTTTTTTTTTTTAGAGGAATGCCTGAAGGCTGGGCTTTTTTTTTTTTTTTTTTTTTAATGAAAAACGTAATTTTACTTGACCCCAGTGCTGCCAGATTGAGGGAAATTTTTATTTAACAGCCACCACTAAATTTTAATTGAAACGGTTTGTTAATAGTTTCGCCACATCTTTTAAAGAAATTTTCGATGTGATTAGGCAATTGTTAAAAGTAAAATTTAACGGTGGCAGTTGAATAAAAATTTCCCTCCAAATCTGGCAGCATTGCTTGACCCGCAAGTAAAGTGTTAACTCTATATTCATACTGGCTAAACTTTCCGCTTTTCAAACACTGCTATTACTTTATTTATTTATTTATTTATTTTATTTAAAGAATTTATTTCTACAATAATATAAGACTAAAATAACTATTAAAATCTAGGATATTCAGAAACCGGAAGACTTGACATGTATGGTTATGTAGCACGCTTCGTATTCCATGAATTGTTAACACTACAATAACCTAGAAAATAACTACCTATAAGGGTACCAGTAGGTTACGCGAGAGTCATAAAAATCTCTTACAGTCCATAAATAGTTAAAACAATATCCATTATGATGAAGCTGGGTGTATATAGCACTCTAAATATCTTTAAAATGACAGTGTTTGTAAGAAGCCTTTTATGATGTGCAGTTGACTGTGATGGCAATAACTGTAATGAACTCACAATAATTTAAAGATGGGTTGTCTCCTTTATACTTTATAAATTTTTAAAGTTACATTATTGGACAACAATAATAAGGACATAATAATACTTTGCACTCTCACATCTTAGTACTTAAATCGATAATCACTATAAATGAAGTATTCCTCTCTCTGTCCCTATATATTTAAGGCAATATTCACTATAACACATCTGCGTGCAATAAGCGCTTAACACATTTTTTAAATGATAATGGTTATAATAAGCAGTTCTTGGTAGACTGACTAAAAACAGGATTCGACAAGGATTTATTTAACAAAACTGTATTAACAAGGAGACAGCAAGGGTGTGGGGTCCTCAAATCAAACGGAGGTTCCGCGTATAGTTAGCACTCAGTGAGTGTATTATATATACTCAAACCCTAGAGCGCACTACTTAGCCATCGCCGAGAAAAAAATTCCTGAAGTTTGAAAAAAAAAAATTTAATTTGTAATAAAATTTAATAAATCGTTATAAACAATTTCTTATTTAAACAATTAAAATTCAATCAATCGTTCATCATCAGCTCTCTTCTCCAATTTTTTCAAAAATGATTAAATATGCCTGGTATGCGTCAAGATTATCTGAACATCGAGAAATATTTATGAATGTGAACGAAGTTTGCTTTTTAGAAGAAATTCTCAAAACACCGTGCTCCTGTAAAAAAGCTGCATTTACTTGTTGTGCAAGTTGTCGACAAAATTTGTGTTTTTCTTGTTTTTATGATAAATATCATCCAGGTTTTGTGTATTCGTAAAGATGAATGATTGAAAGAATTGCTAATGCTATAAACGTATAATCATAAATATTCATTGTATTTAATAATATGTTATTTTATAAAAAAATAAATGGTAATGTTTAAAAGAACTGTGGCTTTTGTATTTATTCTATCTACAGTTCTAAGTTCTAATCGTTAAAAAGTTAGAAAGCAATAAATTCGCGATTTAACAATGTATAAAAGTTGAAAAGAAATTGTTTATAACGATCCATTAAATTTTAATACAAATTAAAAAAATTTTTTTTTTTTCAAACTTCAGGAATTTTTTTCTCGGCGATGGCTAAGTAGTGCGCTCTAGGGTTTGAGTATATGAATACACTCACTGAGTGCTAATTACATGCGTAACCTCCATTCGATTTGAGGACCCCACACCCTTGCCTCTCCTTGTAAGTGTACTTTTTTTAGGAATTTTTGCTAGTGTTCGGATACTTTTGCTACCGACTGTATATGTACATATATAGTATATTTAGATTTTGTAGTAATTGTATAATACTAGTATATGTAGCAAATTCAATGAGCTATTTTTTAACAAGTTTTTCATTCTTACAAATTAGCTTTATTTGTAAACTAAATTTTCTGGTGCGTAACGCTTTTTTTTTATTTCGATTTGCCTTTATTTAACAGTTCCCAAAATTAAAAATTGTACCTTATTTCCATTCCTATTTTCTTCTACAACCGGTCTTCTCTTCGGTGGCGTATGTCGGTAGTTTGGTGCGGGCCTAACTTTATTCCGCCTTCCCAAAATGCTGTTGAAAGTTATCTTGAAAGCTCGCCTGAAACTTTCGTTGCAAGCTCCATAAATTATAGGGTTAATGGCACTCTGGGCGTAAGTCAGGAGATGTGCAGGAAAATATACTTGACGATACCAAGGTGCTAACTGAAAAGCGAAAAAAATAGTTAGTTTGATTATGACATGTATGATATTGAAATATTAGTATAACCTTGTATAATCAAGTGATTGTTAAGTCAGGTAACACAGTTTTTGTGCTAACGCCGAAGTGAATAGATGCATTTTCTTAGTAAGTGCAAACATCGAAAAAAAAAAAAATCTTAGGAAAAGCAACACAAAAGTGATTTGTGAATATTTTCAGAATGCGGTAAATCGAAGTTAATTAATTCAAAAATGTAAATGCAAGGTATATTTATGCATTACATGCCTTATATTTTGTGATGCAATATCGAATTCAGCCAAAATGTGGACCGAAAATTGCTTTTTCTGCCATTATAAAATTGGTTGCCATTCCCGGTTGTAGGCACACTCGTTTCTTTCATTTAAAACGTGTGTTGGACTTACAAATTGTCAAATATGGTCGTTTATGTCAGCATACCGTATTTTATTAGTGCTTTTTTGCATTTTTACGTATTTTTAGCAATGTCAACCACTTAAAAGTCAACCAATCCAAAAGAAATGGGTTTTTAAGCGCTGGTTAAAGCCATTTAGAATTACTTAGTAGATAAGAAATACAAAAAATCGACTGCCGGAGAATATAGACTTCCTTGCAGCATCTGAGTCCCTCCAGAAGAAGCCTGGAGAAAGTAAGGCAAATCCACCATTCGAAATGACGTCTAAACGCGCTAAAAATTAGAGTCTCAACAATCTGATGATGTCGACTTCTGTGTCATCTGTTTCAAGCACCTGCAAATATGCCAAACCAGAGCTCAATCAAATGCAACGCGTGTGATCGTCTGATGCATTTGAAGTGTGCCACTATACATGCAAATTATTTTACTTGCAAGCATTGCACTTCTGATTTAGAAGACGAAGAAGATGATGAATAAAACTGGGAAAATACCGTTTTCTGTTATTACAATATTTCGGCCACTGAATCCTTACAAAATGAATAGATTTTGTTGTTTTTTTGTATTCATGGTGCTTTTTCTAATTATTTTCCCATTTTTCGCGTACTTTTCAAGTGCACCCACAACCGGGTACAAAATTTTTTTTGGAAAAAAAAATGACCACTTCAGAAAATTGGTAATATTTTTTTTTCTGGTTAACGGAATCAATACAGTTACTTCATCAAACGTTAAATAATTGTTCTAGCTTTCCATTGGCATTCATATGTTTGCATAATATCTACTCTATCAAAAGTTATAAACCAAAATCAAAACTGTGCCCACAACCAGAGACATTCCCCTAAATTTTTTTGATATTCTTTACATACAATTTAAAAATTTCTCAAAATACTAATATTTTTAATAATATTCTGTTATGTAATATTTTTAATTAACTAATGTTGAAATATTTTTATGATCTCGTTTGTTACAAAACAATGTAAAACGGTTTCTTAAAATAATAATAGTAAACTAAAAATTGAAAAGCAAAGACTATATCGTTTAAAACAGTACTTAAATGAACGATAAATAACATTGTAAATTTACGCAAAAATATCATATTTCAGAAATAAACTTTAGGAAACGCGTGAATTTTATCATTTAATCTGAAATAATTCCGTATTTCTGAAATTGGCTGACAAAATGGGTATTTACCAAATTTCCTACAATTAAATATCAATTAATCTAAAGAGCTTCAACAGAACCTGCATTTCGTAAAAAGGCCACAAAAATATCACGTATTTTGGCAGTCTGATGTATACGTACATTGTGGGTAACTTCAGCCATTTTTTAGAAAATTTTGTTGATTATCGGTAAAATAATTTATTATTTTAATATATGTTAGCAAAATAAAATTCGTGTTCTTCAAGAATTACCAGAGATTAAACGCAATTTATTTTGATCAACAACGAAATAGTTTTGTACTTCAGCAGTCACATTGAAGATGTCACCTCTAATTGGTCAAATAATCACAAAATAAATAAATAAGGAATAAATAAAACAAATTTCATAAATTACTCTTCGCAAAATCAATTATTGTGAAATAGAACTTTTACAAAAATCATCGAAAAGATAATACACGAAAATTGGCAAACATAAAACAGATTTTTTTTTTTTTTTTTTCAAAAAGAAATGAAATGAAACATATCCTTCTTAGAAATTCAATGAATTAACCTTCAGCCTCCCTAACGCTCTAAGGCGATATAAGCAGTGTTGACAAATTTTGGACTCTTTTATTTAATGCCACCAGTAACTTTAAGGAGTGATATTTCATAATTTTCAAAGTGATTACGCAACCGTTACAGTTAAAATTTAGTGGTGGATATTGTATAAAATGTCCCTAAATATGGCAACATTTACCAGAGAAGTGAAATTGGATCAGCAAAAGGTTAAAAATGTTTCTTCAAAAAATTCGGGCGAGAACTTTTGTTTTTTTCGGTAATCAGCTGTAAAATGTGCAAAAAAGGAGGCGGAGACTATAGGTTCTATTGACCACTTGTTGGGAACTTAAAACTAAAATTTTCCAGCAAACATGTTTGGTAGTCATACGAATAAAAAAAACCTGTTATCCTTCCACAAGTTATTCAAAATACCACGTTTCATTTTTAATTATTTAACACTTTTATTAAGAACTAAATTGATCCTTTCCTGATATCATATAATGAAAAATGCAGAACTGAGATTTTAGAATCTAGTTTCTCTAAAATAAAGTATTTTAACGCACTTAATTTCTTTAAACCACTAACGTTTATTAGAGGATTTAAACTTCCGTTAAAAAAAAAAAAAAGGAATGACCTTACTTTTATGAAAACAGGAATAATATTTAATATTTTATGAATTTATAAAAAGAAATTTTTTGAAAGTAATTAAAAATGTTCATTGTTCATGCTTTAAAATTATATATTCTGCAGTTTAAATTATCTCCAGAATTCGTACAGTCCTTTTTTTTTTTTTGGCACTAGTAAATTTTAACGGTAATTTTTGTGATAAAATAATCATTATAGATATGCTGTGGTGTTAGAATCCTTACATAAGGGCAGGGATGGAACACTGGCGCAGAATTCATACCACTATCAATGTAAGAAAATTTTCTACTTCTTAAATCGACGATATTATGGGTAGAGAAATTTCTTTAACGGATTCCGGTATGAATTCTGCGCCCGTGTTCCATCCCTGTAAGGGAAATAAGGTCTCATATGAACCCTAATTTCTTACTTGGAATTGAAATACAAGTTATTATTTACTACCCAAATTATAATTATATCTCAAATAGTACTAATTTTCTCTTTTTATTTATAAAGTAACTTAAAATCATACAGTGAGTTTTTTTACCTCTTGCTCTGGTGGCTTGAAGTATCTGTACAAAACAACTACTTGGAAAAGTACCCAAAAGACGAGGTAATTGATTACATACATAAACAACACTTTGATAACCTGAAAAAGAAAATTAAGTATATATTTTATTCACAATTTATTTGTAAAAATATATATTAAAAAATTTAACTTATTGCCACATTAAACTTGCTTACAAGTAGTGTAACTAAGATTAATGTCGTACAAAGTTTAAAATTTGGATTTCAAGAAATTGGAAATGTTATAAAACTGAACCAGTAAGCTACGGCGCGTTTTCTAAAGCATTGCATTTAACTTGAGGTGTACAAACCCTACAATATTCAAATAGAAACAAGGTTAAAAACAAACAACAATGGACAACAAGATTAAAACAAAAATTTAGGTAAAATTATTTAATATTTAAGCAGAAAGATTCCACATATCCACATCGAATAAATTCATATTTTCTTGAGAGAACCCCACATTTACACGTTCTTAAAATTATTTTACATATTGATGAATAAATCATTTTAATTTTTTTTTTTTTTTTTTTTTTTTTAAATACGAATTAATACATGAAAGTCGCATGGTTTATAATAGTAGTTCCCAATGAGAGAAAACTATATATATCCAAGGTTGGATTGAAGACGTTTGATGATGGTGATGATGAGGAGAAGGAGAAAGAGGAGGATGAAAAAGTTAATAATGATGATGATGTTGTTGTTGTTGATGAATGATGATATTATTTAGAACAATGCAATCTGCTTTTTTTTATTAAATTTATAAAAAAAAAAAAAAAAAACAGACTTAGTACAGCCAATATTCTTTTCACAAAACTTTCATTAATAATTTTATCAGTAATTTTTGTCATAAATTAAGCCTATATATTTCGGAAGAAATTACTTATAAATAGAATTGGACAATGTTCTTATAGACTGGCCTACTTTCCACTCTTCCTTCAGTATTAAAAAAAGAAAAAAAATAATTTTTAAATTGTAGTCTTTTATGACAAAAATAGCTTTTCAAAAATAGGGATAGAGACAATCAAGAATATTCAAAGACCGATACGGACCCTGTTATAAAGAGAGGCGTATCCTTTCGAACCGTGTTTAAGCAGGGATCGCAACGCTCTACGTTTTGAATCCAATACAGCTTAAAAATGAAAATTGCTTTAGCACTTTCGCGACCGCTGACGTAGATTCACGTCATCTAAAAATCTGTAACTCCGCCAGTGGGCGTTACCTTTGTAATTTGTCTGTTGTTCATTTCTGAAGAATATACCCGATATTCATAATTGTACTACAATCAATGTAGTGTGGATACAGATACTTTGATTAGAAAGTGTATAATTATAATGTATATACATTTGTTTTATAAATGTGAATACAAAATATTTTGTTCTGAAATTTTGTAACCTGGGAGAACAACGCCCATAGGCGGACCTTACTGTCAAAAATACAGAAACATGCAGTCGCGAAAGTTTTAATAAACAGGTAAATTTTTGCAATTACATAAATAAATAATCAATAAAAAATAGTGGTATTCAAAATACAAGATGATGTGTCCCTTGTATGAAGTATACGATAGAAATGAAATTCGAATATAAATTATAAAAAGGAATAAAGAAATAAATATTATACTAATCCGTTAATAGTCGCTATACACAGCGCCACCTATTACAGATTGCGCACTTTTTATTTAATTGTCACCAATAATTTTAAGAAGTGATGTGATCGACCTGTCTTCGATTTTATTCACGTTTTATGTATATCAAATGCCACTTCTAAAAATTTTTGGTGGCTATCGAAAAAAAAAAATCTGTCAACACTGAAGGATGGGCGGCAAATCGACCAACTAGCGACTACTAACGGGTTACCTACTGTTTTTGTATATATATTTATTTAATTTTTTTCATAAAGAATTATCTGTAAAACCCGCAAATTTAATTTTTTACATATACATGATAATCTGTTTGACAGATGGTGAATAAATGTTAGAAAAGTTAATTTCAAAAAAAGTAAAAGAATTTAAAATTATAATTTAAAAGATTCTATATCTTAAAAGAGGAGATTCCATTTATTTTCCCAAATTAATGCAATGCAAATATCAACAAAAGAATATAAAATTAAAAATGTGTAAAGTAAAACTTATTTTCCTTATTTGATGTAAAATTCTTACCTTTTTTCGGTATTTCATCTTCAATGGATGTTCCCTGAGAAACAGCTGATGCTCATACTTGTCCAGTTGCAGTATGATCGCCGTGTATGCCGCTGCCATTACGGTCAAGGGCATGTACACTAACAAGATCAAAATTATCAGCCAATAAAATTTAAGGATGTATCCGTTTTCGTTACACCACACCTGTAAATTATATTTTTCATTCGTAAAATACCAAAATTTTGAAAATGCAAATCAGGGCTTTTAGCGAGCCCTTAATTGAATACCACTTTTTAAATAAAGCTATTTTCATATTATTCAATAGAAGAAATAACTTTCCAAATAATTACAGAAGTTATTGTATAAAAGAATGCAGTATTCATTTAAGGGACAGCTACAAGCCCTGGTATCTATATATCATACCCAGAGCCTGATTGAGGGGGAAGCACACATTATTTATACTTACACCGTTATTTTTTAACAAATACTTTCCTCCTATAATAAACACAAAATTCTCATTAAAAATTATTTTAAAAGAACTCTGGTGTCTAATAACGGTGAGTAAATTGGATTGTTTTACACCGTTCACTTTTTATAAAAAATATTTCCTCGTCAAAGCGTGGAATTTCTATGACATGAAGTAAAAAATATTTGTAAAAATATTCCGGTGAGAGCGGAGATAATGTGTGCTTCCCCCTTAATCAGGCTCTGATCATACCTGCCAAATACCTCATTAATAAAAGTAAAATTGTTAACGCCCCTTTAAAAGACGCCTCTTTTATCAAACCACTTTATTTTTAGAATATTTCTCTGCAAATGCTGTTATAATTAAATCAGAATAAAATTACTCTAAAATATGACTGGTGTGGGAAAAAAGACGGGTACTAAAAATCTTACGCTTCATAATGAGATGGTTGGCAGGTATGATATACGTATATTATGGTAAAATTCTAAAATTTTACTTATATTAAAAATAAAACATCAAGACATCAGCTATTATTCCATAATGTTTAATCGACATGAAAGCTATTAAAAAATTTCTTTCATTTTTCGTGAATAGGTTCTAATGTTCATAGCTAATTCATTTGAGATTTACTCTAATGATCTTAATAAAAATCGAAGGGGATTTTTATTAAGATCATTTTGTATTTAAAAATTGATTTATAAGGAACGCATCCGAGGAAGAATTTGCTTCAGTTGAATTACGAATGAATTTCTTGTATTTTTTTACTTTATAAATATGTTGTTGCCAAATATTTTTTAGGTACTGTAACATACTTGCCAACCATCTTATTAATAATTGTAATATTGTTACGCCCCTTTAAAATACGCTTTTTATTTCCACATCACTTTATTTTTAGAGTAAATTTCTCCAAATATAGTTACGATTAAGAAAAATTAAAATTACTCTAAAAAAAGACTGGTGTGGAAAAAAAAAAAGGCGGGTGCTAAAAATGTTACGATTCATAATGAGATGGTTGGCAAGTATGTAGTAGTTTGTATGAGAGGGAGATGGGGATTTTCTCATTTCATTTTATTTGAAGTATTGAGTACCGGACATTTTTATTCAAATGCTGGCCAGAAACAATTTCTGAATTGCACTTATGTAGACCTATGCTTAACAATTAGGATAAAAAAAAGTCTCTGAATAAAACATATGGATTTTTGTTTAAAAAATAAGTCAAAATAACCTTTGCACATAGTTCTACCATTGATAGCATACCTGCCAACCACCTCATTAATAAGCGTAAAATTGTAAACGTCTCTTTTTTCACTCCACTTTATTTTTAGAATAATTCTTTCCAAATGTTGTAACAATTAAATAACAATAGAACTATTCTAAAATATGACTGGTGTGAAAAAAAGGCGGGTACTAAAAATCTTACGCTTTATAATGAGATGTTTGGCAAGTATGTGATAGAATAGGTCAAAGAAATGCATTCTTGCCAACATACAATTAATATTCCGCAGTATTGTTAGTCCCGCCTTCTTTTTCACACCAGTATCTTCTTCTTAGTATTGAGTATTTTTCTTCTTATTTAATCGTAATTGTATTTGGAGAATATTACTCTAAAAATTTACTGGTGTAGAAAAAAGGGCGGGACTAACAACACTACGGAATATTAATTAGAATGTTGGCAAGTATGGAAATGTCCGAATAACATGTATTGATCTGTGAATAAGAGAATAAGATAATTAAATATCTGAATTGAAAATGCGGAAATCCAATCTTTGTAGAATAGATCAGAGACATGTCTAACAACAAAAAAACCTTAAAAAGTCTTGGGAATTTCTGTATTTACAGAGTGGCGAGTATACACATACATTTTTCCATGATGCTTTCACCACACAGAATTGTCAAATCTAAGGATTTTTGATTACCAATGATCATTTAAAGTAAAAATCTGGATTGACTCCACTCGACTTTCCGAACATCAAGTAATTGACAATCGCATAAATAAATTAAAGTGAGAGAAATCGTTAAATAAACAGGGAAAATTATAATTTGGTGTATGAGTACTTTTCTTCATATAATATGTTGTTTAGTTTAACGATCGTCCGCTTCAAATAATTTGAGCCGATAGATCATAATGATAAATTTTTGTTGTGTCTCTGTAAAAATCTAAAATTGCTAACACACCAAAATCTATAAAGTTCGTACGATGGTTACCTATAACATGCATATAAATTTTCAAATCAATCAGATGAGGCATTTAGACGCTATTGCATTCTAGATAATTTGAGCCCATAAGCCACAATAATATAGTACTTTTCTTTGTGTCCCTGTAAAAAAAAAAACTATACGAATTAGACTCACCAAAATATATATGTTTGAGAGTATGACCTGTAGCATGTGTATGAATTTACAGTTCATTCAAATAAGGCGTTTAGACGTAATCGCACATTAAATAATTTGAGCCCATAGGGCATAATGATAAAGAATTTTTCTTTGTGTCCCTGTAAAAACCTATAAGTGCTAGATTCACCAGAATATTTATGCTTTATACGACGATGACCTACAGTACGCATATAAACTTTCAACTCAATCGAATAAGGCATTTTGACGCTAATGATTTCAGCCCTTAGGCCATAATGATAAAAAGTTTTTGTTGTGTCCCTGCACAAAAAAAAAACAAAAAAAAAAAACTAAAGTACTAGATTCACCAAGAGATATACAGTTCGTGCAACGGTAACAGGGATATAAATTTCCAGCTCATTCTAATGAGGCATTTAGACGCTATCGCATTTCGAATGATTTCAACACGTGGCCCTAAAGATAAAGAGTTTTTCCTTGTGTACCAATAAAAAGCTATACATTCTAGATTCACCAAAATTTATACACTTCGTGCAACAATGACCTATAGTATGTGTAAAAATTTTCAACTCAATTGAAAAGAGCATTTAGATGCTATCGCAGTTTAAAAAATTTTGGCGCATATAGATCATAATCATAAAGAATTATGTTTTATGTTCCTGTAATAAAACTATAAACGCTAAATTCATCAAAATTGTCACAGTTCGTGTGACGGTAACTCATAACACGTGTATAAATTTTCATCTGAAACGAATAAGGCGTTAGACATTATCACACTTTAAAAACTTGAGCTCATAGGCCATAATGATAAAGAATTTTTATTATTTCCCTGTAAAAAAAAATACTGCAAGTGCTAGATTCACCAAAATCAATAGGGTTCGTGCTATGGAAACCTATAACATACGTACCAAATTTCAACTCATTTGAATAAAACATTTAGACACTATCGTGTTCACTCACATACATACACACATATGTCATCGTAAAAATAACAAATATGAATTCAGGGACTTCAAAACGCGTAGAAAAACAAAATCTCAAACTCGGATTTTTGACATGATTACAATACTTTCTTTACTATAGTGTTCGGAAAATAAAAATATCTTTAATTAATAACGTCATTCATATAATTCTCATTTATTTATTATATAACTAAAAAATTCCTTTGAAAATTGCAAAATGCTCAACGTATTATTCTAAAATATTTTATTTTAATGCTTCCCTTAGTTTGGACCATATGAAGCTGAAACAAAAGTCGGACACTACAAATGTAAAAATGTTATAAAGCGAGAAAGAATGACAACGATGGAGCTATTCTATTAAAATATTAATGCATTTTCGTAACATTGTACTCAAAAATCTCGACATTTTATTTGCTGTTATGATGATTACTGTAATTAAATTTTTTCTCGCTTCAGAATCCTTTAACTTCCTAAAAACAAGTATTAATAATTTCATTATGATAAATTTTATATTCGTTTGGAAATTATTCACTTTGTAATTCGCCAGCTCTTGAATATATTTTTGTGACGTATTGCTACTTTTTTGTGTAGCATGTTACTCAGTCTTACCAATCTAAACACGTCAACACTTTTCCAATATATGTTAAAAACTCAATCATCAGCATATATAGTTACGCTCATCACTGACTGACTCTATCACGCTTAAAAGGGCTAAGAGATTTCCTTGGACTCTGTCAGTGTGTGAACGCAAGTTGCCACCTAATTTTCATACTTTAGTTAATTTTAAAAAATCTAATTACCCGATCGATAAGGTGTTTAATCCGACGGATTTAGAAAAATTGCCCCTTTCGTTTGGTGCCTTATTTATAACGAATTTTTTTATTAATTCATTATAAAAATTAATTAAAATATGAAAATAAACATAGCTTTAAAATAGACATTTAAATTTTTAGTTGTTGCTTCTTTTTTTTTTTTTTTATTTAGCACAAAATGAAATATGCTTTCACGTGAAAAAAAAAAAATATACATACAGTGAAACTTGAATAATTCGAACTTGTTTAATTCGAAATTCTGGATAATTCGAATTTTTCACTCGGTCCCTTGAATTTTGCATTAAAATAATGTTAAAAAACCATGGATAATTCGAATTTTTCATACGATTACCATTAAAATATAATCGAACCTCGTTAACGTGAACCTCAAGCGAGATAAAAATTCGTTCATGTTACCAGTAGTTCATGCTATCAGTAACTAATCTTCATATAACTAATAATAATTTTGACGGTGGAAGCAGTTCATGTTAAAACTAATTCACGTTAACAGTGTTCACATTCACGAGATTCGACTATGTTACAGTAAAATTTGTTCCCGAGATTTTTCTCAGCTAAAGTGCATTATTATTTTTAACAGTCTTTCAAAAGAAGGATAAGGAAATACAAGAGTATTTCCTACCTGGGTGCATCAGAAGATATGGTCCATATACATAAACTTTGAGTTTTTTTTTTTTTTTTTTTAATTGAAAGTCATGTCTGTAGAAGATTCTATTTTTGTATCAGTTGATAAGTTGAAGTCGTATGCTATGACACAAAGATTGTACTTAAAGAATCAATCAAAAATATCTGACTATTTCTTAAAAAGTGTTGAATAAATTAAGGTCGGGGGAAAAAAAAGTTATTTAATATGGGGAGAGGGGGGGGATGTAGCAGTATTATTAGATGTAAAGTTTATGTGTTAAATCTTTGATCGTAGAGTTTTATTTATTTTTTAAATTTATCTCTTCTTTTGACAAAATAGTATATGTAATTAGAATTTTTGGATATTTCGAAATTTTCTCTGGTCCTTTCAACTTCGAATTATCAAAGTTCTACTGTATATATATATATATATATATATACATATATATATATATATAATATTATATTTGCTCATGCATATAAAAAATGACGTCTATAAAATAATAATAATAATTTTAAATTTTAAAGGTAACGAAGAGATAAATAAAGTGCGAAAATTTTGCACGGGCTTGCTAGCAAAGGAATTATATGAAGTGAGAAATAAATAAAATAAAATGATCACTTTTCAACGGGCGCCTTAGTCACCCTACAACTGACTAGTATACCTTATGTTAGGCTACTTGATAAGTTGAAATGGTTTTCATGTAGTTCAAAATATATCTTGCTGTTAAAAGTCAAATTTTCTGAAATGTTTATACTAGATTATCCGAACTCTTCATTTACTAAAAACCGATTCTGAAGACCTGAAATCGTTTTAAAATGTGTATGGGTTAAAAAATGGTTTGACAGTGGTTTAAAATTGTATAATTATCAAAACTGTTTGTCGAGTTTTCCGAAAACCGTAATAGTCTTTACAAGAATGGTTTATTATATTTCAGTAAAATTTGGCTTTTTCAAAACCAAAGATTTCAACGGTATACTATTCACAAACAAATATACGTTGTAAAATGCAGAGCTGCCAACCTAATCCAGCAAATTGTTTGTACCGCCCCTTTTCCTACACCACTTAATTTTTAGAGTATTTGTTTTCTTAATTCATCATAAATATATTTGAAAAGAATTACTCTAAAATTTTAGTGGTATACAAAAAGGGGCGGTACTAACAATTTGCCGGATTTGGTTGACAGCTCTGAAAATGCTTTTAAAACGAAATTATTAGCTCTTCCAACACATCAAAAAACTAATGTTTTAGTAAATATAGCTGTACACTCTTTTCGTTATACTTTCTCAGATTGAGAGCTTTCGTTAAATTATGGCTAACTTTTGAGTTAGAAACAACATTTGAAAAACAACTGTTTTTTCAAAACTTTTGATTCTGAAAACAATATTTTTACACGCAGTTGCATACTCTCCAACATGCTAATTAATATTCCGTAGTATTGTTATCCCCGCCTTCTTTTCCACACCAGTATCTTTTTAGAGTATTTTTCTTCTTATTTAATCGTGATTGCATTTGGAGGATATTACTCTAATAATTTACTGGTTCGAAAAAAAGGGCGGGGATAACAATACAACGGAATATTAACACTTTGCACTCGACATATTTTCCGTAAGACACGCCTTTTAACGTTCCTTTAAAACGTCACACGTATAGTTTCCAACTTACTACCTTTTGGCTACCAAAAAATTGTAAAAATTTGTTTTATTTTACTTCATCATTAAATAAAATAAATCTTTCTGTTAAAATTTTCCGATAGCCGAAAGGTAGCCTATAGTTATACGTTTTAGAAAAATAACATTTCATTTGCAGAGGAACACCTTAAGATGTGGCTCGATCTTTTAATGTCCCCTCAGAAGGGACATACGAGAGACAAGGGTTAATTAACATCTTGGAGAGTATGCATAGTTGCCAACTTAGAATAATTTGGCTACCGGAAAAATTTGATAGAAATATTTATTTTATTTAATCAGTGAACTGTAACAGTTTTTACTGATTAAATAAAATAAATTTTTTTATTAAAATTTTCCGGTAGCCAAAAGGTGCTAAGTTAGCAATTATGTTTTTACATTCATTTTTCTTTCCTTTGGTAACTGAAAGTGATGTTATTTTTCAATTATTTCTTTTACTTGTGTATTAGTCAGAATTCCATTTTTCACAATTTTCCATCTGAGATTGATTTTACGTGATTAAGCTTTTGAGAAAATTCTCATTTTTTCAGGAATCTTTTTTTTTTTTTTTTTTTTTTTTTTTTTTACTGCATCAAGACTCACACATAAAGATTTAATCATAGCCTCCTAAACTAGATGCCTTCCGCGTGGCTCGGAAACTTGGCAGTAGACAGCGCCACCTGGTACAGATTGAGCGACTGTTTTATTCAACAACCACCAACAATTTTTTTAAGCGGGGTTTGATATATATAAAAGGCGAATTGAATCGAAGAAACGTCGATTATATATATCAAATATCCCTTCCTAAAATTATTGGGGACAGCTGAATAAAAAAGCCACGCAATCTGTACCATGTGGCGCTGTCTACTGCTTGAATTGAGGCCAAGTTTCCGAGCCAGCGGAAGGCATCTAGTTTAGGAGGCTATGATTTAATACGTAGAGGTTAATTGGTGACAAAGCATCTTATAAAATTTGCTAACTATCTTTCACGGCTCTTTGACAATGTGAACCATTTCTCCCTTACAAAAAAGTGGGCCAAGGCCTCCTCAGTAGCAATTTTGTATTTGATCTTGATAACACTATTTTAAGCATTCAAGAAAACACGGGCAATACAAGTAACTTTATAGAGTACTAGCCGCCTTCGGCGACCAGCTGGTTCGCGATCCTGTAAAAGTCCGACTTTACGAAACTCCCGCTTGGTGGCGCCTGCGGCGCCTTTTTCCCGTTTCAGGTCCTACAATAGCTCACTAACATATAGTGAAAATAACTTTATTGAAAAATTTAATCGCAGTAAATTCTCGCTCGGTAGCGCCTACGGCGCCCTATTCTCGTTTCAATATCTGAGACAGCCTGTTCGCTCACCGTGTTACGAACTTTCAAAATTCTGATTTTAACAAAGTCCAGCTCGGTGGAGCCTGCGGCGCCTTATCCCCGTTTTAGAACTTACAACAGCGTCCCCCCCCCCTTCCGTTCCTACTAATCATTTCACACTCGAAAATATCCTCAATCGATTTATCCTGTCTTAATACCTAAATATACCAATTTCAAACGCTGTAACTCATTTTTTTTTTTTTTTTTTTTTTTTCCCCTTTACACCCCTCCCTAATAATTCTATTCTTTCAAAAATATTCACAATCGAATTATCGGGCATTAAAACCACATACTACGAAATTTCAACGGCATATCTCAATTCAAATTACTGCAAAATATAAAAGAAAACTTAATCTTTTCCCAATAAATATGTAATTTTTTTGCTTATTCATGTATTTTCATGAAAATTGAACAGTAGCTTTATAATATGCTGTGTAATCCGAATATTAATTTAAATGTAATGTAAATGAAAATTTGAAGAATTTTGAAATTTGTAATTTTTAATTCCACTTCAAGAACATGTGACATTAATGATTTCCAGATGTTTTGCTTCCTTTCCAGACAGCGGAGAAAATCGTCTGCTGATAGATTTTTTTTTTTTTTTTTTTTTAAGCAATTAGCCGTTGAATCTCGCGGCTCATTTTTCGATCGACATGGTTCGACATTTTAATTAATATCTCCGCAACTAATTAAAATTTTTAAATTCTGTTTTCACTATCCCCTCGGGAAGGCTTCTGAGTACCCGTATGTCAAATTTTATACTTCTGCGTTCAGTAGGGGCTGAACGTATAGATGCTCAGACAGACAGACAGACAGAGAGACAGACAGACAGACAGACAGACATCTTCTTTTATTATTATAGATAGATTGCATAAGCTTTAAGTCTACTCAGTTTGCAAAAGTTAGAGATAATGTTTCAGAAAAACCTTACAAGTATGAGCAAAAATAATGTATATTTTTTTGAGGATAAAAATTAAAATCTTTAATATCCCAAGCACTGTTAAAAAACCAAAATGAAGTACTCAGATATATATCATAGCTGCCAACATTTTTATTTATTCCGGAGTATTTTTAGCCCTGCCTTTATTTCGCACCGTTTTATTTATAGATTCTTTTCCTCCAATTTAGAACTGCGATAAAATAAGAAAAAATTACTCTTAACCCCTTAACGGGCGCACGTTTTTCAAAGACTCGCCCATAAAGTCCACATTTTTGTCTAATTAAAAAAAATAGATTGAAAATAAATATATGAATAAATAAATTTATTCTGTACATGTTTTCAAATAAATTATACATAGTTTGGTACTGGCTGCATCTTTCACGTCCCGTAAAATATTAAAGGAAAAATACACGTGGGGCGTGGTCACTGCCCGTGAATATCACGAGAGCGAGAACGAAGGGGTGTTATGAAATAAAGGCTAGGCAAAAAATACTCCGGGATAAATTTAAATTTTTGCAACTATGTATATATCTTCGCTCATATTGGTCTTGTGGTATCATCTATTGACTACAACCAAAACTTAAAAATTGTAGAGAGTTAACTGGTGAGTCGAGTTTGCCCAAACACCGCTAGCTCTCAAATTTGATCTCAATTCAATTCAATGTTTAGTCGCTATCAGAGCTTTATTAAGGGGAAGCACACATCATCTCCGCTCTCACCGGAATATTTTTACAATTATTTTTTACTTCATGTCATAGAAATTCCACGCTTTGACGAGGAAATATTTTTTATAAAAAATGAACGGTGTAAAACAATCCAATTTACTAACCGTTATTAGGCACCAGAATTCTTTTAAAATAATTTTTAATGAGAATTTTGTGTTTCTTATAGGAGGAAAGTATTTGCTAAAGAATAACGGTGTAAGTATAAATAATGTGTGCTTTCCCCTTAATCAGGCTCTCGTCGCTATCATATATAAATATGTATAATTGGCAACTTTACCACATAATTCTAAGCAACTATGTACAATATGTTTACTCACATATGCATGCACATCTATTATAAATATTTATACAAATATGTAATGAAAATTTTTATAATACGATATATAAAACAAAATATAAGTTATGTGTGCAAACAAATAACTGAAAAAAAAAATTACAAATATAAAAATATCTTATATATAAACATATATAACTAATAGTATATAAATCTTACAAGCAAATATAGTTTTAGAAACATGCACAGTCAGGGTTAAAAAAAAAAAAAAAAAAAAAAAAAAACGCAACATTTGCTGTAATTTCGTTATTAATTGACGCAAAAAACAAAAAAAAAAAAAAAAAAAAAAAAAAAATCTAATAGATATCATTCAACCGGAAATTAAGTGCACTTTTTGAAAATGATATTAAATTGTGAATTAGTGGTCATCCTCATATTGAAATGAGCGCCAACTTTGATTTTTTTTCAATAGCAACGCACAATTTTGACTTTGTAATTGAATTCCTGAGAGTCTTGCAGTACGAAAAAGTATACAATTTGTATACTTTATTTCTTTACTTTAGTATTAATGGAGTTATAACCAAAAATGTGTTAGAGGTTCATCTGCAAATTTAAAGAAATAAAATTTAGATCCTACAAATAGTATGCAAATTTTTACAGTTTCACACCGGAAAAGTTTTAATTGAAAAAGTATTACAAAAATTAATAATATTGATTTTAATATATTTGCTGCCTGTTGATTGTAGTAATTTATTTAAATATGTATATATTAATTTATATACATCGTTAGAGAATGTAATTAAAAGTGGTCAGCCGTAGTTCTTTAAAAAATGTGCTATATTTTTCACTTCAAAAGTGTCATCGTGGCTATACTGATCACCAATAAAACTTTCTTTTTCCTTCACTTTATTTTGTAGGTGTGACAAAATATACGAACTGAAATTATTTATATACATATATATAATAAAACCCGAATAAACTACTACTGCAGAAATGCCAAAGAAAAATATTTGAGAAGCATACAGCAGTTTCGGTAGCCTTAAGCGTACTGTCTTCAGTGCAAAAGGAATTCTGAATCAGGAGAAGTGCTCGTATATATAGGAGAGGGGCTGAATTTAGTTCAACCAAGAGGATCACGGGAAAGGTGGGGAGTGTGGCCAATAGGAAATTAGGAATGTTAGCTGTGTAAACAGTAGAAAAAATAAGAAAATGTGGACTGATTGTAAAATTTCCAACAGTCAGATAAATAAGGAACAGCGAAATCACAATTTACAAGGTTTTTAAAATTTTTATATATATGAAAAGCTTCAAAGAAATCGAGTTCATGAATGAATTTAGGTCTGCAAATTATTTCAGCTGGATTAAATTTAAAATTATGATCTTCTATATAAACTGCACCTTTTCTGAGTTAAAAGATCCCATTGATATGCATAATTCTTGAAGCATTTATAGTATTTCCTGTCAGTGTGGTTTATCATATATTGGCCTAAACGCAGTCTTAAATTTCGTCTAAAAGAGCATATGAATTACGTCCGCAAACAAGAAACCAATAAATCGGCTATTTCTAAAAATTGCGAAATCATAGGAAAATCATAGTTTTAAATTTGATTTAGCGAAAATAATTTGCAGACCTAAATCCATTCATGAACCCGATTTCTTTGAAGATTTCATATTTATAAAAATTTTAAAAACCTTGTAAATTGTGATTTCGCTGTTCCCTATTGGTCTGACTGTTGAAAATTTTACATTCAGTCCACATTTTCTTAATTTTTCTACTGTTTACACAGCTAACATTCCTAATTTCCTATTGGCCACACTCCCCACCTTTCCCATAATCCTATTGGTTGAACTAAATTCGGCCCCTCTCCTATATATACGAGCACTTCTCCTGATTCAGAATTCCTTTTGCACTGAAGACAGTACGCTTAAGGCTACCGAAACAGCTGTATGCTTCTCAAATATTTTTCTTTGGCGTTTCTGATGTAGTAGTTTATTCGGGTTTTAATATTCCAACGCCAAGTCTCCTGTTATTGTAATACATATATATACACATAACAATGCATGAACTAAATCTTTTCTGATAAGTTATTGTAAGATATCATGAAGTAAACATTAAATAATTTTAATCGTACCAGTTTTTATCAGTTTAACCTTTTGAAACTGTAAGATATATTTTACAATTTCTATGAAAATATAGTTTCTTAATTAAACTATATTTATAAAAGTAATTTTTAAAGACTAAAGTATCCTTTAAATAATTATCCCCTAAACACACACACACACACACACACACACAATTAAATAAATATAAAAAATAAAGCAATATATAAACTAAATGATTAGCGTTCAGATTATGTCGGCAGTTAAGAAGCGATTTAACAAGTCTGCATATCATTCGAATACCATTTTTTTTTAATATATATATATATAATTGTTACGCTCCATCTATTTCTCTGCTTCAAACAGCAAACCCCGCCTATTTAGTTGATTTTTTTCTTTCTAGTTTTCTTTTAAAGGATTCAAAATGTATCACTAGTAATCGATTAGGCAAATGCCACTTGTGTATGTTTTTCCCAACGTAAAATAAGAGGTTTAATAAGAATACGCACAGTCGCTTTTTCTTTTTCTTTTCTATATTCTTTTGTTTTAGAAGAAAATGAAAGGTCGTTTGCTAACATTAATGTCTAAAATTCATCTTTTTTGTTTCTTTTCTTCGTGTTCGATGTCGTTGTTATAGGGGAAAGTTGTCCAAAACGGGGACGCTAACATATCTCTGTCCGCAAAAAAAAATCTATAAATAAGAAACATTCGGCAAAGCGTTTCCTGATTAGAACATGTCTTGGACTATCAGATGGCAAAGTTATTTTTAAAAAAATATCATTAGTATAGGCAGAAAAAACATTTTTCTGAAAAATGTGCAAAGTCCCCGTTTTGGACAACCAGTTGGGTAAAATGGGGTACTCATAAGAAATAACTTAAATTGAAGTCCTAATGCGAAATTTTATTAGAAAAACTTGGATTACAAAGAAAAGGTGAAGTTAATGCAAAATCAAGATGCAGATAAAGTATTTTGTTATATTTTTCAACAGTTACTAGAATGACACAAAAAATAATCAAACACAGACGTCACATATGAAATTGACATCGCTTTTTTCAACACTTGAACAGATTACATGCGCCCAACTTCGACAGCTGCTACATTGAATCTACCCCTTTCTGTCTTTCGAGTCAATGTAAAGTTCATTCCAAAAAATACAAGTGTCCTCGCTAGTGTGTTCCTCATCATATGATAATATTGGGTCTTGAATTTTTTTATTTCCTTCTTGTTTTTAGCTTTTGGATACCTAGGATTAGATTCGGTGGGTTTCTTGACCAGTTTTCTTTTCTGTTTATTCTGCTTTGCATTTTTCTACTGTTCAGCAGCTTTCAATTCTGCTTTGTAAGGTGATGAAGTGAGTATGACAGTTTTACTTCTCCTCATATCATTCACTTTTTTTCTGCTAACGTTCAGTTTCTTATGGCAGAGGCATTATTATTTTAGGCGAAGTGTTAAAAGCTGAACATTTCTGGGGTTCTACGTCCCCGTTTTGGACTACCGTCAATGTCCCCGTTTGAGCCGACCATGACTCGTGCTAAAAACGTGGCGTCTCTTCACACACGTGTCAGTCAAAACTATAAAGCAATGTGTGAAAGTGTATATTAAATCTAGACGAATCCATAACGTACTTACCAAAATCGAACGTTCAAAGGTCGCTTGATAAGATACAATACAGTTTACGGTCACAATCGAAATGAAAATTGCAAAAATTTGAAAACTTTGTAGAAAATAACAGATCCGGTAATATATGTCAACTACTAGATTCAAACTTGCTTATAGCCGAATTAGAATTATCGTAGACTATTGGATTCAAAGAAGACAGCACTAATCAATGAGAAACTGAACGTCCCCATTTGACCCGCTGTCCCCGTTTTAGACAACTCTCCCCTACAGTTTGACCCGAAAATAAAAATTTTAAATATTTTGTTTAATTTTCTCTGTTACTTTTAAAGATTTTCATCGTTATCTCATGCAAAACTTCATAAGAGACGCCCCCCTAAGCTTCTCCAAAAGAAATATTTATATCTCGAAAACTAATAACTGCAATGAACTGGAAATTTGCACACCAATATTTTTCAGCATTAGGATTCATTTTATGGAAATATTAATATAAGTCATAATTCATAGGTTTTTTAGTTCCCCGTAATACTATAGGTATGGGGAACTTAGGTAATCGTGAAAAATTTCGACCTCGGTTTTTTGACTTTTTTATACGTTTTCAGGTGTGAGGAATCCAAAAATGACAAAATTTGTATGGTGTCTGTCTGTAGGGTGTCTGTTAGTGTGTTAGTCCGCTAGTTTGTTAGTCTGTTTACACGATATCTAACGAACAAATGATCGCAGAGAGGTCAGATCAGTTTTAAAATATTACTTTCGATACTGGCAAGAACCATATTCATTTGCAACATTCGAATTAAAAAACTTCGTAATTTATTAGAAATTTACGATTTTCTTAACGTGGGAGAATAGGACAAAAATTCACTTAAACGTGCATTAAATGGAAACATTTTACTGTAAAAATGTCAGATTAGTTTTTAAATAACAGTTTTGATGCCGGAATGAACATCAGTAACTATAAATATGCTACTTTGAAAATTTTGCAAGTTATTGGAAATTTACGAATTTCTTAACATGGCAGTATAGGGCAAAATTTCACATAAACATCAATTTTTAGAGATATTTTCATCGTAAAGATGTCAGACTACTTTTGAAATATTATTTAGAACACTGGCATGAGTATTAATGACTATGAATTTTCCAATATAAAAATTTCGTAAGTTATTGGAAACTTAAGAATTTCTTAACATGGCAGAATAGAGCACAATTTCACATAAACGTCAATCTTGAGGGATATTTTCATCGTAAAGATGTCAAACCACTTTTTAAATATTATTTTGGATACTAGCATGAATATCATAGACTATGATTTTTACAATTTAAAAAATTCCTAAGTTATTTGGAATTTACGATTTACTTAACATGTCAGAATAAGGCAAAATTGTGCATAAACTTCCATTTTGAGGATCATAAATACATTAAACAACTTCAAAATTACATTTCTGATATTTGTTTGAACATGATTGGATACAAATATTCTAATAGGAAAATTTCGTAAATTATTCGTAATTTACGACTTTATCAACATAGCGAAATTGTAAATTTTTCATATAAATATGAATTTTGAGGATTATTGCATTGGAAATAGTAGCATGAAAACTAAACAACAGAATTGACCCCGATAAAATAAATTAATAGATTAGAATAAGAAAAATATATCGAAGTGAACGGTGGATAGCCTATTAGGCGGGGATTTCAGTCTGTCACTGTATCAAGCTTTCGTCAAATTCATTTCTTTTAACATGATTATAATATGTCTCGCACTAGAAATTTATGAGAACATAAATATGATGGAGAACTGAGCAGAGTCCACCTATGCCAACAAGTTTTTTTTAATATTAATTTATTAATGTTTTTCAGAATTAAAAATATTTTTCAATATCAAAAGTGAAAATAGATTTTGTTTGGGTTTCTTCACTGTATCTCGTAAATATATATATATATATATATATATATCGACCAAATTATTTTTTCTGAAGATATTAATAAAAATTTGAAATATGAATTTAACATTAGCACCTTGAAACTTTGAACGCTTGTATCGCTATAACAAAACAAGTAAAATATACAACCTATTAGTAAAATATCAGTAAAATATACAACCAATACTTTTTCGCTTCGTCGCAACCACAGGAAATCAAATATAATATAAAAATAGGGTATTACTTTGAAAAAATCAAAGTTTATGCGCGTTTTTAATATGTAGACGATCCCTAATTCAAAATTTCACTGCATTTTCTGAAAGTACTAACAATTCCCAGTCGAATGATACCTATTACATTTTTATGCATCGATTAGCAACGAAGTTACATGGAGTGTTGCGGTTATTTTATTTTTTTTTTTTTCTTTCTCCAACTGTACATACGATATTAGGAAAAGAAAGGTAAAGAAAATAACTAAAACACATATGTATGTATTGACACAAATATATATGCAAGTTTTAAATAAAAATTAATCATTTAACAAATTTCAGTTGGCCTCAATACATACATTTATACACCAGACAAACAGTATGTAATTCTTTTAAAATCATCATTATCTTTTACAGAGCTGCCAACCTAATCCGGCAAATAGTTAGTAACGCCCATTTTTCTACACCATTTAATTTTTAGAGCACTTCTCTTCAAATATATTTACGATGAATTAAGAAAACAAATACTCTAAAAATTAAGTGGTATAGAAAAATGGGCGGTACTAACAGTTTGCCGGATTAGGTTGGCAGCTCTGCTTTTATATTCATATTGTATGCGGGGGGAAAAAAATCATAAAAAGAAGATAAGAAAATTTCGAAGTACTACAAGAAGTTCTTTTCTCTTTTGCATATTACCAAAGTAAAAAAAAAAAAAAAATTTTAATTAAACAACTAACAGAATGCTAAAATATGCTACATATTTAGGGGAAAAAAATTACCATATTTACTCACTTCTTCATAATCTTGCCATTTTCTGGTCTGTAACCATCGGAAAATGGCTGTTGGAGATGCACATATCATGGCAGCGATCCACGTGGCGAAGACAATAACCAGAGCTTGGCCACGACTCAACCGACGCGAGAAGGGAAAGACGATACCCAGCAAGCGATCTCCAGAAATGATAATGAGCGAGAACACACTGGACAGTAAAAAAGTCACTGACAAAAAGAAATAAAACTGTAAAATTAATTACAAATAATGGTACATGAATTTTCAGTGTGTTTATTTAAAAATTAATTGCTGTCATTATTGATATTCAAACTTCTTTCGACATAATACATACCTGAATAAACTACTACGTCACCGTCTTCAGTGCAAAAAGGATTTTGAATCAGGCGAAGTGCTCGTATATATAGGAGAGGGGCCGGATTTAGTTCAACCAATAGGATTACGGGAAAGGTGGGGAGAGTGGCCAATAGGAATTTAGGGAAGTTAGCTCTGTAAACAGTAGAAAAATTAAGAAAATGTGGACTGAATATAAAATCTCCAACAGTCAGACAAATAGGGAATAGCGAAATCACAATTTACAAGGTTTTTAAAATTTTTATAAATATGAAAAGCTTCAAAGAAATCAAGTTCATGAATGGATTTAGGTCTGCAAATTATTTTAGCTGAATTAAATTTAAAATTTTTAAACCTGATTCAGAATCCTTTTTGCACTGAAGACGGTACGCTTTAGGCTACCGAAACAGCTGTATGCATTTCCAATATTTTTCTTTGGCGTTTCTGACGTAGTAGTATATTCGTGTTTTTATATTCCAACGCCAAGTCTCCTGTTATTATTTATTATAATACACACCTGCCAGCCATCTAATTATGAAGCGTAAGATTTTTAGTACCCTTTTTTTCTCACTAGTCATATTTTAGAGAAATTTTATTCTTATTTAATCGTAACAACACTTGGAGAGAATTACTCTAAAAATAAATTGATGTGATAAAAGAGACTTTTCATATTACCGTAGTTTTTCTTTTTTACGTATAATCCAAAATTATCATAAAACAAATTAACACCAGAAATTTTAAATTCGACTTAATTCTTCTGTTCAAATATGGTTTCATCTGTTAATTAAGATTTCTAATGTAAAACTAATTAATTTGACCTGTGTATTATACGCGGCAAAATGCGGTAATACTTTATCTATTAGGAGATTATTAATACAGTAGTTTTTTCCACCTCTCTCTCAAAGAAAATCAGAAAGAACTAAGAAGGGGATCTGCTTTTGGCGTTTCTTTCAAACTTTAGATCATTTTACAAAAAGATTTTGCATTCTCGTGTTTTACTTAACCTGTTGTCGACGTATGTGTACGCAAATGGCAGTTGTCGCATTGATTATTAATGTTAAAATTTAAGTGCTCAAGAATGAGGCTTAATGTTCAATATATGAAAAAGGGCAGTCGTTAAAATCTTAAATAAAGAAACTTTTTACATCGATATTCCCGTAAATGAAATCTGTATGTACACGATATTTAGTTATGTTCTGGTCCTCACAAAATTCGACACGGAAATCCATTTCGACCTCACAGAATCTCCACAAAGGTGGGTTTAAAAAAAAATTATTCGTTTTTTTTTTTTTTTTTTTTTTTTTTTTTTTTTTTTCAGTTTTACAAAAATTAATACGTTTTTTGGACAAAGAAAAATTTAAAGCAGGCACCTAATTTTAACATTCAGACACATTTAAGACCCGATTAACCTCTGAAGCTAGAAAATGCTAGATATCATTTCGGGAACCCTTTTTTATTTGCGAGAAATTTTCCTTGTTCTATATACATTAATTAAGAAACTTGTTTATGCAATGAACGTCATTTCTAGAAGTTATTTAGCAGGATTCAGAGATTTAAGTTCCTTTCCCTTCTACACATTATTGTATAAAAATATTCCAGGCTATATTTATCTGCAATTCTGCAAATTAAAATTATAAAAGGCACAAACTATTGTGCAACTATCCATTGAAATTGAAATTAAATGGCAAAGCATTTTCTTTTTTTATTATTAAAAAATGATGGGCATCAATGCAGCAATATTTTCTGCTGTCACATTGCATTTACGCTTTCTTTTTTTAAACCAGCTGAAAGGTCAAGCTAAATGATTTCAAACCGGAACTTATTTTGAGATATAGTACTTTTAATGATCGATTAACTTCAGCATTCATATTCATCATCTTCATTCACATCAATACATAATATTTTAATATATTTTATTGCACATATCTCTCAGGATAGAAATTACCAGCAGGCCTCGTAGCGTTCCAAAAATTTTACGCTCTTAATATCTCAATTTTAAAACCATTAGACAGTATTATACATCAAATATGTTGAAAATATACAATACAAAATTCTTATTGATGATAGTGATGGCAATATAATAAAAGTAGGGTAAAATTTTAGAAAAGCTGCAAGGTCTACGTCAGATGTAAACTATGAAGTAAACATTCCCAAAATAGATTTTCTCTTACTTTATGCAAATTTTCCCCATTTTTTTCCCCCTTAAATGTCAGTATGAAAAATTTATACTAGATATTTGAGATGTTACTTTTCAGTAATATTGGGAGCCCTTTTAAACTTAAAAGAGGAAGCTCTTATATTCCGAGCTGTTTTAGGCAATCAGGCTTCCAATGTAGGATATACTAAGATTCTATAGTATTGCCAATAAACTACTTGAAAATCGTGCGATTAACTTTCAATTTCACAAAAATATCAAACTCTGAACAAATATATCATTTTTTATTCCCTTTATATAAGTACATGGCTGCCAAGTTTTTTAATTTATTCCGGAATGCTGTTAGTCCCGCCCTTTTTCCCACCGTAATCTTTTTAAAGTAATTTTCTTCATATATAATCGTAATTATATATTGAAGAAAATTTTTCTACAAAGATTACGGTGTGAAAAAAGGGCGGGGCTAACGGCATTCCGGAATAATTTCAAAAACTTAGCAGCTATGTATATGTATATATAGAGAGCGAGAGGGGCAGGGAGAATTTAATTAATTTCGTTGTAAAATATTCACTTAAGAAGACAGAGTGTTCAGGGATCTCATTTTCCGCCTATTTTTAAGGGTATTTTTAGAGATGAAAATCTTCAGACTTCTTTGCTACCAATATTTTTATTGAGATATTTTAATGGTACTTTCATAGTAATAGGGGAGCGTAAGGCTAGTTGTCACAGGTGTAAGAAGTAACACGCAATTTACGAAATAGTTTGTAATATTTGTGATTAAATATTTTTATAAACATAATTCTTATGACACGCTTTATAATGTAAGCACAGTCGGTGCTCTAAAAAAATGGTTAATGAGAGGTTCTGTACACGTGCTTTATTTTAGCTAGCTACTGGGGGAAAAAAAATATTTCGTAAATTTTGATTAAAGGTATGTTAATTTATACTTTAACGAAATGTTTATAGCTATTTATTTAGTCTGTGTGTTCAGTTATAAAATGCATGTTTATTTATTTATTTATTTATTTTTTTTTTTTTTTTTTTTTTTTTGTATAAATCGTTATAGATTTTTATAAATAAACAAAATGTCCAAAATCATACGATGGGGCAAGTTGCAACATGTTAGAGGAGTGGCTTGTGGAGATGCCTACAGCCAGAGCTCGAAGTCTCCTCCCATTTTCAGGAAACTTTCAGAAATGAAAAATCTTTGGCTTCTTTGCCAATACTATATTTATACAGAAATATTTTCTGTGTTTTTATATTATAGAACTGCGATTATTTAACCACGAATTAGAATCACGATTTAATCACGAATTAGAGAATATTGCATAAAAATAGGGGTAGAAAAAAGCAGAAACTTCTCATCAATGAGAGTGTCCTGAACAATGGGCGGAGAATTAGAGCTCTGCTAAACGCTCTTTGTGGCATTAGAATAGGTATAATGCTTAATTTGCAAAATGTGAGTACACATTAAATGTATGTGAGGGAATAAAATATCATATGCTTGAATTAATTTACATTTTGACTAAGATTGACTTCTATGTTGATTTTATCTTTAATTTTCTCTTTATTTTTACTATAATCCATGTGATATAATTCAATGTTACTATAACAAGAAGGTTATAATTTAATATTAGTTATTAATTGTCTTTTTTATTAAATTAATAAATGATTGATAACAAAAAACCTTTTCAAATATTCTTGCTTTTATTGTTAGGGTTCCCTTTGTATCCGTTACAATTTGTCCCACGTGTGTTACAATTTGCCCCAAATCCGGGGAAAATTGCAACAGGCAAATAATTTTGAGAAAATATTTTTTGTGCTGAAATTATCAGAATTAACGGAAATTTTCTTTATGAATACGATAGAAGAATATGCATGCTATGAAAAACGCTAATACATTTCAAAATATACTTAATTTAAAAAAAAAAAAAAACTGTTACAGCCTGCCCCACGCTCCCCTATGTATTAAAAAAAGTAAAGATTTTTCTATAAAAATATTGGTAGAAAAATGGCGAAAATTTCACGACCTCGAAACAGCCTAAAAAAAAAACAGGCAGGGAATCGAATACGACCCCTAAATGTTCGATAAAAGATTCGTTACGAAACATTTGTGATAGAGATGCAATATTTATCATGTGCTAAAATCCTACATGTCTTCTTAGATGAAAGCAAAATGAACTAAGTTTAGTTTTTTTGTGAACTTTTTGAAATTTTAATACAAAGCGGAAATTCTAAAAACTAAATGCATATATATATATAATTTCTCAGACGCTTTGTCTGTACTAAACCAATTTTGACCACAATTTTTTGTATGAATAACTTTCTTCTTCTATAAGTGGAATTACATGAGAAATTATTTTATAAAATTAATTGTTGTTGCAAAACTCAAAATAATTGTTGTTGGTGCATCTTATGAAATGCCTCTTAGATCAGCCTTAGATGCCTCCCATTTCTAATGCCTCTTAGAAATAGGAAATGTTGGCATATATCTGATATTAAATAACTAAAATGTGTAAGTCAATGCCCGGCTTAGGCCTTTCAGATATGGGCAGACCTGCTGCTAGCTAATAAAGACAAAAATAGTACAGCCTATAGATGTGACTCGCTGTCATGTCATATTGATGCTTTTAACAATGATATCACATTGGCACTTGTGAATTTCTTTAAATTTAGAAACATTGACAATGTCAGCCTTTCTAAACACAATCAGCTTTGACTATTGCTCAGAAAAACTAATCCAAATTGGAATATCCTGCCATATACATAGTTCGTCATTTGTGGAGAGATACAGACTCGCACAAATGTGATTTAAGTGACATAGCACAGTTTTTCAAAGTTCTCTATAGCCATATAGATTTTGACTAAAAAAATTTGAATTAAAATATTCTGATACTGATAAAATAAATAAATAAATAAATAAAATAAAATAATCGGTAAATTGAAACACTTTAATGTTTTAAAAAGCAAAAACTTTTATTTTATTATTTTTTTTTATTTCTTTTAACATGTATGATCAATAAGAGTTAATAGACGCAGTATTAAGATAATGTCGTTTAATTTAAAGTGACTTTTACCTGAAATTCCATTAAAAATTTTATTTCTACTTATCTACCGGAGTTATTTTATAACAACAGATTTGTGTGCTCTTTATTTATATTTATACATAGTTTTTAAATAATTCACGAATCAAAACGGACCGTAGCTTCATGGTGCGCAGTTGCGCCATTGTTATTATCATTTTTATAACAACACAAAATACATTTTGTATTCATTTATCAAGCTATTTTGACATTAATAAAACTATCAATAAAACTGTCGATGATTACAACATTGACATTTCTTTCTTTTAGCACAGAAACAAAACTTTTGTTGGAACCAACTTTAAAAAGAGCAGTGTACAAATGCAAATACAATTACTCAAAGCAAAAAAAAAAAAAAAAACCTGCCGTATTGCATCAATGTAAAATGAAACATTTTATACTGACCTTACTGCATCTTCTTAAAAAAGTATTGCCCAGCATAATTTTAGATGTAAGCAATATTACAAAGTTACTGACTGTGTAACTTTTCCGTTTCTGTGCAATAAACCAAATAATTTACTTGGTTTATTGCGCAGAGTTGTTTTTTGCATTCATTGTTAGCGTTTATACAAACAATGAATTACAAAAGCTTTACTCTGTTTAATTTGAGATTTGAATAGTGTTTTTAAATAATATTAATTAGTAAATTGTATTCTAGAAGGTCAAATAAATTGTAATACTCAATTTTCATTATAGCCGGTTAACTTTTGCGGTGAATAATTTTTATTGCTGTCAATTCTGAATATTACTTCGCTCAACAAAATAAAAAATAAAATAATTTTCTGATGTTTACGATTCTCAATAATTTATTTTTTTTAACGACAGTAATTATGCAGTCTTTAATAAATCATAGCGTGTTAAACTCATACATCTGTGATCCTACATTTCTTGCATCACAAATACATCATTATTTATTTGTTTTACTTATTTATTTATTTTCAACAGTTAACAACGTCTGACAAATCCAACCAAACACAGAAGAACAGCCAAAAGCCACTTTTCCGTGGTTATCGGCTAGACTCTTGTCACAGTCAAAACCGTTTCTCCCACCAAGATTATCTGAGTAACAGTACCAAAGCAAGAAAATAGTTGTTTTCATTTATGTGGTAAGTGTTACTTCCCTATTTCTTACGGAAACATTTAGAATGTTTTACCGAACCCTGGTTGGCAAACGTTGAGTTAGACAATGCTGAAAAATGGTTTTAGATTTGTTGCACGGCTTATTCCATGCAAATAGGTAAAATAATGTAAAAATGTTGAAGGTAAATTTAATTAGATTGAAGGTACATTTAAATAGATTTGAGAAAATTATTAGGAAAAAAAAATGTCTTACATACGAATGAATTTTCTCAGGTCTAAGGAAAACTCCTTACTTCTGAGAACGCTGGTATCATCATTTCTAAATCTAAACCAATTGGATTATCATGACATACATCATCATTTGTGCTAAGCTTTATACTCGCACAAATGTGTTTTAAACGTACAACGCTTTATTCTAAATTTACAATGAAGATGCAGATTCTCAAATCATTATTTTTCTCCGAATATCAGAGTCACGAACATATTTTATATATATTTCAAGCTCAGGTAAAAAAAAATTAATCTTCATACTAATCTAACCGCCGAATAAGAGTTTGTTTAAGTTTCACTGACAGAACAATTTAAATTATTTGCATTAATGGCCTCTTTACACTTATTTAAACGTAGTTTTATTTTACATTTTGCAGAGATTATATATTCAGAATATTTATAGCTTGTTGCGATATCTTTTTCATACTCTTTCATGTATGATATTAATTTGTCAATTTCAGAATTTAAATTTTTTAAGGAAATTTCTCTCTCATGTATAATTTCTTTAATTTCAAGAATTTTATCTGGTTTCGTATTTTCTAAATCTTCTGACAACAAAACTTCTAATTTGTTTATTAATTTTGTTAAACTTGTGCGTTGCGTAGGACGCTTCGCTTTTAACTTCTCAAGTTCCATAATATTGAACAGATAATTAAATCAAATATTATATAAATAATAATAATAATAAAAATTGGCTTATCTGGTTAAATATCGAGGCAGCCAATCCGATTATTGAATCCAAATCTGGTGAGTCCAGTCATTATTGTTCCCAGATTCAATTTTTAAGATCACTTAAATCTAAACCTTTTCAAATCCCATTTTAAATCCACAAATCCAAAGGTCATATCTAAAGGTTTTTCACGGGATATCAAGACATCCCGGGTTTAAAGACTCCAAGAAAAATGTGTGTTCTCATTCTTTATTTCAAGAAGTCACTAGTTTATGCACACAAGTCAAACCAAAAGGGCTGGGAGAGCTATTAAATGTTTATTATGATTAAATACATATAAACATAATTCTTATGACGCGCTTTATAACGTAAGCACAATCGGTGCTCTACAAAAATGGTTAATCAGAGTTTTTGTACACGAGCTTCATTTTAGCTAGTTAGTGAGGAAAAAGAAATATTTCGTAAATTTTGATTAAAGATATGTTAATTTATACTTTAACGAAATGTTTACAGCTATTTATTTAGTGTGTGTGTTGAGTTATAAAATGCATGTCTATTTTTTTTTTTTTTTTTGTGTAAATCGTTATATATTTTTATAAATAAACAAAATGTCCAAAATAATCATACCATGGGCAAGTTGAAACAAAATTTTGGGGCAAGTTGTAACATGTTAGAGGAGTGCCTTGTGGAGATGCCTACAGTCAGAGATCGAAGTCTCCGCCCATTTTTAGGAAACTTTCAGAAATGAAAAATTTTTAGCTTCTTTGCCAATACTATATTTATACAGAAATATTTTCTGTGTTTTTATATTATAGTACCGTGATTATTTAACCACGAATTAGAATCACGATTTAATCGCGAATTAGAGAATATTGCATAAAAATAGTGGTAGAAAAAAAGCAAAAACTTCTCATCAGTAAGAGTATCCTGAAAAAAGGGTGGAGAATTCGAGCTCTGCTAAACGCTCTCTGTGGCATAAGAATGGGTATAATGCTTAATTTGCAAAATGTGTGCACACATTAAATGCATGAGAAGAAACAAAATATCGTTTGTTTGATTTAATTTCAACTTTGACTAAGATTGACTACCATGTTGATTTTATCTTTAATTTTCTCTTTAATTTACTATAATCCATTTGATATAATTCATTGTTACTATAGCAAGAAGGTTATAATTTAATATTAGTTATTAATTGCCTTTTTTATTAAGCTAATAAATGATTGATAACAAAAAATATTTTTAAATATTGTCGTTTTTATTGTCAGAATTCCCTTTGTATCCGTTACAATTTGCCCCGAATCCGGGGCAAATCGTAACAGGCAAATAAGTTTCAAAAAATATTTTTTGAGCTAAAATTAGCAAAATTAACGAAAGATTTTTTTATGAATATGATAGATGAATATGCATGCTGTGGTAACAGAAATTATAAACAGGAAAACGTAAATACATTTCAAAATATATTTAATTTTCCAAACACTGTTACAATCTGACCCACGCTCCCCTATATATACATATATGTAATTTCTCAGATGCTTTGTCTGTACTGAACCAATTTTGACCACAAATGTTTTTACGAATAACTTTCTTCTTCTATAAGTTAAATTACATGAGAAATTATTTTATAAAAATAATTGTTGTTGGCGCATCTTGTGAAATGCCTCTTAGATTGGGTTTACATGTCTCCTATTTCTAATGCCTCTTAGAAATAGGAAATGTTGACATATCCATACTTGTCAACCATCTCATTAATAACCGTACAATTGTTAACGCCCCCTGAAAAAACTCCCCATTTCTCACACCACTATATTTTTAGAGTAATTCTCTTCAAATGTTGTTACGATTAAATAAGACTAAAATTACTTTAAAAAATTATTGGTGTGAAAACAAAGGCGGGTACTAAAAATTTTACGGTTCATAATGAGATGGTTGGCAAGTATGCATATCTGATACTAAATAGCTAAAATGTGTAAGTCAAAGCCCGGCCTAAGCCTTTCAAGTATGCGCAAACCTGCTGTTAGCTAATAAAGACATGAATAGTACACCCAATAGATGTGATAGATAGCCTATCATGTCATATTGATGCTTATAACAATTTCTGACATTACATCCACATTTGAAAGTCACTATAATGTCACACTGACACTTGTGAATTTCATTAAATTTAGAAACACTGACAATGTCAGCGTTTCTAAATATAATCAGCTTGTACTATTGCTCAGAAAAACTAAGCCAAATTGGAATATCCTGCCATATACACAGTTCGTCATTTGTGCAGAGATACAGACTCGCACAAATGTGATTTAAGTGACATAGCACAGTTTTTCAAAGTTCTCTATAACCATGTAGATTCTGACTAAAAAAATTTGAACTAAAATATTGTGATACTGATAAAATAAATAAATAAATAAATAAATAAAATAAAATAAAATAATCAGCAAATTGAAATACTTTTAATGTTTTAAAAAGTAAAAACTATTTTATTAATTTTTTTATTTCTTTTAACATGTATGATCAATAAGAGTTAATAGACGCAGTATTAAGATAAAGTCGTTTAATTAAAAGTGACCTTTACCTCAAACTCCATTAAAAATTTTATTTCTACTTATCTACCGGAGTTATTTTATAACAACAGATTTGTTAGACAATGCTGAAAAATGGTTTTATATTTGTTGTACGGCTTATTTCATGCAAATAGGTACAATAACGTAAAAATGTTGAAAGTAAATTTAATTAGATTGAAGGTACATTTAAATAGATTTGAGAAAATTATTAGGAAAAATAAAAAATTGCGAATGAATTTTCTCAAGTCTAGGGAAAACCCCTTACTTCTGAGGACGCTGATATCATCATTTCTAAACCTAAATCAATTGGATTGTCATGACATACATCATCATTGGTGCTAAGCTTTATACTCGCACGAATGTGTTTTAAACGTATAATGCTGTTTTCTAAATTTACAATGAAGATGCAGATTCTGATTGATATACAGAATTCAATAAAGTCATTCTGGTGTAGATTTAAAAAAAAAAAAAAGTGAATTTAACTAGTTTTATCTTTTTTAAAGTAAAAACTTTCATTTCATTTTATTTTATTTTTGCTTTATTCAATAGGCATGATCAATAAGAGTTTATAGATACAGTATTAAGATAATGTCGTTTAATTGAAAGTGACCTTTACCTCAAACTCCATTAAAAATTTTATTTCTACTGATCTATCGGAGTCATTTTATAACAACAGATTTGTGTGCTCTTTATTTATATTCATACATAGTTTTTAAATAATTCAAGAATCAAAACGGACTGTAGTTTCCTGGTGCGCAGTTGCGCCATTCTTATTATCATTTTTATAACAACACAAAATACATTTTGTATTCCATTATCATGATATTTTGACATTAATACTTCTTTATCAATAAAACTGCCCATGATTACAACATAGACATTTCTTTCTTTTAGCGCAGAAACAAAACTTTTGTTGGAACCAACTTTAAAAAGAGCTGTGTACAAATGCAAATACAATTACTCAAAGAAAAAAAAAATCCACACATGAAGATAAATATTAAATATATCTCTGGATGCCTGAAGTAATTCTCTACATCAAATTTCTTTAACATCATGCGACATACCATTAAGTCATCGACCTGCAGTATTGCATCAATGTAATATGAAACATTTTATATTGACCTTACTGCGTCTTCTTAAAAAAATATTGCCCATTATAATTTTAGCTGTAGGCAATATTACATAGTTACTGACTGTGTAACTTTTCCGTTTTTGTGCAATAAACCAAATAATTTACTTGGTTTATTGCGCAGCGTTGTTTTTTGCCTTCATTGTTAGCATTGTTAGTTTTGCATTCATTGTTGGTGTTTATACTAACAATGAATTACAAAAGCTTTACTGTGTTTAAGTTGATATTTTAATAGTATTTTTAAATAATATTAATTAGCAAATTGTATTTTAGAAGGTCAAATATTGTAATGCTCAACTTTCATTATAGCAGGTAAACTTTTATGGTGAATAATTTTGATTGCTGTCAATTCTGAATTTTAGTTCGCTGAACAGTGTAAAAAATAAAATAATTTTCTGATTTTTACAATTCTCAATAATTTTTTTTTTTATCGGCAGTAATTATGCAGTCTTTAATAAATCATAGCGTGTTAAACCCATACATCTTTGATCCTACATTTCTTGCATCACAAATACATCATTATTTATTTTTTATTTTATTCATTTATTTTTTTTTCAACAGTTGACAACGTCCGACAAATCCAACCAAACACAGAAGAACAGCCAAAAGCCACTTTTCCGTGGTTATCCGCTAGACTCTTGTCACAGTGCAAACCGTTTCTCCCACCGAGATTATCTGACTACAACACCAAAGCAAGAAATAATTGTTTTCATTTATGTGGTAAGTGTTATTTCCCTATTTCTTACGAAAACATTAAGAATGTTTTAACGAACACTAGGTGTGCAAACGTTGAGTTAAACAATGCTGAAAAATGGTTTTAGATTTGTTGTACGGCTTATTCCATGAAAATAGGTACAATAACGTAAAAATATTGAAGGTAAATTTAATTAGATTGAAGGTGAATTTAAATAGATTTAAGAAAATTATTAGACAAAAAAAAATCTTGCATACGAATGAATTTTCCCAGGTCTAAGGAAAAACCCCTACAACTGACAACGCTGGTATCATCATTTCGGAATCCAAGCTAATTGGACTATCATGACATATAACATCAATTGCGCTAAGCTTTATACTCGCACAAATGTGTTTCAAGCGAAATACAATGCTATTTTTTAAATTGACAATGAAGATGCAGATTCTGATTGATATACAGAATTCAATAAAGTCATTCTGGTGCGGATTAAAAAAAAAAATTGTGAACTTAACTAGTTTTATTTCTTTAAAAGTAAAAACTTTTATTTCATTTTATTTTATTTTTGCTTTATTCAATAGGTATGATCAATAAGAATTTATATATGCAGTGATAGGAAAATGCCGCTGTGTGTTCTCATTCTTTATTTCAAGAAGTCACTATTTTATGCACGCAAGTCAAATCAAAAGGACTATTAAATGTTTATTACACACATGATTAAATACAACATATCGTATTTGCAGACAATATTTAAATTATTTTCACATTAACATGATTATTTACCACAGTGTATATATTTACGAAGCTTTCAGCTTGCCATGAGTTTCAAATCATTATTTTTCTCTGAATATCAGAGTCACGAACATATTTTATCTATATTTCAAGCTCAGGTAAAAAAAAAATTAATCTTCATGGTAGTCTAACCGCCGAATAAGAGTTTGTTTAAGTTTCATTGACAGAACAATTTAAATTATTTGCATTTAATGGCATCTTTACACTTATTTAAACGTAGTTTTATTTTACATTTTGCAGAGATTATATATTCAGAATATTTATAGCTTGTTGCGATATCTTTTTCATACTCTTTTATGTATGATATTAATTTGTCAATTTCAGAATTTAAATTTTTTAACCCCTTAACGTGCGCTGTCCAAGCTGCGAGGACGGAAAATTTAAGATCCAGCTGCAAAAATTCATCCCGGAAAATTTTTTGCAAAAATTTACGTTTATAACATATCAGAAAAGGCCAGTTTTTTTAACTTTAAAATTTAAAATTTCTTTTAGTTTAATTTAGTTCACAAATTCCGGTGGTAGTATAATTTAAATGATACCAATTATCTTGCGCCGCAAAGGGTTAAAGAAATTTCTCTCTCATGTATAATTTCTTTAATTTCAAGAATTTTATCTGATCTTGTATTTTCTAAATCTTCTGACAACAAAACTTCTAATTTGTTTATTAATTTTGTTAAACTTGTGCGTTCCGTAGGACGCTTCGCTTTTAACTTTTCAAGATCCATAATATTGAACAAATAATTAAATCAAATATTATATAAATAATAATAATAATAAAAATTGGCTTATCTGGTTAAATATCCAGGCAGCCAATCAGCTGGAGATTCCAGTCATTATTGTTCCCAGATTCAATTTTTAAGATTGCTTAAATCTAAAACTTTTCAAATCTCATTTTAAATCCATAAATCCAAAGATCATATCTAAAAGTTTTTACGGGATATCAAGACATCCCGGGTTTATCGACTCCAAGAAAAATGTGTGTTCTCATTCTTTATTTCAAGAAGTCACTAGTTTGTGCCCACAAGTCAAACCAAAAGGGCTGGGAGAGCTATTAAATGTTTATTATGATTAAATACAGCATATCGTATTTGCAGACAATATTTAAATTATTTTCACATTAACATAATTATTTGCCACAGTATATAATTTTACGAAGTTTTCAGCTTGCCATGAGTTTCAAATCGTTATTTTTCTCCAAATATCAGAGCCACGAACATATTTTATATATATTTCAAGTTCAAGTAAAAAATAATAATAATAATAATCTCCATGATACAAACGAAGCAAGAAAAATAAACAAAAAGTAATTATTCCAAGATTTCAAGTGCTCTTTGGCAAAGAGTCAACTTTTGTTGTCAGGGGGGAAAATTGCATGTGGAATAGACATCCGAACAGTCGCTTTGTTGAAAGTTCTCAAACACGCTAATAGAATTTTTATTTCTACAAAGCTACTGGATTTCTTTTTATAACAACAGATTTGTGTGTTCTTTATCCATGTTTATACATACCTTTTAAAAAATTCTGTAATCAACGGACCATAGTTCAAATGTAAGCACTTGGGCAATCAAAATTACTGTTTTTATAACATCATCAAATACCTTTTGTAGATCATTATAAAATGATTTTGACATTAATACTTCTCTATGAATAAAGCTGTACATGGCATAGTTACCAACATCCTAATTAATATTCCGTAGTATTATTAGTACCTGCCTTTTTTTTTTTTTTTTTTTTTTTTTTAAGCACCAATCTTTTGTTAGCGTATTTTTCTTATATTCTCTAAGAATTTCTCTAAGAAATAAGTAGGGCAGAGAAAAAGAAACGGTTACTAACAATTCTATGGTATATTAAGTAGGAAGTTGACAGCTATGGGACAGTCGGGGGGGGGGGGGGGGAATGCAACACCCATTGTAATTTCGTTATTAACTGACGCAGAAAAATCTCATAGACATAATTCAACAGGAAATTAAATGTACTTTTTTAAATTGATATCAAATTTTGAATTGCGATCATCTATATATTGAAATGAGGGCCAACTTTCATTTTTTAGTAGCAACACCCAATTTTGACTTCATATTTGAATTTTTGAGAGTCTGGCATTGCGAAAGTTTGTATACTTTATCTTTAGTATTTATAGAATTATAACCAAAAATGTGTTAGAGGATTATCTATAAAAAATAATAATAATAATAATAACAAAATAAAATTAAAAAATGTCTAAATATCAATTGAGGTAGTGAATCAACGAATGCTTTGCCAGCTTCGCTGGCACTAGCACTATATTTAAAGGGGTTAAATATAGGGGTTAACTATGGACTAAATTTAATTAATTCACTAACACTATATTTAAAGGGGACTAATGTGCAAGTTGTAACTCACGGGGCTAAAGTGAAAGTTATACCTCAAGGGACTAATGTGAAAGTTGTACCTCACGGGACTAATGTGCAAGTTGCACCGAACGAACAAACTATTTCTTTCAACGAAAATGCCTACTAACCCTGGACGACAGGTCTAATATATCGTATCATATTATATATCGTATTTATCGTAATATAACTCAATACTTATTTCGCTTCCTTCTTCGACTCGTTTTAATACGCATTTTTTATATGCATGAGCAGCCCCCGAAAAACAAAAACATTAAATCATTAAATTCATTTTTATTACTTCCTTATACAAAGTATAAGGAAGTATAGTAATCCCGATTTGCGAAATGGATTTTGTATTTCACATTGCTCGAAAACGAATGATCGCTGGATGTTGCCAATTTATACGTGTGACTGTCATGATGTCTAGTTGCACACCTGCAAGTGTCGTCTTAACACGAGTTCTCGTTTTAGAGATATAAGGGTTTTTATACGATTTTTCGTGACGTCTGTATGTGTGTGTGTGTGTCTGTGTGTGTGTGGGTATGTCGCATAACTCAAAAACGGTTGGACGTAGAAAGTTGCGAATTCGTACATAGGTTTGTTATAACATCTAGTTGTGCACCTCCCTTTTTGGACTTTCTATGATTTTCGGTTTTGGAGATATTTAGGAAAATTAGGTTCATAATGACAAAAATACATAGGTTTTGGCCATAATGTATCAAAAAACGGTAATAACTCAGAAACGGTTTAGACAAACCTTGCAATTTAACTGACTTCCCGACAAGCTAGACATTTGAAACTTTCAGAAAGGCTCAGAACACGTTGACAATGCATTTTTCAAATATTTTTAGCCAACTGTTTCCGATACCTGTTGCCTTCAGCAGCGTTTATGCGATTCAACAGAAAAATTATTTAACTAACTTCCCGACTAGCTAGACATTTGAAACTTTCAGACTAGATCAGAACACGGTGAAAATGCATTTTTTAATACTTTTAGCCAACTGTGTAGGGTTCCTGCTGCCTTCGGCAGCGTTACCAGTACAAATCTTGCAATCGATTTTTAACTAACTTCCCGACCAGCTAGACATTTAAAACTTCCCCAAGGCACAACTATGACATGAGTTCCCCCCCCCAAGGCACAACTTTGACATGAGTCCCCCCCAGGCATAACTTTGACATTAGTCCCCCAAGGCACAGCTTTGACACGAGTCCCCCCCAAGGTACAACTTTGACATGAGTCCCCAAAAGGCACAACTTTGACATGAGTCCCCCCCAGGCAAAACTTTGACATGAGTCCCCCCAAGGCACAACTTTGACATGAGTCCCTCCAAGGTACAACTTTGACATGAGTCCCCCAAGGCACAACTTTGACATGAGTCCCCCCCAAGGTACAACTTTGGCATTAGTCCCCCCAAGGTACAACTTGACATGAGTCCCCCCAAGGCACAACTTTGACATGAGTCCCCCCCAAGGCACAACTTTGACATGAGTCCCCTCAAGGCACAATTTTATTTTATTTTTTTTTATTTATTTATTTTTTTTTTTTTTTACGTATGCATGCATTTTTTAAAAATATTTTTAGCCAACTGTTTCGGGTCCAGTGACAATGTTTTTTAACATTATGTATATTTCTAAAGGTGTATAAGGAAGTCATGTGGTGCCCACATCAGATTTTTTCATATTATTTCACGCACACTTTTTATTTCCTAATTCAAAATTATTAAAAAAAAACTTTTTCGATATCGCTTGTAACAATACTGATTATTATTAATTTTCTTTTCTTTTTCTTTCAATAATAATTAAAAAAAAAAAAAAAAAAAAAAAAAAAAAACGATTTTGATGAAATTCTGGCAAAAGCAGAATTTAGTTTAGGACGGAGGAATATTAGGTTTTTTTTTTTCTCAAATTATAATATCGCTTTCAAATTATTCAATTATATTTTCGATAAATTTTAGATTTCGACAAATGTGCAACTATCGAAATCGACAACGCAAAAATCCCAGATTGAGACTAATAGGCCCTCAGTCCTAATAAAATTCTACAAAAAATAGACAACATTTTATTGTTTCACACCGGAAATTTAGAATAAAATGATTTTAAAAAATAAAAATAAACTATATCGTCCTTGGTCCTTACACGGTGTTGTCAGATTGCAAAGTTTTTCGTGATTTTGGGAGGAATGCTATTTGTGGGGAAACTTTGGAGGAAAATTTAAAAATATTATTCGTGGGGAAATGTTGGGGAAAACATAAGTTCTTGGGTGGGGAAAAAACCGGAAGTTTTTTTATTTAATCATTTTTTTTTTAACATATAACGAAGGAAAAAAGTTGTTTAGGGATCAAATTTTCCCAAATTGCATTTTTGCTAATCAGAAAATCAGGTTTTTAGAGATTGATCTGTGTATTAATCTGTTACCACCATAATTTAAAAAATCTGGAGTGACTCCACTCGACTTTCCGAACATTGAGTAATTAACAGTTTTGTAGATAAAGTAAAGAAAGAGTAGTTGTTAAACAAACAAAAGAGAGAAAACCATAATAGAGTGTTTGACTATTTTTCTCCATCTATTACACGTTGTTTTATTTAACGCTACTGAACTTTGAGCCCATAGATCATAATGATAAAGAAATTTTCGTTGTGTCCCTGTAAAAACCTATAAATGCTAGATTCACCAAAATGCTTATAGTTAGTGCAACAGTGATTTTTAATACTCATATAAATTTTCAGCTGAATTCAATAAGGCGTTTAGATGCAGATGCTATCGTACTTTTTACTTTCCGAACACTATAGTGAGGAAAGTATTGTAATCATGTCAAAAATCCGAATTCGAGATTTTGATGTTTCTATACGTTTTGAGGTCCCCTGAGTCCGTTTTCACTATTTTTACGATGATGTATGTATGTGTGTGTGTATGTGTGTATGTGTGTATGTGTGTATGTGTGTATGTTTGTGAACACGCTAGCGTCTAAAGGCTTTGTTCGATTAACCTGAAAGTTGGTACGTATATTGTAAGTCACCATAGTACGAACCCTATAGATTTTGGTGAATCTAGCACTTATAGTTTTTTTACAGGGACACAAAGAAAAATTCTTTATCATTATGGCCTATGGGACCAAAATCTTAAAAGTGCGATAGCATCTAAACGCCTTATTCGATTGAGCAAAAATTTTATACCCATATTATAGGTCACCGATACTCAATCTGTATAGATTTTGGAGAATCTAGCACTTATAGTTTTTTTACAGGGACACAAAGAAAAATTCTTTATCATTAAGGCCAATGGGGCCAAATTTTTAAAAGTGTGATAGCGTCTAAACGCCTTATTAATCTGAGCAAAAAAATTGTACACATGTTATAGGTCGCATTTGCACCAACTGTATAGATTTTGGTGAATCTAGCACTACAGTTTTTTTACAGGGACACAAAGAAAAATTCTTTATCATTATGGCCTATGAGACCAAATTTTTAAAAGTGCGATAGCATCTAAACGCCTTATTCAATTGAGCTGAAAATTTGTATGAATATTATAAATTACTGTTGCACTAACTATAAGCATTTTGGTGAATCTAGCATCTATAGATTTTTACAGGGACAAAACGAAAAATTCTTTATCATTATGATCTAAGGGCTCAAAGTTCAGTAGCGTTAAATAAAACCTCGTGTGATATATGGAGAAAAAAACACTCTATTATGGTTTTCTCTCTTTTGTTTGTTTAGCAATTCCTCTTTCTTTATTTTATCTACAAAACTGTTAGTTACTCAATGTTCGGAAAGTCGAGTGGAGTCACTCCAGATTTTTAAAATTTAGTCCCATAGGCCATAATGATAAAGAATTTTTCTTTGTGTCCCTGTAAAAAAAACTGTAAGTGCTAGATTCACCAAAATCTATACAGTTAGTTCAACTGTGATCAATAACATGTGTACAAATTTTTTGCTCAGATTAATAAGGCGTTTAGACGCTATCACATTTTTAAAAATTTGGCCCCATAGGCATAATGATAAAGAATTTTTCTTTGTGTCCCTGTAAAAAAACTATAAGTTCTAGATTCTCCAAAATCTATACAGATTGAGTATTTGTGATCTATAATATGTGTATAAAATTTTTGCTCAATTGAATAAGGCGTTTAGATGCTATCGCACTTTTAAGATTTTGCTCCCATAGGCCATAATGATAAAGAATTTTTCTTTGTGTCCCTGTAAAAAAACTATAAGTGCTAGATTCACCAAAATCTATAGGGTTCGTACTATGGTGACTTACAATATGCGTACCAACTTTCAGGTTAATCGAACAAAGCGTTTAGACGCTAGCATGTTCACTCACAGACATACACACATACACACATACATACATCATCGTAAAAATAGTGAAAACGGACTCAGGGGACCTCAAAACGTATAGAAACATCAAAATCTCGAATTCGGATTTTTGACATGATTACAATACTTTCCTCACTATAGTGTTCGGAAAGTAAAAACATATATTAGACGGAAATCAAAATTCTGTATTCTAATTCTGTGTCATATATTACATGGAGAATGTACACGACACTTTCAATTGAAATAGAACAAATATTTCATGGACATGGACATCCAGAAGAACTCAAATACATCATGTTTGTGGGAGAAATATTTTGTCAGTATATTTTAATATATTTTAACTGCACTAAACGAAATAAAATAAACATATATTTCTTATAAGCATATAAGTAGGTTTCACACAGAATATGGTATGAAATTCTTTCACTATTTGTTTACTAATCGCCATTCAAAAGAATTCCAATTTATTAGGGTCTATAACTGGAATTCTTCAAAGTGTGTTTCAAATGGTGGTATACAGTTCTATTACTGTGGTATATTTAAGTACGCTTCAGTGTATGCAATTTACATAAAAAATACACAGCACCCAAAAATAAACAATTATGTGCCGCCCCCCCCCCCCCCCAATATATATATATCCAAGAATATTATTTTTTTATATTTATTAATGTTGGCTGATATTTACAGATATCTGTAAATATTATATTTTGACATTGTAAATAACATTTTTAGGCATTGTCTGATATTATGTTATTCCTGAATAATACTTTTAAATATTCAGCAATATCTATTTTATAGACCCAGGCCCTGGGTCTTGAACGTGGATGGAATGCTCTCCCTAAGAGACTTCTCTTAGGAGTCCAAGCCCTTTTTTGCGCAAGTTTCGCAGGAAAATCCGAAAAACTTCGAAAGACTAAACCACCGTGTGCAACTTAGAAAGGTATTTAGGAAACTATACCTTGTCCAAGAAAATTGCTGAGAAATGATAATTATTTTTTCTTACTTATATAACAAATTGAATTTTGATAGGTTAGATAAGTTTCTGTTATAATTATGGATTTTGAAGTTAACTGAATACGGATATCAAGGAACGCGGTAGCGTTCCTCCCCGCCAAGCTAAAACAAACATTAAGGGGTTAGGGGTAGTCAGAGACACGAAAAAATGATAATTTTCAGTAATTTTTTTTCGCTATTAAATCATTTTATTTTACAAAAGTAATAATATGGCATTATTATACAATGTTTTGACTTGAAGTCACGAAAATTTGAAAAAAAAAAATTTATAATTTCCAAAGTTATAGCTGTTTCTGTTGACCCAGTCCAAAAAAAAGGTCCTTGCGGTGACAATGATAAGTCCTTGGAGATTCATCTAAAATCAATCGGATAAGAAAAATTAGTTTTATAAATAGATAATCCTGGGCCTGATCGAAGCTTTTTTTTTTTTTCAAAAATTAAAAAAATGGCGGACTCAGGAAATTTTTTTCTAAATTTTTGGGAAAAAGTCAACAGTTAAATGGTCTTAAAAAATCGAAATTTTTGAAAACAAAAAAAATCCTTCGATCAGGCCCGAGTTTATTATGTATTCTAAAAGCTGTATAAATTTCATTAAAATCTACTGAGCGGTTTTCAAGTTACAGTTGTCACCAGTTCAAAAAACATAGTTTTGAGAAAAACGCATTTAAAGTTTCGCACTAGATTTACGTACAGAAATACGAATTATTTAATCACTTACACTGAGTCATCTATTCCTGGGCCATATAATAGTTCTTCAGCCATTGTGGAAGTTTCCAAAACATCAATTTGCCGTTGCCTACGAAGCATTCTGCCTTCCCGAGTGCCTTCCCGCTAGATACCTGCTCCCGAGCGTTTAGGAGTGCTCGAGCGCTCTTTGTTATTTGTCGAATAACTCGAAAAGTAATTATCGGATCAACTTCAAATTTTCAGAGAATATTTATAAGATATTACACTTTAAGAAAATGCAAAAAAAAAAATTTTGATTTTTTGAAAATCCTGACTACCCCTAACCCCTTAAGAGAAAAACAAATGAAATTTACAAAGTAGGAAAGTCAATGGTGAACGCTACAAGTGTATATTATGTCGACACAGCATCTCGGACTTTTCGACAATCTGTATCTCAGCTCTTTGATCCCCAACACCTATGATTTTTTGCACAGACCTTAAGCACACCCTTAAGACAAAACATACAAATTTGCATGTCGCTCCGAATTAAGAGGCCTAAGTTATATAACTTTGAAAACCCGAAATTTACCGGTTACATTCTTTTTCTTCTTCTTATTGTTAAGACACCGAATGTTGACAGCGATTGAGCCTAGAGTTCTGCAGCTAATGAGCTGAAAATTTGCAAGGACATTCCTTCTGACCTGTACTAGGGCATTTTGCGATCAAAATTTTTTTTTTGGTCAATATACAGGGTAGTTATTTTCAATTTTGTGATATTTAACACAAAAATTTCGTGAATTCGTCAAGAAATGGCGCTCTTATTCAATTAATTTAATTTTGTCATTTAATAAGGCATTAAATAGTTATAAATTCTGTTTTTATTTTTCAAATTTTCTTCCTTTACTTTTTTTTTATAAAAATGGATTGAAATAAATTAAAAGACACTTTTTTCTTAAAATTTTTACAAGAAACATGTTTATTAATTAAAAAAAAAAAAAAAAAAAAAAAAAAAAAATGATAATCTTGGATTTCGTAATAAATAAATGCTTAAAGGACGCGCTAAACAGACTTTTAACAAAAGTAATGTGGCTGATTAAATAAAAGAGCGATTCATTAACTATATAAAATTACGGATGATGGAAGAATACATATAATTAAATTCCAATCATATATTATATACGAGAAATATTATGATGGAAAAATTAAATTTTGACATTTTTGTGTTTCGATGAGTTCTGAATTCATTTTTCATTTTTTATTATAAAGAGGTATGCATGTATGTGTATCAGTGAATACGATAGCGTCTAAACGCTGCATTTGGTATGTATGCTGGAGGTGACCCACAACAAATGATTTTAATGATGTAGATCTTAGTTTTTTTTTTTTTTTTTTTTTTTTTTACCATGTTTTTACTATCTTCGATTCTTGTTCGTTTTTTTTTTTTTTTTTTTTTTTTTTTCAGCACAAATCTTGCAATCGATTTTTAACTAACTTCCCGGCTAGCTAGACATTTGAAACTTTCAGGATAGCTTAGAACACGGTGACAATACATTTTTTAACACTTTTAGTCAACTGTTTCAGGTCCCTACTCCCTTCGGCAGCGTTTATATGATTCAACAGAAAATTTATTTAACTGACTTCCCGACTAGCTAGACATTTGAAACTTTCAGGATAGCTTAGAACACGGTGACAATACATTTTTTAACACTTTTAGTCAACTGTTTCAGGTCCCTACTCCCTTCGGCATCGTTTATATGATTCGACTGAAAATTTATTTAACTAATTTCCCGACTAGCTAGACATTTGAAACTTTCAGGATAGCTCAGAACGCGGTGACAATACATTTTTTAACACTTTTAGTCAACTGTTTCAGGTACCCTACTGCCCGTTTATATGATTCGACTGAAAATTTATTTAACTAATTTCCCGACTAGCTAAACATTTGAAACTTTCAGAATAGTTCAGAACACGGTTAAAATGCATTTTTTTAATACTTTCTGCCAACTGTTTCTGGTTCCTGCTGCCATCGGCAGCGTTACCAGCACAAATCTTGCAATCGATTTTTAACTAACTTCCCGTCTAGTTAGGCATTTGAAACTTTCAGTATAGCTCAGAACACGTTGACAATACAATTTTAAACACTTTTAGTCAACTATTTCAGGTCCCTACTCCCTTCGGCAGCGTTTATATGATTCAACAGAAAATTTATTTAACTAACTTCCCGACTAGCTAGAGATTTGAAACTTTCAGAATAGTTCAGAACGCGGTGACAATACATTTTTAATGCTTTTAGTTAACTGTTTCGGGTTCCTGTTGTCATCGGCGGCGTTACCAGTACACATCTTGCAATCGCTTTTTAACTTCCCGATTAAATATTAAATATACGTTTGAAACTTTCAGGACAGCAATACATTTTTACCAATTTGAAAATCATTTGAGGACAAATGTTCTCGAATTTACAAATTTGTCCTCAAATTAAAGCATAATTTAACCCTGTCCTCAAATGGCCTTTTAATTTGAGGACGCTGCGATGATTTGTCCTCAAATTGGGTTTAAAAAATTTGGTCGCCTTAGTTATGTTAGTTGGTCGCCCCAGTATCACTGAGTTTCACCCGAAAACGTAGCTTAAATAACAGCTGACAACACATAAATCACAGCACAAACGATACCATAGTCATAACATACAGAAATAAAATACAATTCAGTGGTAGAGACTTAGTCAAGCAGAACGTTCTTTTCCGTATAGTCTTAACGAGAAACTCACCTCAGTGGTCGGAAAGGGACCCCTTTTATAGCCTGCCATTAATCCTGAATTTTACAGTAACTTCCGTAATAATCGAGTTACAGCTTGGGCAATGGGTCTATCGATAATAAAGGTTTTTTCACCAAGGTCGTCAAAATAGTTGTCAAGGTGCGATAAAGTCGCCAAATTCATCGCCAAGTCCATTACGTGTATTGATAAAGTGTGTTTTTAACGGAGAAGGATCTTTTTTAACGCGGAAACAAACTAGAAATGCGAAAAATTGACATTTTATAATGTGACTAAACCTCTTAGAAAGAAATCACATAAAAATAACTAGTACTATTTAGAAATCTGTAACACTACATTTACATCTATGCATAACACGCACGATTTTTATTGATATATTACACAAATATATTCATTATGCATATGTATTATATTTATAAAAGTACATACATAACCTGCAAAAAGAAGTGATATATCATAAAAAAAACAATACTATTGTAAGAGTCACCCCGCCCAGTAAAAACTCTTACCTTTCTTATGCATATGTATTATATTTATAAAAGCACATACATAACCTTCAAAAAGAAGTGATATCTCATAAAAAACAATACTATTGCAAAAGTCACCCCGCCCAGCAAAAACTCTTACCTGTCTTAAACAGCCAAAAAATGGAATGATATCAAATTTCGCCTCCACTATTGAATCCCGGGTACTCAATGCCTAGCTTAATGAAGATCTGACAATAGCACTGCATGTATCTTTCTAATAAATCCTAATCTCTTTCAACATTCTTTGTTATCTCTGTTAGTTTTTTCGCTGCATTATAAAGTTATAATTTAAAGTATTTTTACGGCGGGGTGCGTCCACAATGTAGAAGTTTTAATTAATAAAAAATTTAGTTAGTAAAGATTAAAATATTATTTCGCACCCCGCCGTAAAAATACTTTAAATTATAACTTTATAATGCAGCGAAAAAACTAACACAGATAACAAAGAATGTTGAAAGAGATTGGGATTTATTAGAAAGATACATGCAGCGTTATTGGCAGATCTTTATTAAGCTAGGCATTGAGTACCTGGTATTCAATAGCGGCGGCGAAATTTGATATCAATCCTTTTTTTGTCTGCTTAAGAAAGGCAAGAGTTTTTGCAAGGCGGGGTGACTTTTACAATAGTATTGTTTTTTATGAGGTTATGTTTTACATTGTAAAAAAAGCTTAATTCATATTGCGGTGTCTTACTTTCTTATAATGATCTCAGTCAGTTACGCCAAAACATACGCTATATCAGGCGTGGATGAGAGCGCAGCCATAACATAGCTAACAACGCACCTTCATTAGGTTGGTTTGTTTCTCTCACATGCGATTTACGCTTGAGGCACCACACCGCAATACCAAGTTAAGATGGTTTGTGACATGTCTATTTGCTCTACGGTCAAACGTAAGCTTTAAGATCAGTCGTACGACCGAGACACCGCAATACCAGCCTTAATGAACTAAAACAGGCTGTTAAATGCATGTCTTTTTTGCAATAAGGTAACAGGTGTATCATAAAAGTTACTATCCCCAGAAAAAGAAATAAATAAAATAAATAAAAAAAAGATTACACTGTCTTTTACCAAGTACGGCGAGTTTAAGATTAAGTACCAAGTTTAAGATTGCTGCTTTTGCTTTATTATACTTCTAGCCTTACTTTAGCAGGAAATCTGTCGCCCTCCGTCAAAAAAAAAGATAAACCCAAGTCAAGAAATAGCAATTTTGTGGTTATGTCATTGAAAATGAGTATGAAGTGCCCCAACGTGCATGAAAAGTGTCACACTTCTGTTTCGCAGTTCATCCCTCCTGAGGACACCTTCACTCCCCCCCTGTGTTTTAATGTAAGCTAATTCATGATTTATAATATTTTTAAGTTGATTTTTCCTAAATACTGCATTTTTGAGTTATGCTACTTCCTTTGTCGGGTTGTGATGTGTTCCATTCCTAAATTTCAATTTCATATTTAAAAATTACAAATATTGCATGTTAATATTTGTCAGAAGTTTGTGATGTATAATAAGTTCATCAATGTCACATAAACTTAACACCTTAAAACGTCTTACATTATCTTAAAAAAAAAAAAAAAGAAAGAAAGAAAAAATTGCGAAATTGCATTTGAGGAAAATTTTTGAAAACTGCTCCATTCTGGGGGAAAATCATCTGTGTTTTGGGGGAAAATTGAAATTTCTATCTGGCTACACTGTCCTACAGTACCTAGACAACAATAGTTTCAGTTAGATACATATCCCTTTCCGACCCAGGCCGTACGATCTTGCGGGTTAGCCATCCACGACATCCACTTACATTTTTGCATCTGGAACAGGAAATGAATGATTGTGCTAATTAGCCGAAAGTGTAAAATGCAATTTTCAATCAACAAATTGCAGACCATATTTTTCTTTCAGTTTGCAAAAATAGAAGAATGTAATGTTTTAAGGTAAAAACGTTTCGAGTCGGAAAGGGGTATACACTTAAATACTTTACTAATTAGTGTATTTTTCGTCTATTTAACAAGTTCGTCACCGCGTCATCCATAACTGGGCGATGGGTATGCTATGCATCGGTGGAGCCCTGTCAATCAAATTGCGGTGACGCTCTTCTTGTTCAAGTTAATAGGATTTTTAAAAGGAATTTAATTGACTAAGCACTGAAATATAAATATGGGATATGCAACCTAAAAATATACACATTATACTATACTTTTTATTAATATATATTTAGGATAACATATTGCATTATACTATGAAATTCTATTTATCACTGTTTTTTGTAAAATTCAATACTTCATCTTCACTACTCTCCTCACTTTCAGTTATACTTTTGTGCTGTCTAATGAATATTTAGAGGATGAAAGAGTCACTGACGCGCGAATTGCATTGGCTGCCTGGATATTTAGATAAGCAAATTTTTATTATTATTTATACATATACAATATTAATTCAAAGAAAATCAAAATTTGAGTGAAAATCATTTTTCATCATTTGCGCAGAGCTACACGCAAGCGCAAATGTAATTTAAGTGTACAGGTCTTAATATTATAATTGCCTTCTTTAGTGCAGATTTTGAAATATAAAAGAAAATAATAATAAAGTTGTTCTGGTGCAAATAATTATTTTTTAAGTAAACTTAAGTTTTTTTTATTGCTTTAAAAATTAAAAACTTTTATTTTATTTTATTTTTCTTTTCGCTACAATCTCTCTCTCTCTCTCTCTCTCTCTCTCTATATATATATATATATATATATATATGATCAATAAGAGTTTTTAGATGCAGTAATAGGGTAATATCGTTTTGTTGAAAGTGCCTTTACCTCAAAGATTTTATTAAAAGTTCTGTTTCTACTTTGCTACCGAAGTTTTTTCTATAACAACAGATTTGTGTGTTATTTTTATCCATGTTCTTACATAGTTATCTAATCAATGGACCTTTGTTTGATAGATGGCACTTGTGCCATTCCAATTACCATTTTTATAACATCAAATACATTTTGAACTACATTATCAAGATAGTTTGATATTAATACTTATCTATGAATAAACCCGTACATGGTTACAATGTCGGCATTTCTTCCTTTACCACAGAACAAAAAAGATTTTATGGAATCAACTTTAGAAGCAGCTGTGTATAAATGCGAATACAGTTACTCAAAGCAATTTTTTTTTTTTTTTTTCAAAATATGAAGATAAAATATTAAATATGTGTCTCTACGTGTCTCAAACATTTTTCTACATAATTTTTTTTTTCTTTACATTATGTGAGATATCGTAAATTCATCAACTTGCTGTACTTTTTTATGTGAATTGAAATATTTTAAATTGACCTTTCTACTTTCTACATCTTCTTCAAACATATTACCCACTGTAAATTTAGGTGTTCGCAATATTACACACTTACTGACTGTGGAATATTTCCGTTTCTGTGTGATAAACCGAATAACTTACTTTTTGAGCATTCTTACTAACTATGAATTACAAAAGCTTCAATCTGTTTGCTTTGTCATTTCAACAGAATTTGAAAATAATAACAATTTGTGAATTATATTTTTAAAAAGCAAATTGATTGTAACGTTTAAGAGTAATACGGTTGATTGCTGTGAATTCTGAATTTTACTACGCTGTATAGTGTGAAAGATAAAATAATTACAGTAGAACTTGGATAATTCGAAGTTGAAGGGACCAGAGAAAAATTCGAAATATCCGAAAATTCGAATTACATATACTGTTTGTCAAAAAGAAGAGATAAATTTAAAAAATTAAAACTCTCCGATCGAAGATTTAACACATACACTTTATATCTAAGGATTCTGCGAGCTGAATTATTCAACACTTTTTTAAAAACAGTCAGATATTTGTTACTGCTTCTTTAAGTACAATCTTTGTGTCATAGCACATGACTTCAACTTATCGATGGATACAAAAATAGAATCTTCTACATTAGGCATGACTTTCAATTAAAAACAAATCTCAGAGTTCATGCATGTGGACCATATCTTCTGATACACTAGATAGGGGCTTCTCTTGTAATTTCTTATCCTTCTTTTGAAAGACTGTTAAAAACAAAAAAAAAAAAAGAGAGAGAGAGAGAGAGAGAGAGATGCACTTTAGCTGAGAAAGATCTCGGAAACAAATTTTACTGTAATATTTTAAAGGTAATCGTATGAAAAATTCGAATTATCCAAAACAGAATTCGAATTATCCATGATTTTTTAACATTATTTTAATACAAAATTCAAGAGACCGAGAAAAAAATTCGAATTACCCAGAATTTCGAATTATTCAAGTTTCACTGTATCTGATATTTAAAAAATTTATTATTTTATGGACACTATAATTCTGCTTCCTTTACTAAATCTTAAAGTGTTAAACCGTTACAACCGCATGTGGGATCCTACATTTCTTGCGTTACTAACGCATACATTTTTTTTTTTTTTTTTTTTTTTTTTCAACATTTGACAACGTCTGACGAATCTAACTGAATGTAGAAGCGCAGCCAAAAGCCACTTTTCTGATGTTATCGGTTAGACGCTTCTCAGAGTGAAAACTGTTTCTCCCGGCGAGATTATTACATTACAATACCGAAGAAAGATTTTTATTATTATTTATTTATTTATTTATTTATTTTATGAGATACGAGTTCTTTACTTATTTCTAGAGGAAACGTTAACAAAGTTTTACTGACACTGGTTTGGAAATACTTAGGCAATACTGAAACACAGATGCCAACATCTTAATTTATTCCGGAGTATTTTTAGCCCCGCCTTCTCCTCTCACCATTTTATTTACAGAAAAAAAAAAATCTCCAATATGCGTTAAATAAAATAAGAAAAAAAAAAAACTGGTAAACTAACTGGTAAACTAAACTGGTAACTTAAAAAATAACTGATATGAAATACAGGCGGAGCTAAAAATATTCTGGAATAAATTAAATATTCTAAATATAAATAAAATATTCTCCAATTTCCTCGTTACTTTTGATCGTTTGTGATGTTATTGTGCATAGACATAGATGCCACCATTTTAATTTATTCCGGAGTATTTTTAGCCTTGCCTTTATTTCACATCATTTTATTTATCGAAGATTTTTCTTTGATATATAACTTTGATGAAATAAGAAAAAATTACTCTTAAAAAAAAAATATTGGTGTGAAATAAAGGCGGGGCTAAATATATTTAAGATTAAATTAAACAACATTTTAATTTATTCCAGAATATTTTTAGCCCCACCTTCATTTCGCACCACTTTATTTATAGAATATATTTCTCTGATATATATATATATATATATATATATATATATATATATATATAACTTTGATAAAATAAGAAAAAAATACTCTTAAAAAATAATTGGTGAGAAATAAAGGCCGGGCTAAAAATACTCAGGATTAAATTAAAATGTGGCAGCTGTGCATTTTGGCATCACTACATTGGCGCCGCTAATTAATCTTTTTAGAAAATTGCGAATAAGTTTTTCTTCTTGTATGTTACAAAAACTTTCTAATCCGTTTAGTAAATGTTTCAAAAGGTTGCTAGAGTTTCTGTCTCAAGACGAAATTCTTTCACCAGTATTTTTTTATCAATAATTTCTATCATATCTGTGCAGTGATAGATTGCGAATGAATATGATAGAAATTATTTATAAAAAGTACTTGTGTCTATGTTCCGTCTAATGAAAATGTTCCACCGGTATTTGTTAACAATAATCTCTATTCAATTTAATCAAAATATATTAATGTAAAAATACACTGAATTTTTCTAAATAAAAATAATAGTGCGGAAGAAATGAACACTTTCACCCCTGGACCAAAACTTTCGCCCCCCCACCCCCACCCCCCTGATATTTCATGTGAAATCTGCATTAGGTTTTCATATGTTAGATTTTCTGTTCACCAATTCTTAAACAGTAATGACTTTTAATTTTATCTTTTACAGAGATGCCAAGTTACTACTAACGAAAAATCAATTTCATGCCACAATAAAGAAAAAGTAAAACCTATCCTATTAAATTGCAGATAATTATTATAAAAGAATATATTAAAAAATTTCCGGTATCAAGATTACGGACAAACCGTAAAAACTTCGCATCTCTGCGTTTGGGATTGTATCTAGGTTGTTGAATATGTTCTATGTACCTGGGAATAAAATGAAATTTCATTAATAAAATAATATTATTGTGCATTAAAACCACTATTTAATTTAATTTCTGTACATAAACATGCATTACTGAAATAGTATGTATTCTTCAAATTAAAATTATAAAAATTACAAGGTAATAGAAAGTTTCCCAGTTGAGCTTTGCTTTATGTAAAAAGAATTTTCTTTTAAATGCATACGAAACTATATAATCTGAATTCAAAATTTGGTATCCTGAATCTGCTGAAAATATATGCTGTAAAATCCTAGCGATGAATCGTATATGAATTTTACCGTATTCGGTCGGCATTCCAGATATTCTGTTATGAATTTGTTATGTTAAAGAAAATTATTTATAGAGCCTGACACAGGAACAAGGGTGCAAGAGTTTCCGTCTCCGGACGGAAAACTTACAACAGTGTATTTTTATCAATAATTTGTATCACATTTGAGCTTCTATTTATTTTAATTGAACATAACAAAATTTAAGGAGTGCTGGTGAGAGTCTTTTGTTTTGAGACTGAAACCCCTGCACCCTCCGTCTGATATCCGGTTGTTTTGATACAGATATCCTTCGGTATTTTGGAAATTGAATAATCAGTCAAGTACTGGGTATTTTCTGGATATCGGGTTTATCCCTAGTAAAATCATCACTGAAGTAATTGGTTTTGCGAATGATCTGGAGGGGGGTAGGGGGCTGAAGCCCCCCCCCCCAAAAAAAAAAAAGAAAAAACTGACATTCACAATTGAATATTACAGTTGTAAACTTTTCATTGATCTGGAATGGCATCTTGAAAAATCTTAGCCCCCCTTCCCCAAAAAAAAAAAAAAAAAAAGTTAAGTTGATCCGCCACTGCGAACGATAGGTGTAGATACTCAAAACTTTAATTTCTTTCAGAGCACTGATAGAACCCGTCCCTTTTCCATACCATTTTAGTTGTAGTGCATTTTTTTGCAATATGTAATTACGATTAAATAAGATGAAAAATACCTTTCAAGAAAAGTGGTGTGAAAAAAGGCCGGGTACAATCAATTCTGTGGAATAAATTAAAATGTTGGCATATATGTGTGGTAGGTTCTAAGATGTTAAATGAGATCTAAATAAAAATGTCTCTAACAACTTCAGCTTATGAGCACAAATGCTACTCATATAGTTATTATTTATCTTACATGCTTATCCTTTAGAAATTTTTAAATTAAATCTTCATACTGGCATTTTATTCGTCAAATCTCAATTGCAACTAGAATTTTCTTTTTTCTTTTAATGAAATTATAAGCAAAACATGAATTTCTTTTGATGTTATGAATTTTAAATTTTAGATATATACTTTCTTTCAGTATATATAAAATATTCTTACTGTGGTGAAAACACCTTATTTTCTGTTATTCTTCTCATACTATCATCAATGGAAGTCGTATATTACCTTAAATCCTGGAGAAAAATAAGTTTTAACTATAATTATCATAATGTTCGTACTGAAAAATATTAACTTTTTATAAATTTATGATTTCAACAGAGGTAATTCAAAACAAGCTATATTCCTTACGATACAGAATTGTATATATTTATTCTAATATAGAAGCCCAAATGTGCTTAAATTTTTGTCCTCAGAAGTGTTCTCATTTTTAACCTAGATACGTTCTCATTTTTTAACCAAAACTAAGCACATTGCGTCATTTTTCCTCAAATTCCCTTGTATAAATCTAATCAACTTACCTTAACTGCCTCAGGCGTATATATACGTTTTACCGAAGTACAGTCCTTTGTATTATACTGCAACCAGTGAAACTACTGACACAGCTTTACAATGTAATAAAATAATCTTGAAAGCGATCTTGGCAGTGTTTTCGAAAGATTTACTCATTTCAGAGTTGAATGAGAATGGTGGCATTTTGAAGCAAAATCTCGTGAAATTTCCCCGGCATGTAAAGGGATATGTAGACAATAAGACTTCTTCACACACCATAAATTTTAATCCAGCACGACCGGTTTCGAAAGGACGTAGCCTTCCTTCATCAGGTGCAAAAAAACACGTGCTACTGCCTTGGAGGCAAAAGCAAGACTGAAAGCAGGGCAAAATCCAGAGGGGGAGGAGCAACACAAACAACCAATAGGAAGCATCATGCAGGACCAATCAGAGAGGAACACACATGCACACACAAAAACAAAAGGAGGGAGGGAAGGAAAAAACAATTAATTTTGTTTATATTTATTTATATATATATATATATTTTTTTTTTTTTTATATATATATATTTTTTTTTTAATGATTTATTTATTTATTTATTTTTTAAATTAATATTATACTAATAAGTAAATTTAATAAAATTAATTAATTTATTATTATTATTATTTTATTTATTTATTTAGAATTATTAAGTTATAAACCTAATGGAGGAAATTATTTAATTGAATTAAACAAATTTTTCCAGGCTGTAGACAGCAAAGTGGAATCACATTTTTCATTGACAATTTTATCACGATTAAGGTAAATAGCTAAATTTTCCAAAAAATCCAGTTCAGAAATGCGTTTGGCATGAAAGATAATTTTGGCACTCTTAAAATTAAAACTATGATCAAATTCCCAACTGTGCTTCGCAATAGAAGATTTAGAAATTTCTTGATTAACAACATACCGAGAATGTTCACGTAAACGGCATTCAAGATTTCTTTTTGTTTGACCGATATAAGATAAATCGCAATTATTACAAGGGACATTATAGATACCCCACTTATGAAGCTCGGGAACAGGGGATTTAGTTGAAGGGAATTGGAATTTATTGACAGGTTTAAAAATAACGCGAAAATTGAAACGCTTCAAAACTTTGGCTAATTTAAAACATAAGGGGGGATAAAAAGGCAAGACAACAAGATTATCAGGTTTAATTTTATCATCAATGGAAAGAGTAGAATTATAAGTTGGCCTACTGAACTTTTTGATAGCTTTATCAATTACAGAGGGTCTGAAACCCCTTTTAATAGCAACGGACTTTAAATAATTGAGTTCTTCTTTAAGAGAAGAAGTATCAGAACAAATTTTAAGGGCACGATACACGTAAGTGTAAAAGGTGCCAATTTTTTGTTTAGCCGGATGATTAGAGAGAGCATGGGGAGGGTTAGAAACGGAGAAAGGTTTCCTGTACACAGAGGTTTTAAAAGAGGAATCGCACCTAGTAACTAAAACATCAAGAAAGGGAAGTTGATTACAATTTTCTAACTCAAAGGTAAACTGAATATGGGGATCAATAGCATTAGCAATATTAAGAATGGCAGAAACATCGAACGGATTTTCAACAAGAATGAAAGTGTCGTCTACGTAACGTAACCAGCATTTTAAATTTAACATCTTTAATAATTTTTCCTCGAAATAATGCATATAGATATCGGCAAGAATAGGAGATAAAGGATTACCCATACTTAAACCATCACACTGTTTATAAAATTTGTTATTAAATTCAAAAGTAGTTTGGGAAACACAGAGTTTAGTTAGATTAACAAATTCTTTGATTTCAATGTCAGAATAATGAAATTCGCGTAGCCTTTTTTCTAAACAATTAAGCGCACCTTCAGTGGGGACATTAGTAAATAAAGACTTCACATCAAGAGATAACATAGAGCAATTTACAGGATTCAGATTATTTAACTTCTTAACAAAATCATAGGAGTTTTTTATAGTATGACTATTAACGCTGCATAAAGGAGAAAAAATAGAAGCTAAAAATTTAGAGAGGGGATAAGTAGCAGTACCAATATTCGAAACAATAGGTCTGAGGGGAACATTATTTTTATGAACCTTAGGTAAAGCATAAAAACGAGCACAAATTGCTGAAGAAGGGGAAACCGAGAATTTGGTATTGTCATGAAGAACAATGGAATTTTTAACAGCTTTTTGAACAGAGCTTAGAAGAGATTTAGTTTGGTCTTTTTTAATTTCAGTATAAGGTCCATCAGATAAAAGAGAATTAACTTTATCAACATAATCAGTTTTGTCCATGAGAACAATCTGACCACCTTTATCTGCTTTAGTAATGACAATATTTTGATTAGATTTAAGTTCCTTAAGAGCAACACTCTCAGATTTAGAAAGATTAGATTTATAATTGGAATTATTGGAAGAAATGCAATCAGCAAGAATATGGCGCAGAGATTCTTTTTGAGAGGTAGATATTTTACTATATTTTAAAGAAGCCTCAATGGGAGCAATTAATTTAGAAATTGAAGGTTTACAAGATTGGGAAAAATTCAAACCGAGTTCTAACACTTTATTTTGTTGGGCAGTTAAGTTATGTGAAGACAGATTAACTATGTAATTTTCTTGAGGAACATTGTTAATTTCACGAGAGGTATTTTGGTTTTTATACAAAACAGAAAACTTAGAATCTAAATTACGTTGATGAGCAGAATTAAGTGAATGTAAGGATAAATAATTATCATTTTCCGAAACAGCAAAATCATTGAAGTTTTTACCAAGGAAGAGATGAAGCTCATAAAGCTCTTCCTCAATTTTGGCGATACGTTGACGAAAATCTTGAATACAAGCATTTAAAAGAATAAATTTGGAGCGAAATAAGGCTTTAGAAACTCTACCAGTTACAGGAACAGAACACTGCAATTTAATAAAATTAGGAATAACTTTGTAAAGGGATAGTTATTTATTTATTTTGTCATAAAAATATATTTAAAAATGAATAAATAAATAAATAACTGTCAAAAATTGTGGTGAAAGTGTGTCCCAGCACTAATCAGTCTCTGATTCCTAAGATTATTCTCGGATTTTAGAATGTAATAATAAAATATTCTTAAAAAATAATTTTTCAACGTAAATTGTGATAAAACAAAAGAAAAAAAATAGTCTTTCTCTGGGATAAAAAAAAAAAAAAAAAAAAAAAAAAAAAAAAAAAACTTAATTTTTCTATATTTGAAGTAAACAAATAGATTATATTTTTATTTTATTATTATTATTATTATTATTAACGATTAATCAAATAAATACTTTAGCCAATTAGAATTTAGATATTTAATAATGGTTTTAATGTGTGTAATTAAATTATCTCACAGAAAAATTAGACTGACATAACAGCAGAAGTTGCTTGCCAGAACATAAAAATATAATTAATAAATATGCATAAGTTAATAAATAAGAAATAAATGAACAATGTTGTCACTAATACATTGATTAAAAAATAATATTATTACAAGTATTAGGAACAAAAGCTAATAAATAATTTAATAAACAACGCATAGAGTAATAATATTATGAAATCGAAAATATCAACCATTGCAGAGATATTTATGATAATTCAAATTTTTTGATAACGATGAGGGTTATCATGAGATTTTAAATAACAACTGAGAAGTCTAAATATAAAAATATTTCTGCACACTAATTGATTCTGATGAACATAATGCTGTAAATTACAGCTCTTATGAGGATTTGTTTTGTTTCAGGAAGTAACCCGCAAAACCTTGAGGATGTAGCACACGTGAATTTTTTCAATCTGTGGCTTCCTGTAACAAATCAAATTAACATTAATAGGTGTAATTTGCAACATTATGTGCATAAAAATGTCACGTAGAATTTTTTTAAGTATGTTCTAGGGTTTTATAGTTAAAATAAGAAGATAATTAATTAAAAATAAATAAATAAATAATAAAAAAATTGCAAGTGCTTGTTTTTTCCTTTATACACTAAACTTTTAATTACATTATTTTTTATAATATTTATTTCCTATTTAAATTACAGAATTACTGGTATAAATATGCCAAAATTATTATTAAACAATAGTGGTGGTAATCAGCCTCTAGCCCAATTAAGCTCTGTGTATACTTTTTCTTTTTCATGTCACTGGAGTAAAAAATAAATTAATTTCAATAATTTTGAATTATTTATTTTGTAAATTAGTACAGAATTTCAGTTTTCACTTCATTTTAAAAATAAGTAAGTAATTTTTCAAAGCACTTACCATGAAAAAACCCGTCGAGTTTACAGTATAGCTTGCCTAGCACGAAATTCTGATACGCATCATATACTATAATGGTCCAAGAACAGCATAGGATTGTCATAAGATCTGCAAGGGCCATATTACAAATGAATATGTTGGTGCAAGTGCGCATACCCTGTAAAAAAATATAAAATATTCCTAAGAAAAGCTTTTAAATCTTACAGCTTGTATTAGATTAGATCCTAATTAGTCTACTGTGAAGAATTTCACTACTGAAGAAGAACACAATAGAAGAAACAATTCTTCTTGAAAACACCAGTTTATACAAAGCTGCAATTAAGCATTCTGTTTCCCGCAATTCTTTGAATTATTTCTGTATATTAGTAGCATAGATGCCAACAGTTTAATTTATTCCGGAGTATTTTTCGCCCAGCCTCTGTTTCGCACCACTTTATTTATAGAAAAAAATTCTTCAATATATAACTTCGAAAAAATAAGAAATGTTTTTTCTTAAAAAATAAGTGCATACTTGAGAACCATCTCATTATGAATCGTACAATTTTTAGTACCCGCCTTTTTTTTCACACCAATAATATTTTAGAGTAATTTTAGTCTTGTAGTGATTATATAGTGGTGTGAGAAAAGGGGCGTTTTTTCAGGGGGTGTTCACAATTGTACGGTTATTAATGAGATGGTTGGCAAGTACGTAAGTAGTATGAAATAAAGGCGGGGCTAAACATACTCCGGAATAAATTAAAATGTTGGCATCTATGCAGTAGAGGAGCGTGGGGTTTGTTGTAACGGGGATAGGAAGTAACACGCAATTTACGAAATATTTTGTAAAATTTTTGCTTAGATATTTCGATAAATATAATTCTAATGACACGCTTTATTAGTTAAACACAATCGGTGTCCTGCAAAAATGGTTAATGAGAGGTACTGTACATGTGCTTCATTTTAGCTAGTTGGTGGGAAACAAATATATATTCCGTAAATTATAATTAAAGTTATGTTAATTTGTACTTTGAAGAAGTGTTTATAGCTATTTATTTAGTCTGTGTGTTGAGTTATAAAATACATGTTTAATTTTTTGTATACAAAATGCCCAAAATCTTACGATGGGGCAATGTGTAACATGTTACAATTTGCCCTTTGTATTTTAATTCATGCAATTAGATATTCTACTTTAGATGTTAACAAGCAAATTATGTATTGTATGTATTTTTTTAACATGAGGAACTATAAAAAGAAATCTGAAAGAGCTTGAAAGGGTCAATATATATACGATTTGGCTACAGCTGAAATCTTCTAGAAAGGTACAAATATTAGACACCCATCACCCGAAAGAAAAATATTTGAAAGATAATTGGAAGAGATAATTAAGAAGTAACATAGACATAAAGAGAAAGGAACATAAAAAGAAGAGAAAAGATTATAGGAAGAAACAAACAAACAAATAAATAAATAAATGAAAGGATAAAAGTATAAATAAAATATCTCCAGATACAGATTCTGAATTAGAGGAGTGGCTTGTGGAGATGCCTACAACCAGAGGTCGAAGTCTCCGCCCATTTTCAGAAAACTTTCAGAAATGAAAAATTTCTGGCTTCTTTGCCACTACTATATTTATACAGAAATATTTTCTGTGATTTCATATTATACTGCCGTAATTATTTAATCACGAATTTGAGAATACTGCATAAAAGTAGTGGTAGAAAAAAAAAAAAAAAAAAAAAAAATTCCATCAATGAGAGTGTCTTGAAAAAAAGGGTGGAGAATTCGAGCTCTGCTAAACCCTCTCTGTGGCAGAAGAATGGGTATAATGCTTAATTTGCAAAATGAGAGTACACATTAAATGTATGTGAGGGAACAAAATATCATTTGTCTGAATTAATTTCAACTCTGACTAAGATTGACGTCTACGTTGATTTTATACTTAATTTTCTCTCAATTTTACTATAATCCATTTGATATAATTCATTGTTACTATACCGAGAAGGTTATAACTTAATATTAGTTACTAATTGCCTTTTTCATTAAATTAATAAATGATTGATAACAAAAAACAATTCCAGTTTATATATAACCAATATTTCTGCGCAATGTTTCATCATTTTAGTGGTGTCATTTCCGTAGAACACGCCTCTGCAATGAGAAATGTTCGCAACAGAATATTAGTTGCAGTTAAAATTGCCTATTTAGTATCATTTCTTTGATAGAACGTTAAACTTTTATTTTGAATAACGATAGTTTGTCGGAAACCAGAAAGTGAAAATTTTTGCGAATCTCAGCATTTCCTTATTATTACTTTAAAGAAAAGCAAAAAATCATACGGGAAATCAATGCAGAGTCGAGGGAGAAAAAACGCAACACCCGCTGTTATTTCTTTATTAATTAATGCAGAAATATCTAATAGCTATCATTCAACAGAAAATTAAGCGTACTTTTAGAAAATTATGTAAAATTTTGAATTAAGGTACATCTACATATTGAAATGAGTTCCATCTTTGAATTTTTTCAGAAGCAACATGTAACTTTGACTTCATATTTGAATTTCTGAGAGTCTGGCAGTGCGGAAAAGTATATAGTTTTCATAAAGTTATAATCAAAAATGTATTAGGAGGTTACCTGTAAATCTAGAGAAATAAAATTGTAACCATACAAGAACTAGAAGAAAATTTTTATCATTTTACACCGGAAATATTTTAAGGAAAAATAACTTTACATAAATATTAAGAAAAATACATGAAGGCATAGAGGTACGGGAATTTGTACGAGAGCATGCTCCTGATATAACTTTACTACAAGAAGCCAAATTACGAATTAGTATGACCTTTAAAATTCCAAATATTATTGTTATTAGAAATGATTATATTAACCTTGTTAGTCCACTGGCCGTTCGAGGCACTGGTATTTGTATCAAAAATAATTTAAATTTTCACCAGGTAACTATTCCTACTCTGAACGTTGTCGATGCCGTTGGCATTACACTCATGGTTTCAGCCCCCCCCCCCCTTTTTTGACTTTTTTCTCAGTTTATATTCCTTGTAATGAAAGCGCAGTGTATATAACATCTGATTTACTTTCCTTACTCAGATATGACGCGAACACCATTCTCCTTGGTGATTTTAATGCCCACCATCCCTCTTGGAATTGCACTGCCTCGAACGCTTATGGTAAAGCTATTCATGACAACATCCTTCTTTTCGATCATGCGGACATCCTTTCCCGTGCTCCCCTACCTATCACCATGGCTTAAGTAGTAGCACTATTGATTTTGGACTATTCAGTGTATTTAATTTTGATAAAAATATCACTTCTTTGGCCGAATTGAGTTCAGATCATAATCCAATTAAAGTTAATATCCAAATTCGTCTCCCCCTGATCCCCCCAAAATTATCTCTCCTACTAATTGGACTCAATTCACTAACTTTGTTAACGATATCCCCCCTCCCTTCATTCAATCAATAGCGCTAATGACATAGATCTCCTGGTAAATACCATCACTAATGATATTAAGGGTGCTATTGATTATGCTGCTACTTCAAAACCTGCCAATGAATTTTTTAAGTTAGACCCGCACGTCCGCATTCTCACTACTAGTAAAAATAGAGCCAGAAAAACTTTGCAACGCACGCATAGAATCCAAAATAAAATTATTCTCAATAGAGCTCAGCAGAATCTTAAAGATTATCTTACCAAAAAACGCAATGACAGTTGGAGCGAATTCCTCGAATCCCTGTCTCCAGAGGATAACTCTATCTGGAAAGCGGCCAGGAGATTTAAGAGCTCTTTTGAACCTTTACCCCCTATCCTTATTCCAAATTCCCAGAACTATGCGTACACTAATGAAGAGAAGGCCAATGCCATTCACGCCCTCAATGTTAATGACGCCCTCAAGAATCTACCATTCAGTTATATTCCAAAAATTACCCATCTGTTTAATAATATTTTTTAATTCAATTATTTTCCTTTCTATTGAAAAACTGCAGTAACTGCTTCGATTCTAAAACCTGCTAAGCCCCCTGATAGGGCTTCGAGCTATCGCCCAATCTCCCTTCTGAATGTTTTAAGTAAATTATTTAAAGCCTTTATTGCTCAACAGATTGATTCTCATATTGCAGAAAATAATATTATGATCCCAGAACAATTTGGGTTCTGCAATGGCCTTTCAGCCCCTCACCAGGTCTACAGTGATTAGTTGAGCCCATTACCACCGGCAAAATTCGGAAGCAATATACTGCGGCAATTTTTCTTGACATTGAAAAGGCATTTGACAAAGTTTGGATCTCCGGCCTCATCTTTAAACTTATTAATTATAATTTTCCCCCTCCCCTTATTAAATTAATTCATAGTTACCTACTTGACAGAAACTTCCACGTGAAGGTGAAAGACACTCTTTCACGGAACTTTTTTGCCCATTTCGGCGTTCCATAAGGCTCCAAAATTAGTCCAAAATTATTTAATATTTATATTAACGATATTCCCCGTTACCCTCATGCCTCATTGGCTATTTTTGCAGACGATACCTGAATTTTCGCTTCAAGCGTCAACAGGCGCTATGCTATTTCGGCGATTTCCCGTCACCTCAAAATTTTAATTAACTGGTTCTATAAATGGAGAATAGCATTTAATACCACCAAAACTGAAACTATTCTTTTTTCACGTGGAAGAAATGCAATGATATCTGATAAACGAGATAAATTCCAAATTAGCCTACGCGCCACCCCCCTACCATGGTCAAATCACTGTAAATACCTTGGTGTTATTCTAGACCAATCTCTCACTTTTCAACAACACATTCTCACCACGCGTAATAAATTCCGTACAGCTAAAAGTAAATTACTTCCTCTCTTAGCTCGGAATAGTACATTAAAATTTAAAAACAAATTGCTCTTGTACACTTCCTACTTAAGACCTATTTTAACTTATGCTTGTATGGTACGGTCATATGCTGCCAAATCCCATATCAAGTTACACATTAGGGCTCAAAATTCAACTATTCGACAAATTCTTGATATGCCTTGGTACGTTAGAAATTTTCATATTTATAAAGAAATAAATAGTCCTCAACTTAAGGATTTCATCCAACATTTAAATATTCAATTTCATTTGGCACTTGATAGCTTAGATAACCCTGCTTTAAACACTCTCGTAACATATGACCATAATGATCCTCTTAATAGACGCAGACCCAAAGCGGGCCTCAGATTAAACTCCCACCTTTAACCTTTTTGGTGTTAACTTTTTTGCCTTTTCACTTTTCTATCGCCTTTTCTGAATCTGTAGCCTATGAGAATATTATTGAAATGTTTTCTACAGGGACATAAAAAGATCAAGTATATTCCGTCTATGTTCGAAATTTATCGTTGGTACGTTTTAACATCTTCAGCATGCACTAAACAAAATGAAATTAACGTGCATATGCAGAAAGGCATATTTCACATTCGATACGGTATAAAAAGAATTCACCATTCATTTACGTGGTCCCACAAAATTATTCGCACATTTAAGTGACCGGAAGTAAATTGTTCATAACGTACTTCGAGCTTTGCCATGCGTTTCTCTTACAGTGCTAAATTCAAGAGCTGTATGTGGTGTGTTTATAATTTGTAGGCAATGTATAAAGCCAACCCAAAATTGAGCGAGCTCATTCTGTTCCATGGGACGAAATTGACGAAAGCGATTTACTAGATACTTAGTGATTACTTAGTGATTACTTAGTGATTTACTTAGTGATTTACTATTTTACTACGTCCTGGAGATGAGTGAGTAAGATTTTACGTGGTACTGGAATACAGAGTGGGCAATTGGTGACAGTCTGAGACTTACCACTACGGTGTATACTATGCCAAAGAAAATGCTTAATATTATTAATTATATTTCTTTTACACATATGGCGATAAAGTATTGTTTAGAAATTCATTTTTGAGACCTAGCTTTTGTTATAATCCCCATTTTGAGGTTCTTAGAATTACAAATATCAAGATATAGCGGTTGTTTTATGCATTTGCCCGTTAAATTAAAAAGAAATAAGTTCAAATTTGGGATTTTGAAGTTTACACTAGAGCAGAGTTGCTAATATTCCGGATTTTCGAATACCATAAAGCAAAAATTGCTTTCACTTACAGCGAAATTTTGTGATTAAATAAGGCAAAGATAATAAAAAATAGTGACTTGAAAGTATCTTTAAAGTTGACAGCTCGGCACAAGAGGATACAACATGAAATTTTGAATGAGATCCCTTACTTTCAAAAAGTGGTATGCGGTAAAATTTCTCTGATCCTTAGTTTCAAAGAGTGGTATGCGGTAAAATTTCTCTGATTATTTAAAAATAAATTTTAAAAATAATAACCGCTTTAAATATTTTATGGATGTAGGTAGAAAATTCAAACGGGTAATGAAAGGGCTCCATTCACATACAATATATGCCAAATATTTTTTTTTTTCTTATTTAATTAACCGAGTAATATAAAGTAGTGTGAACGGCACGTTCGAATATTATATATTTATGCGGGATTTTTATGCGTTAAAAAAAAAAAAAAAAAAAAAAAAAAAATGCATGAACATTGTAACGACTATTCAAGTGCATGCAATTGCTCAAATGATAATCTATATTGTTCTTTCATATTCCATCGTTTTCAGGCGCATAATATCGTAAAAATTTTCTGCGTTAAATATTTAGCTTTAAAATGCTTGCAAGATTACTTAAAAGCATTTTTTAATGTAGAAAGGACTTAAAAATTCGAATTTTCCTGTAAAATATAAGTTTAATTCAGACGAGTTGTTTTCATAGTAGCCAACTTTAGCAGTTTTTGGCTATCGGAAAATTTTAATAATTTTTTTTTTTTATATCCATTTTTACAAGAACTTTCAATGATTTAAAGAAAAAAAAAATCTATTAAAGATTTCCGGAAGCCGAAAAGTGCTAAAGTTGGCAACTATGATCGAGTTTATTAGTTAATAACTTCTAAAAATTATGTTAACGCTGATAATATCCTGAGCCGTGCGTCCTACTTGCAGTGAGGATGGGGGGGGGGTGTCACTGCTCTCCTCTAGGTTTAGGATAGAAAACTCCTTCTTTAGCTTGACCGCTATCTTTACGCACGTATTTCAAATGGCCTCTATATTAGAACTGATATCCACATACATGCTTAGGTTGGTTGTAGGATTTAAGGCCGATTGACTCCTGATGTGTCCTAGGCCTCATGCTTAGGTAAAGCAACCCAAAGATCTCCAAATAAGTGTCTGGTAGGGCACCCGTATCTATGAGGAACCTCGCCTAGGAAAGGCTACTATCGCAGGGGCTTCACTTCATTACGTTCCGTTGAAAAGTGGCCGTCAAAAAGCATGATGCGGTCAGTGGTAGACTGTTGAATCATTCGATTCCCATATCCATTGGTCAGATCGTTAAAAAAATATTTATATATCTAAGAATAAAACATTTTTAAATATTGTAAGAGATTAGACAGCCCAAAATATAAACTTTTATTCCAACTGGCTTTATCCACTCCTCCCTTAGGTATATATCAGTTTGACTATAATCATTAAGCAAAATTAATTGATGCTTATAATATGATTTTAGGCTCAGCTACATTTCTATTTCTATTTTAAATCAATTTCAGATTTGTGTTAATACCACTGGGCTAGATAATTTTCTGAAACGTTTTCTAAATTAACCAAGTAAACCTCTGAAATTTTCTGTATACAGAGAAGTACGTCTAATAATAAAAATTATCTTTGACAGCTTTTAGTTAAAAGCAATATCCTAGCTATTATTATTACTTTTGCAGGGCCTCATAAAAGTATAGTTATATTATGGAATATTGAAGTGAAAATTTCTCGAAAATGCATTTTCTGCATACGGCGTGTGTGCAATTTTTAAACAGTACAAAAGGCTACCCAAGAATAATATCTTTTACAATTTCTCTTATATATAATATCGTTGATTTATGAAGTAGAAAATTTTGTTTTATTCATAGTGGTATGAGTTCTACGCTCGTGTTCTATCCCTGCAATTGTAAAGTTTTTGGATAGTATCTGTGCAATGTGAAAGAAATCTCTTTCTAATGATTTAATTTGATACATTCTAATATACATTCAAACATAACATGAGAGATATTATGAATTAGCATTTTATGAAATATTAAATGTCGAATAATGACGCAGTTATAAAAACTAGTTTGCAGCAGCTATTACAAAACTTTCTACTGTATTTGCCTGCACAAATTACTGCAGCACAAATTATTTATTAACTCTTTTGCGACCGCTGACGTAAATTCACGTCATTTGAAAATCTCTAACTCCGCCAGTGGGCGTTTCCTTCATAAATTCTATGTTATTTATTTCTTAAGAATATACTGAATATTCATGTTTTTTCAATCAGTACACTATGGATACAGATACATTGATTAGAGAGAGTATAATTATAATGTATATCATTTGTATTATAAATGTGAATAGAAAAAAATCTGTTCTGAAATATTGTAACTCAGGAGAATAATGCCCACAGGCGGACCTTACTGTCAAAAAGACAAAAACATGCGGTCGCAAAAGTGTTAAAATTAAATTATTTATCGAAATTATCAAAATTATTTTCCATGGTGAGTGCAGATGACTGTTATTTTAGAAAATTATAAGCTGAAATGTCCTTTTTTTTATATCAAAACGTTGATGATGACTTCTGAACATGTTTCATTTTTTAATCAATTAGTTGTTTAAAATGAAATACAATAACTAATATCAATAATATGTTTTTCTTATAAAGTTCTATTAAAATTTCTTATATTTTTCAGTTCGGCAGGATAGATAAAATAATAATTTCAATGGTTTACACTTTCTCACAATTGAAGCTTTTTAATGGTATATTTGGGAAGTGTAAAAGCAGTGTTACACTATGCATACAGTAGAAATACAGTACATCCTAATTAATAAAATTGTTAGTACCGCCCCTTTTCTACAACACTTAATATTTAGAGAAATTTTCTCCAAATGTAATTGCTATAAAAATAACGAGAAAAATACGCTAAAAAAGACTAGTGCAAATAAAAAGGGCGGGACTAAAAATTTTACGGAATATTAATTAGAATGTTGGCAGGTATGCACTATATATCAAGGCTGGGAAATTAACACAAAACTCATACCAGTATTCGTTTAAAATATTTCTCTATGTATAAAATCGTTGGTTTATTGAGAAGAAAATTTTATTTCATTTACAGCGGTATGAATTCTGCAACAATTTTTTACCCCTGTATATATGCATATTAAAAATTTTACAGTCACTGCCATTAGTTTAACAATTCTGAAATTTACCACCGATTAATGAAAATTTGTATTTAAAAGTAATATTTGAGAGATGCGTAATTTTTCTCTTCAGTCCCTATATTAAAGAAAAAATAAATAAATAAAATCACTTACTTTCATTCTAATGAACACAATTACTATTGCAACGTTTCCTATGACACCAAACACCATTATAGGCACTAGGGCAAGGCATTTCAAAGATATTTCGAGGGTCGACAAACGAATCCAGAGATCCGTATGGTTTCCAAAATAATCCCAAACGCTGGCATTTACTTCAGATTGGAAAAATTCAGTGTCACGATAGGGTAATAAAAGAGCCATCATTGGAGCATATAACTTATAGAATATACTTCAGAAATTCATTCGATGGCAATTATCAAAAAGTACTACTTATGATAACCAAACATAGAAATTGTAATTGTATTTGAAACAAAAATCTGTGATCCATTAAAATAGTGTTTGTTAATCAACTTTTTATTATTGATATATATGTATGTATCTTTTTCTTTAACAGTAATATTCGTTTTCGCTGATTCAGATTTCAGAAACTTTATCGTCTGCAACAATTGTTGATGTCTGTCCAATGCCAGTTTCAAACACAAGGACTATTTTATCATATATTAAAAGAAAAAAAAAAAAACTGTAAAACTGCAATATTTTGAAAAATTCTAACTTAAATAAGTAATATTAAATTGTGGAATAATAAATATAACATCCAATGGTTGAATTCCAGTAAATAAAAAGAACATTCTAATGAATATTTTCGCCGAAAATGATTGTTAAATCTTTTGACAAACACACATTCTTGGTAATTAGATTCTATTTTTTTTTCCTTTTTATAATGTTGGAAAATAAATCCTTGGCATACAGCAGTTCAAACTGATCGTTTATTCCTTTGTAAAATAAAGTTTTTCACTCAAAATAACCACTGATGCATTTCTTGAAATCAACTTTTTGAAATGCTGTCGTAGTAATTATTAAAATTCCTTTTTCGTTTCATTCCATTGCTGATTTTTTTCACATGATGATGTTACTTTGAATGCAATAAATTTCTGAAGTTTTGTACATTCAACAATAAACATAATTTTAGAAAATAAGTACTGTCATTGAAAAATTCTATTTCTTTCGAATTTCACTCTTAATAATTTTGCTTAATATCCCTAAGGCAACAAATTAATTTATAATTTTTCAACAATAATTATAAATTCAGATAGTAATCACTATGAAGAAAATATAGTATCCACTTAAACAACCACGTCATAAATCACAGAGAAAAATCTTGCTCAATTTTGAAACATCTCTTAATAAGCTGTATTGATTCAACAGTCACATAATATTTCCTTTATCGATGAATTCATTACTTCTTAAATTATTAGAAATAATTAGTCTAAACATGTCGAAATTTTAAATGAAGCAATGTGTTTAACACTTCCAATCAATATGGCATGCGAAACAGAAGGTAAAAAAAGAAGAGGTTTAGAGATAGTGAAACAAAACAGTGCTTATCTGACACCGGATAAGAAAACCACCGTTACTCCGGACTGTTACATGTTTTAAATATCGATAACAATCCAGATTCAATGAAATACAGAACAAAGGTATCAGGTTGAATTCTGAAATACCTTAGAAACACAGATAGGTTATTTAAAGATAAGAGTTAAATAGAAAACAATCATTCCACATCAATCATGTTCCACTTTCAAGTTTAAGTCATTCTTTAAATAAAGTGAAGCCTCTCTAAATATACACCTCTTATAATAGCCAATTTTTATCACTACTGATTCAAAATAGCTTTCATTGTCTTATTTAATTAAAGAAAATTTTTATTTGGAAATACTGGAGAATAAATATAGGGAGGATTAGCAACCGTGTCTTTGCTATTAATGTGAAAATCTCTATCATTAAAAATGTAAATGTTTCTTTTTTATACCTACAAACCTCACTCCTTACTCCTTTCCGAACAAAGAGAAAAAGAAATGCGCACTCATATGTGTGCATGGTATGTTTACAATAGTAATTTAATCTTTTATTTTTATATTATTTTTCGCTGTTGCATCAAAAATATATATAGTCTATTGAAACAATAAATAAATTTCAGTTTTTTCGACATGTATACAAATTTATTTATTTGTGTAATATATTAAAATTGGATATTTTTCTCTCTCTCAAATTATGATGATCCTCTAGCAAACGTAAATTACAGCCTTAATAATTAGATGTTATTACTAATGGACTGACACCAGCCGCATATTTACATAAAGTCTTGTGGCAAAATTAATCGGGAGAGGAAGTGTCTTTTTTTTTTTTTTTTTTTTTTTTTTTTTTCTATTGCTGACTGTACAATGTTCAACAAAAATATAAGACGAAAAAAAAAAAGCGGAATAAATATTTTGTGGAAAGAAATGGTAACATCGAACTTAACAGTGTATCTATGGAAAAGTATTTAGAACAAGCAAATATTATTAACTTAATTACATGACTTTGAGTCTAACATAAAGAAAATGTTGAACAAAATTATTCAGGCGAACATAGTCTGGTGTCAAAATGAAATTAACAGTCAGTGGAATTGTCTTTCTTCATAATCAGTCTTGGAGCCTTTCTATTAAACGTCTTTTGGAATGTTCTTTCAGAAATGTTCTACTGCTTTTTTCAGTTCATCCTTATTGACGTAAATTATTGTTGAACAAAAATACCCCATAAGTTCTCAGTTGAGTTGAGATCAGAGTTCTAAACTGGCCAGTCCAAAACAAACATCTACGATGGGAAATTATGTCTTATATACCTGCCTGGAGGATCTGCCATCGTAAGTGGATAGCTTAATTGATTCTTGATTCTGTATTCTTTTATCTCTCCTTTCGTCTTCTTGAGACATGAATGTCAACTTTTCTTCCCCTTTTCTCTCAGAATCTTCCGCGATTCTCTTTATTTTGATTTCTATATCTAAAATCTTGCTTTAAGCTCTCGATCGAAATTTTCCTTAACTTTCTCTTCAAAATTCTCTTCTATCTTCATAAATTTATCTTCAGTTCAATCCATTCTATTTTCCATCGCTGTTAATTTACTCTCTATTACTTCTTTCACTGTCGAAAGCTCTCTCTTCATCTCTTCTTGATTAGATTTAATTTCTTCGGTCAATCCCGATTCCACCTTTTCTGTGCTGCTTCCATTTCTTTCGTTTCTTCATCCAAACTGTCTTTCATTTGTTTCATTTCTTCAGCCAAACTAGCCTTCATCGCTCTTTGTCCTTTCCTTTCATCCACCTGGGCAGCTAACCCTTTGAGAAGTTTCTTAATTTCTTGATCCATACCTCTAGTTATCACCATTCCCAGACAACCCCATTCCTGACACCAGAAATGTTGCGTACTTGGAGGTTCGTGAGTTCTCTCTGATTGAAAAACAAAACTTGCAGAAGCTCCGAAGTTTATTTATAGGAAATTCGAGAAGAACACAGGTCTATAAATCAAGTATTAAACTCAATTTCACTAGTAAATGCAGCTTAAATAACAGCTGTCAACAGAAAATTCACAGTACAAACAGTGTCAGAGCATTAACACACAGCAAAAGCTGTAATCAAAAGAGGCTCAGTGCTCTTTAAGCATTCATCAATGTCTTGGCGAAACTCAACTAACTATTAGCATACTTGCCAACCATCTCATTATGAACCGTACAATTTTTAGTACCTTTTTTTTTTTTTTTTTTCACACCAATAATTTTTTAGAGTAATTTTAATCTTATTTAATCGTAACAATATTTGGAGAGATACACTAAAATATAATGGTGGGAAAAAAGGGCCACTCTTTCAGGGGGCGTTAACAATTGTACCGTTATTAATAAAATGGTTCTCAAGCATGTATTAGCTATTTTAAAGCGAAAGAGAGCTAGAAATGCAGAAAACTGAAACTGACATTTTATCACCTGACTAAGCCTTTAAGAATAAATTTACATAAAAATAACTGTGAATTATTTACAAATTCATAACAATATTTAAATTGTCCCTACTAAAGAGAGAAAGAATCCATATATTCTTTACGTCTAAATATTTTGTCCATACAAAACTCCCTACACAATAAATTTAAAATAGTATTATTATTTAAAATTCTTTGACTTAAACAAGAGATTGATTGATTCATATTTACATAAGAGTAATTTGATTATTGAAACAAAGAAACAAGAAGAAAAAACATGACCGATAGAGTGATGAGTTTAGGGGGCTCTTTAGGGGGCGTGACTACATGAGATAGGTGGTGCAAACATACAGAAGAGAAATAAAAAGATTAATTTACAGAAAGCAAAACACAATAAAACACGTTCTGACATGACACTAAATGAAATACACATTTATATTATACATTAACATGATGCATTTATTAATAGAATTTTGGCAGTACTGTATTATGTATTTAATTTGCGGGGTGGATGTATGCAAAAAGGTTAAGAATTGCTGATGTAAACAATTGAAACTTTAGGAAAACTTCATTTTAACATGACTTATTTTCCAATTTTTAATATATTTTAAAATATAAAGTTTAATTATTCAATAACGATTTTATTCATCGTTGATAGTATGTAATAATTTTATCATTTCGAAATTTATTGTTAAAACAAAAGGGATCTATTAATCTTATTGTTTATTTTAAGCCTTTATCTTATTGTTTAATGTGAGAAAACTTTCTACGAGAAAAGGCTACGGCTTTTCATCCTGTAACTGAATTTCTGAAGAATAAGTAATACAAATACAATTAATTTAGATTTTTTTCCACTGCATGATCCACGATTTGTGAGAGCAGGATCGCAACTAATAATGAATAAAAATTATTAACAGTTGCTGTTAAATTTGCCTTTTAACTGATATTTATGAACTGTTATTCACCCCCCCCTTCCCCCCTACCGCCGCCAAGACCAAAGCTGAACATCCCTACATCTGGTAACACTGTTATGCCCCTATTACAGACACGAGTTGGCCCAAATCCCCTCAAAGCCCAGTGAAATAGGAATTGGAAATACGACCAATTTTTTTCTGGCTAGTCAGAAAAAGTTGTTTATATAAGCAACTCTTTTCACTGTGACAAGCCAATGAGAAGAAAGCTCCTTACGCTTCGAAAAAAGACAGAGCCTGGGGAAAATTCATTCACCGTTGTTCTCTTCGCTCTTCCCCCGTCGTCCCCGTTAAAACTGCGATAAGTAGTTTCGCTTGTCATGTACTGTGTACCGTGCAAACCAGTTTTTCGAGCAATTTTTTTCCCAACTATTGTAGCCTCTTTCGGATTTCAAAAATTGGAGTAAAAATTGGCTCGAATGAGAGTTGTCTGAACGATCGTTGTGTGTAATAGAAGCTTTAGAAAAATAGATTGATTTACCACTTGTTCAGAGCCATACACTCGAACAAACGCTGTTACAGTGCAGCCACATATCCTAAAACTAGCAGTGAGGACGCGCCCAAAATGTTGGAGGGATGACAGTTTGAAATTTGGAAAACATCCAGTAATTTCGTGCTCTGTGTTATTTCTCATTTTCTCGGAATCAGATGACTGTCATCCCTATTGTAGCCTTGGACTCGTGTTAGCATTGCCTAAACGCTTCCATGGTTTCATGAAACGTGATCGAAGAATATGGTTATAGAATGAAAAAAAAAAAATGTGCAATAACAAAGTATGATTGCAAATTTTGAATGATAAAAATTTTGAATAAAACGATTCTGGTGTGAATTCAAATTTTGCCTTACTCGAATTAACACTAGAACGCCGGGCGGTGTCATTTTGACACTAAAGCATCTAAGTTCCGTTGTAAAATTCGAAAAACTCGAGGAATTTGATTAATTTTTCTTGACTTTTATTTAATGTGTAGGGAAAATACACATATAAAATGTTAAGATGTTAGCTCTTACTAAACTTTATTTACAGGAAAATTTACCTAGAACACCGGCTTGGTGTCAATTTGACACGGCAATAATTTGAGTTTTTTTACTTCGAATTAAATTTCATTACTATAGGCATTTATTTAAACGGTAGTTTTGGAGTGAAGAATGTGATCGACGAGTGGAATGCGCTTTCTTGCACCTGAAGATCACGTGTTATTACGTGACCAATTGCAGCTGTGTAAACACCTGCTGTCAGCAGAACGGTTTTTTGATTCTATTTCTTGTAATAATAGCGTTCGAATTACTAGTGAATTTATTAGATTTTGCAGTCAATTTAACATTTTCGTATTTTTTACTAAAGTCATAAAGGTTTGTTAATGTCTCGTAAAAGAGGACTTACCCAAGAAGAAATAGAAAAGCTTCTAAGAGAATTGTCCGATAATGAATCCGAGGGTGGAGAGTTTTCCGAAATTGATGGAGGATCTGATGATGAAATTTTTGTTCCTTTTGTATCTTCCGATTCTGAAAGTGATGAGGAAACATGCGTTGATAATTCTCAAAACAACGATATATTTACGGCTCGCGATGGTTCACAGTGGGAAGAATGCACATATGTGAGTGCATCTGGAAGATTTACTAGCCAAAATATATTGCGAGAAACAAGTGGCCCCACTAGTTATGCAAAAAGAAATATAAATAGTGAAAGTGTTTTAAGTGCTTGGTTGCTGTTTATAGATAAAACTATTTTAGAGCACATAATAAAATGCACAGTGACCGAAGCACGCAGAGTGCTAAAAAATGAAAACTGGTCACTTTCAAGAGAAGAGTTTTTTGCATATATTTCAATGTTGTATGCTCGTGGAGTCTCTGGAGCTCGAAACTTGGAATTACATTCATTGTGGTCTGAAACCTGGGGTTTAAAATTTTGTAAAGAAACCATATCCAGAGACAGATTTTGCGAAATTTCCAGATTTTTGAGATTTGATATAAAATCGACGCGTTGTAATCGAATAAAACACGATAAATTTGCAATGATCTCGGAAGTATGGAATCGTTTCATTGAAAACTGTATTAGTTGTTATAAGCCAGGCCAGAACATAACCATCGATGAACAATTGTTTCCTAGCAAAACTCGCTGTCCATTTACTCAATTTATAGCATCAAAACCTGATAAATATGGACAAAAATTTTGGGTAGCTGCAGATTTAGAAACTAAATACATATTGAACGCATTACCACATCTAGGAAAAAATGAAGAAAGGGATCAAAACCAGAGACTTTCTGAGTATGTCGTGTTAAAACTAACTGAGCCTTTTTAAAATATGGGAAGAAATGTCACAGTTGACAATTTTTTTACATCTCTAGAATTGGCGAAGAAACTAAAGGAAAAACGAACGAGTTCAGTTGGTACGATGAATAGAGCTAGACGAGAAATTCCAGATTGTATAAGGTCAGGAAAAGAGAAGTTATACACAACAAAAATATTGAAAAATAAGGATTCTGGTTCAACACTCACAGCATACCAATGCAAAAAGAAAAAGAATGTGATAATTTTAAGTTCGATGCATTCAAACATTGCAATTGCAAATAATTCAAAGAAAACGCCAGAAACCGTCACTTTTTATAATGAAACAAAATGTGGCATTGATATTGTTGATCAAATGGCAAGAAAATATTCAGTCAAAGCAGTTCAAGAAGATGGCCTGTGTTAGAATCAAAAATTCTAACACTTTTGAATTCGGTTAATTTTTATTAAATCCTCCGGAAAATATTTTAGTTACTTTTATTTTATTTATTTTCTCCATTTAAAATTTCTTAAAATTCGTAATTTTCAATAAGCAAAAAAATTTAAGAATTTCCAGTGAAGCGTTTTGTTTGTAAACAAAACTACCGATGTTTTCGGATTTGTAAACAAACGCCTGAGCCAATAAAGAAATTCAATTTTAATCATGATTCAAATCAGTTCAAAATCTTTTTAGATCGTCTGCAAATAATTTAAAAATAATTGTATTAATTTTCCTAACGTTCATTTTTCACTAATTAAAATCAGTGACGTCATTTCACTAATTAAAATCAGTGACGTCATTTTCATTGACGATTTTCAAATTTTTCTTCTGGAATGTTCCATTCGGTTCGCAGCGAATATGTCAGGTCCGCAGCGAATATATCACGGCGCCGATTTAAAAGTGGCGTCTCTCTGGGAAAATGTGTATTTTTTAATATTAATATTGAATCCAGATATTAACCCAATATAAAATATTCCGTTCATAAAATTAAATTTATTTATTTCCATTTTATTATTTATTATTCAGCAGACGATCCGGATAAAAATAATTCATTTTCGGACTATTTATCGCGCGCAGCAATTTGAATGTGCGTAGTCTCGCGGCGCGGGAGATTGGAAGGCATCTCTGACTCACTCTGTGCTTGTACGGTGAGGTAGAAAGGAGTGCGAAGATTTTTACGCCGTGGTCGGCGGCCTTTGGCCGCTGGCTGAACAGTTATTTCAAACTTTTGCATCTATAGTAATAACTTCTTTAAGTCTATAAGCCTGTAAAAGCAAAACAAGGAAAATGTATTCGTTTTTACGTCCATCTTGTGGACATGTGTATTTGGAAATGGATCCTAGTGACGAGAAACTCCCTTGGAGGATTGCTGAATGGATACGAAGAAATTGTAGATCGTTGGCCGAGCATCAGTCTTTAAAAAGTTCCTTCCAGTTTCAATAACCTCTAGAATTACTCATAAACTAATGTAATAGAGTATATTATTAATATTCAAAGAGGTCCTTATATGCTATTGCCATCACGTATTTAAAATGTGGAGCAACTGCCATGTGTCACAGTAATTTTGTGATATCGTCAATGCTTTCAGTAATCACAGGAGAATACGAACGTACACATCCGATGGGAGAAAGTGCGAATTTGTTTTACTCATATACCATGCTCAATACGACATTGAAACGATCATCATTATAGAATTTTACAAATGCATCCATCCCGGATGTAACAAGTGATTAATGCTATCTGTAAATGCTAAATAGACAGGCAATATTTAGAATAATCCGAATGCTGTGAACGATATCTGCTTTGATCTATCAGTTATCTATATCATGATATCTAATGTGCGTAATTACAGTGTTGGTAAATTAATGATGTATCCCTGTACCGGTACAAGCGGAATATATATATCTTAATCTTCAATAAAAAATTCCTAGGTGACATATTATGTGTGATTCCTATTGTACAACCGAGTGTCCCAATGGATCTAATTAATTTTGCCTTACAGGTATTAATTGTACTGCTGTTTGGGGTGAGTTAATAATTTTTCCTAATTTTCATTTTATTTGTCTGATTTAAATTATTATTATTGATTGCAATATAAAACATTTGATTTCAGGAAGGGTTAATGATTCGCGGCACTATATACGCACAAGTAATCCACTATTCCTAAATCGATCACGTTCGGCCATTTTTTCATTTCTCATTTTCTTATCTAACTTTATAAATTTCCAAAATCCAAAAATCAAGTTTTATTATTGAATAACCAAATTTAATGTTTAACATTTGGTGCCGTCGCGAAAAATAACCTCCGTTAAGGTTGAGAACCTGAGGTTATTTAATCATTAATCCTTTTTTCAAAATTAATTAATTTTAGCGATCGCGATTTAAAAAAAAATCGTGAAGATTTATTTTTTGTCTCATTATGCATGCCACTTAAAATAATCTAGATATTATATTTTCATGTTGTATGTTTTATTTGATTTGATTTCAAGGTGGGAAATCTCAATATATGGCATTCCAAGAAAAGGGAATGTAGATAAATTTTTGAGCTATTTTAGCTGTAAACTTTTAAAGAAAATAAACAAAAAATTGAGATTTGCCACTATTACATGCCCTATATTAATATTTAATGGAAATTTTGTGTGTTTTATTTTATTTTAATGTGGTAGGTCCCAATTTATGGTATTCCAGTAAATAAAAGGAATACATGTAATTTTTAGAGCTATTTTAGCTATAATTATTTAAAAAATAAAGAAATAATTGAGATTTGCCACATTTTTTAAACATTCCATGGAATTGGAGTGTGATTTAATGTTCGGAAATTAGATATTGATTTTAATTTTATGTTGAACAGAGAAAATGATAATTTTTTTTATTCATACATTTGTGTTTTTTCCATGGAAATCTGCTAAGTGAAATTTAATATAGATATTTAATTTACAGTTATTTACTTAGTGTCCTTTTCCATTTATTACATTTTCTCTCTGGGTAGAGTTAAAAATAAGATGATTTTAATAACTCTAGATAGTAGCGGTTGTAAAAAAAAAAAAAAAAAAAAATCCTTTCTGGATATTTAAGATTCAGTTATTTTGATTTGATATGCTGCAATGATTACATAGAGAAAATTCAAAAAAAAAAAAAAAAGAATAAGGGGTTCTTGAATATCTTCCTTTTGAAATGCAAGCATTTATTTTAAGTATGATTTGCCTTAATTATGGCAATTTCAAAAAAAAAAAAAAAAAAAAAAAAAAAAATGTTTTGAAAAATTAAAAAGATGAAAAAATTTACATCAAAAAATTCAGAATATAAATTTATTTGTAAGGGATGAATGATTATAAACTACATGGTGTTACTTAGAAAATTCTAAATAAAAAAGTCCAAAGGTGCGAAATATTTTTTTTGGGGGGCGAAGGTGTTTAGATTTGATTATTGGGACGGTGAAATTTTGCGATTTATGGTAATCTGAGCTGATGGCCACAGCGATCATTGTGCCATGCGAAATTTTAACTATAAACCCAGTTGACTAGGCATTTCACTTCAAAAATAAATAAATAAATAAAAAGTCACATACCTTTTAATTTTCCATCACACCTAAAGAATTTACAGGAAACATTTATAGGCAATTAAAATTCAGATCATTGTTCTATTTATATATACAAAAATTATATTTGATTTATTATATTAAAACTGTGCACAGTATGTATAAAATTTATAGGGTAGATGATAGGGCATGACACTTGCAGTTTTTATATAAGTCGATGAGGTTAAAACTGATTAGGTACCCGTTTTTCACTTCAGGTGAATGTAAGTCTGTGGCTTAAACTGACATGCATGCTTTCTATTCAAAATTCTATATATGAAAACTACCTTGAATATTATTTATAGCATATGTAGAGACCATTATAAGCTGAGCCTATAATTAGTGTGAACAGCAGTCTCGTTATGCATTGCCTTTATTGATATGGGACGAATAAATTCCCCTTTTCTTCAATTAAAATGAATTAAAAGAAAAGACAATGATCTAAAATTATGTTATATATGATGTGATCAGCACAATGCCGGTTTCCTTGACACCAAATTTAAAGAACATTAATACTACTCTAAAATGTTCAATTTTGTTTCTCACTATTCATCCTCATGAGATTGCATTTCAACTCCAAACAATTTTAATATTCAAATTTACTCATAACTAAAACTTCTCAGCAAAGCAAAAAAAAAAAAAAAAATATTTTTCACTCTCTTTTCAAATTTTATGATACTGGCTCCTCCAATAGACATTCAAGTTAGCAGACAAAATCGATAAATTAATATATAGCAAAAATTTTTTTTTACTTACATTAAAGTATTCTGGAATTGCTTTTGATGGGATACTGAGAAATCCGAGCCCAGAGTGATTCAAAATCTGTCAGGCTGGTCCGAGGTAATGTTTCACTTTTGTGCACTGGTGCTGCAGTTCCTGGGTATTCTCACTTCTTCAATTTCAGACTAAATTTGTCAACCTAAATCTCACATGAATGAAAATCTACAAAAAACATATTTACTTACCTGTTTAAAAAAAAAAAAAAAAAAAAAAAAAAAAAAAGATATATGCATTTTTCAAATCATTAAGGTATATTAAAAATGTTCAATCACTGACACCTACCTGTTTTAAATCTGTTGCTATTTGGCAGGAGTGTATATTCACAAATAACACAAATCAATTTTACAAACAGTATTTATTTTCCAATTCTTTATGCATGTGGCACATTGTAGAAATATAGGTATTGTCCTAGAGTATTGATGGAGACCATTTATAGCCGAGCCTTTATTTAAGTGTCATTGGCTGTCTCACATGCTCATCACAATAGTGTTACAGCTCATAAGCCTCTCAGTTGTAGATATGACAATGTGCGGATGGCAAAGGCAACATCGTTATGGGGGTCACTAGCGGTTTCACATAATTATATGCCGTCATCTGTAACAATGTGGGCGTTGGAACTGCTTCATTCGTACTTGTTTAGTATATCTACTATTGAGTTCCAATAAAATTTTTACCTTTAATGATTTGTTGTGAGGTGCATAATTTACACTTAATAATCCCTGTCCTAATATTTTTAGCTGAGATGTTTTTGGTAAAAAAAAAAAGAAAAAAAAAAAAAAAAAAAAAAAACTTATTCATAACTAAAATTTTCTTTTCAAGTGGTTTATTTTGGCGGATTTCCATTATCTCCATTATCTTCATTACCTCTATTTATTATGTTATGTGTTTCAAAAGTGGTATGCATATGATTTCTTTTTAACTTACCCCACATCATTTATGTTTTCAGTATTATTATATATATTCGGATATGCACTCATGTAGTGTATTTTTTATATTTAGTGTATGTTTTATGTTACTAAGTCCTTCCAATTTCCTGCTGCTATAATTTTTTTTTTGGAGAAGGGGGTAATGTTAGAATCAAAAATTCTAACACTTTTGAATTCGGTTAATTTTTATTAAATCCTCCGGAAAATATTTTAGTTACTTTTATTTTATTTATTTTCTCCATTTAAAATTTCTTAAAATTCGTAATTTTCAATAAGCAAAAAAATTTAAGAATTTCCAGTGAAGCGTTTTGTTTGTAAACAAAACTACCGATGTTTTCGGATTTGTAAACAAACGCCTGAGCCAATAAAGAAATTCAATTTTAATCATGATTCAAATCAGTTCAAAATCTTTTTAGATCGTCTGCAAATAATTTAAAAATAATTGTATTAATTTTCCTAACGTTCATTTTTCACTAATTAAAATCAGTGACGTCATTTCACTAATTAAAATCAGTGACGTCATTTTCATTGACGATTTTCAAATTTTTCTTCTGGAATGTTCCATTCGGTTCGCAGCGAATATGTCAGGTCCGCAGCGAATATATCACGGCGCCGATTTAAAAGTGGCGTCTCTCTGGGAAAATGTGTATTTTTTAATATTAATATTGAATCCAGATATTAACCCAATATAAAATATTCCGTTCATAAAATTAAATTTATTTATTTCCATTTTATTATTTATTATTCAGCAGACGATCCGGATAAAAATAATTCATTTTCGGACTATTTATCGCGCGCAGCAATTTGAATGTGCGTAGTCTCGCGGCGCGGGAGATTGGAAGGCATCTCTGACTCACTCTGTGCTTGTACGGTGAGGTAGAAAGGAGTGCGAAGATTTTTACGCCGTGGTCGGCGGCCTTTGGCCGCTGGCTGAACAGTTATTTCAAACTTTTGCATCTATAGTAATAACTTCTTTAAGTCTATAAGCCTGTAAAAGCAAAACAAGGAAAATGTATTCGTTTTTACGTCCATCTTGTGGACATGTGTATTTGGAAATGGATCCTAGTGACGAGAAACTCCCTTGGAGGATTGCTGAATGGATACGAAGAAATTGTAGATCGTTGGCCGAGCATCAGTCTTTAAAAAGTTCCTTCCAGTTTCAATAACCTCTAGAATTACTCATAAACTAATGTAATAGAGTATATTATTAATATTCAAAGAGGTCCTTATATGCTATTGCCATCACGTATTTAAAATGTGGAGCAACTGCCATGTGTCACAGTAATTTTGTGATATCGTCAATGCTTTCAGTAATCACAGGAGAATACGAACGTACACATCCGATGGGTGAAAGTGCGAATTTGTTTTACTCATATACCATGCTCAATACGACATTGAAACGATCATCATTATAGAATTTTACAAATGCATCCATCCCGGATGTAACAAGTGATTAATGCTATCTGTAAATGCTAAATAGACAGGCAATATTTAGAATAATCCGAATGCTGTGAACGATATCTGCTTTGATCTATCAGTTATCTATATCATGATATCTAATGTGCGTAATTACAGTGTTGGTAAATTAATGATGTATCCCTGTACCGGTACAAGCGGAATATATATATCTTAATCTTCAATAAAAAATTCCTAGGTGACATATTATGTGTGATTCCTATTGTACAACCGAGTGTCCCAATGGATCTAATTAATTTTGCCTTACAGGTATTAATTGTACTGCTGTTTGGGGTGAGTTAATAATTTTTCCTAATTTTCATTTTATTTGTCTGATTTAAATTATTATTATTGATTGCAATATAAAACATTTGATTTCAGGAAGGGTTAATGATTCGCGGCACTATATACGCACAAGTAATCCACTATTCCTAAATCGATCACGTTCGGCCATTTTTTCATTTCTCATTTTCTTATCTAACTTTATAAATTTCCAAAATCCAAAAATCAAGTTTTATTATTGAATAACCAAATTTAATGTTTAACAGCCTGTTCAAACATTTTACAACATTTTAGACTTTGCTGTTATAAATGCTTGGATTATTTTCAAATGTGTAACTGGAAAGAAAGTATCGAGATGTAGTTTTATTCAAAGTTTAGCTGAAGAAATGCAGGCAGAATACAAGAAAACACTTAGTGAAAGAAAGAGAAAATATGAAGATGAACTACAATCTGAAAATCTATCTAAGCGCAGAAAGTGTGAAGTAAAAAAATGTCACGGAAATCTATCAAATAAAATGTGTTCTTCTTGTAAAAGAGTGGTATGTGGAAAATGCACCAAACATGTGAGCTATACGTGTATTGACTGTAAATAATGTGAGTAGTTTTTTACTCTGTTTTTATTCCATTGTTATCTACCTGAACAATTTACCTGTTATAATACTACTTAAAATATGTAAAGATTAATAATAATCCTTAATACCATATTAATCACAATGCTAAAATAAAATTTCATTGTTTAAAAGTTAATAATTTCCTTAAAAGTATTGTATATCATTTATATTTTTTAAAAGATCATCAAAATTAGCAAGGTATTAAAATTTGTTTTAAATGTTTCGCTTATTACTGAACAGTGTCAAAATGACACCAGCCGGCGTTATAGGGGTGAGCAAGGTTCCCGGCGTTCTAGTGTTAAGTAGATTTAGTGGTTTGAACGATTAGAGGATCGTCTACATATTAAAAAAAAGGCATAGACTTCATTTTCTTCAGTGATAACCCCCCATTTTTGATAATTTTTTCGAATTATTTGGATAAAATCATCACGGAAAATAGTATATTTTACATATTTTGCTCAATTTTTGATAGAGTTATAAGGTAGCAAAATATGGGAATGCTGATGTTAAATGAATGTGATAAGCATTAATTCATGTCTTCCCGAAAAATTATCATAGTCAATTTTTTTTTTTTTTTCTTTTTTTTTATGCGTTAGAATGAAGTGACTCAAAGATATTCCATGCATATTTTTGCATGAAAAACATTTTTTGAAATATGAAAATTATTAATAAATTATATTTATTTTTATTCTTATTTATTGATTTATTGTTTCTTTGTATATATACTAGAAATAATACAAAAAGTGACCCTCTTTTAAATAGTGATAAATTTTTCTATAAACACATAGGCACCAATTTGTACACGTTTTTAACACCAGTATTTCTTTGCTAAATAAATTATCATGTTCAATCTCAGAAAACTGCTTAAAAACTTATTAAAAATTTCGATTTAAAATTTCCGATAGAAAAAAAAAAAAAAAAAAACGCATTCCTTTTAACCAATCATAGCATAAGATCGAGATTTTTCAACTTTTCACATTAACTTAGAAACGAAATACGGCCTCTGCCACTTGTTCTTTCGTCTTCTAATTTTGGGTATTTTACTGGGGAAAATCTTTAATAATTATATAATGTCATTGAATGAATGAATGAATAAATACATTTCATTTCGATAATATTGTTTCAACTTCAATAGAGGGGGAAACAAGCACTACGGAAGTCATTAAAATTTTCCTTCACGTAAGAAAAAAAAAATCAAATCACGAGACAGATGTTTACTTATCATTCATCTTGAAATGCTTTGAGCAGAAGAAATATCAGCGTTATGAAATTCGTAATCAATTTAAACACAACTGCAGATAAATCGTTCTATCGTCGCTGAAAATAACTTTAGTTTAAATGAATGATGTTGGAGAGTAACGTCATAACTACCAATTTTCATGCATTTAAGCACCGAAAAAATGTAACAGAAATATTTTATATATTTGTGCAACACTTATATTTCATCGATAAAAATTCAAATTTCCATTGCAATTTACAGGTGGCAAAAAGTTGTGTGCTCAAAGCTGGTTGACGTAAGGTGCCGGGTTTGATCCCAAGAACGCTAGACGGCGTATAGATGTTCGGATTTTTCCGTGGTTTTCTCCGAAATTTGCATGAATATGGGCTAGGACCCCATAACCCTTTCCGACCCGAAACATTTTTACCTTAAAACATTGCATTCTTCTTGTTTTTGCAAACTGAAAGAAAAATATGGTCTGCAACCGACATTTGTTGATTGAAAATTGTACTTTACACTTTCTGCTAATTAGCTCGATCGTTCATTTCCTGATTTATTAGATACGACTGTATTAAATTCATGTAATGTGAATGTCTAACCCGCACGATCGTACGGCCTGGGTCGGAAAGGGTTAGAAAGACCCCCACGGACGGCACTCCCCCTCAGGCCTAGGATCCTAGAGTAGTCAATGGGCCTTACTCCCAAAATACCAAACACCGGTAGCAAAAAAGCGTAAGAGTTGGCAAATATGGCAGCTTGCATTAGCTTTTCGGTGTAAAGAATTGTTTAAATATTCTAAAATTTGTTTTTGGTGTCCACAGATTGTTTAGACAGTTATTTGCATATTTGTAATTCAAGTTGGTTATTGGTTATTTTAAATCCCATAATCTACATATTCAATATCAATGTATGCATTCAATTCAAAGAATATTATTTTAAATGAATGCATTTCAATTGCATAAGAATGCTTTCTTATTCCGTGGCATTTATTTCTTTGGAAGATTTCTTTTCTTCGGCGTGTACTAAGAAAATAAAAGGAAAATATTCAAAGGATATAAATAATGTTTGGTTGAATAACTCTTTTTATTTTCGATCACGAATAGCCATAATTTTTGTACCTCACTAAACAGGGCGGGCTTACTCCTATTACGTACTTGATCAGTAATTTTCACATCGACTGCCTCGAATTTCCTGCTGCTAAACTCTCACGCTAGTTCATAATAATAAGTACGAAAGCTTCGAAATGCAATCTGCTTTGACTTTTGCCCAAAAGGCTTAAGCAGAATTGTCGTCCCTTATACACATTTCTTCATTTGTACAGAGCTGCACACTCGTACAAACGTGTAAACTCTCGCGCTAGTTCATAATATTAAGTATGGACGCTGCGAAATGTAATCTCCTTTGATTATTGTCCGAAAACCTTAAGCGGAATTGTCGTCTCTAATACATATTTTATCATTTGTACAGAGCTACACACTCGTACAAACGTGTGAACTTTCGCGCTAGTTCATAATATTAAGTATGGACGCTGCGAAATGTAATCTCCTTTGATTATTGTCCAAAATCCTTAAGCGGAATTGTCGTCTCTAATACATATTTTATCATTTGTACAGAGCTACACGCTCGTACAAACGTGTAAACTCTCGCGCTAGTTCATAATATTAAGTATGGACGCTGCGAAATGTAATCTCCTTTCATTATTGTCCAAAAACCTTAAGCGGAATTGTCGTCTCTAATACATATTTTATCATTTGTACAGAGCTACACGCTCGTACAAACGTGTAAACTCTCGCGCTAGTTCATAATATTAAGTATGGACGCTGCGAAATGTAATCTCCTTTCATTATTGTCCAAAAACCTTAAGCGGAATTGTCGTCTCTAATACATATTTTATCATTTGTACAGAGCTACACGCTCGTACAAACGTGTAAACTCTCGCGCTAGTTCATAATATTAAGTATGGACGCTGCGAAATGTAATCTCCTTTCATTATTGTCCAAAAACCTTAAGCGGAATTGTCGTCTCTAATACATATTTTATCATTTGTACAGAGCTACACGCTCGTACAAACGTGTAAACTCTCGTGCTAGTTCATAATATTCAGTATGAATGCTTCGAAATGTAAACTGCTTTGACTATTGCTCAAAAGACTTAAGCTGAATTGCCGTTCCTATACATATTTCTTCATCTGTACAGAGCTATACACTCCTACAAACGTGCATACTCCACGCTAGTTTATAATAAAAAATATGAACGTTTCGAAATTTAATCTGCTTCGACTACTGCCCCAAAAGCTTAAACGGTGCTGCCGTCCCTAATGCATGTTTATTTCATCACTTGTACAGAGTACACTTATACAAATGCTTTTTAAGCGACTCAAAGCCAATTTCCGAAAGTCTTTGTTAAACAAGAAAATTTCAAACAATTACAAAAGAATTGTACAAAGCTATTCTGGTGCGATTAAATTTCCCCCCAATTATTTAAACAGTTTTATTACTCAAGAAGTAAAAATTTTATTTTATTTATTTATAAAATAAATATTTTACTTTATTTATTTATTTAGTTTTTCGTTTATTTTAATATCAATGGTTAATAACATTTTACAGATGTAGTAGGAGGATAAAATAAAATTTAAAAAAAAAAAAGAAAAGAACTTAAAATTATAACTTTATTTTAAAATTCTTCATTGCTATTTTATATTTATCAGTCATCAACGCAATAATTTTTCTTTCTAATGACAGCTTCACACTCATAAATTGCCGCCTAAAATTAATTAAAATATCAGTCAAAATTTACAAGCAGAACTCTCTTTATACATATTTCTTAAAGCTACATGTTCCCTCTGCGTAGTGCTAAATAAATAACAACTTCCCAACCTGTAATTAAAAGAAATAGCAAATGAAAAACCTTGGAGTGAAACTATCTGTAAGCTCCTACATTATTTCAACTACCGTGCGGTCGCTACTTTGCGTATGGCGAACATGCATGACTATTTCTATGTTTACCTTTATCGAATTGGGATCGTCAGAAATCCTACTTGCCCCCTATACGGTAACTCCAGTGCTGCCAGATTGCAGACTTTTTTTATTCAATATCCACCACTAAATTTTAGTTGTAACAGTTGCCAAATTACTGCGAAGATAATTCGTCTATTATTAATATAAACTATCACTTCCCAAAATTATTGGTACTTGAATTAAAAAAGTCCCCAATCTGGCAACACTGGGTGACGCGGTTATCAGAAATAACTGCTCAACACCTCCTTCTCGTAGATATAGTAATAAGACATAGATTGTTCATGGAGGGGGGAAAAGTGAAAACTTTTTTCTCTGGAAAAGTCACTCTAATGGCTGTCTTTCAGCGAGTAAATTACAAACAGGAATACACACGGGTAATTTAGTAAATAAAATTTATGAATAATTTATTTACTAAAGGTGAATGAAAAACTCCAGATACAGTTTCAAATTCATTTTTCTTTTTTTTCTTTTTTGATACTTTCTAACGGCTGAATTTAGAACTTTTTTCGGCATCAAAAATTTTTGCTCGATAACATGGGGATGACACATATATATGTATTACTATATCTATGCTCCTTCTCTGTGTCTGTCCAGTCCATAGATTTTAATTTATTTTGGAATATTTTCAGTTTCGCCTTTATTTCACACCACTTATTCTTTAAAACTGATTTTTCGTTATTTTTATCGAAGCTATGTATCGGAGAAAAATTTTTATGCATAAAGTGTTGTAAAACGTAGGTCGGGCTGACACTACTCCGGAATAAATTAAAATGTTGGCATCTATGCCTACCTGCTAACCCTCTCATTATAAGCACAAAATTCTTAACGCCCCCTTTTCCCCACCACTATAATTGCCAACTTAGTACCTTTTGGCTACCGAAAAATTTTAATTTTTTATTTTACTTTATCAGTGAAAACCGTTGCAATTCGTCGATTAACCCTTTGCGGCGCAAGACAATTCGTACCATTTAAATTATACTGCCATCGGAATTCATGAACTAAATTAAACTAAAAGTAATTTTAAATTTTAAGGTTAAAAAAATCGGCCTATTCTGATATGTTATAAACGCAAATTTTTACTTAAAAATTTCCGGGGTGAATTTCTGCAGCTGGATCTCAAATTTTGCGTCCTCGCAGCGAGGACAGCGCACGTTAAGGAGTTAAATAAAATAAATATTTCTATTACATTTTTTCGGTAGCCAAAAGGTGCTAAGTTAGCAACTACACTCACCACTTTATTTTTAGGACAATTCTCTGCAAGTGTTGAATAAGAATAAAATTACTTTTAAAAATGACTGGTGTAAAAAAATAAAAGGCGGGTACTAAAAATTTAACGCTTCATAATGAGATGTTTGGTAGGTATGCTATGCCAGGCCTGAAAAAAAGATTCATTTAGATACCCGCCAACATCCTTATTAATATTCCGTAGTATTGTTCGTCCCGCTCTTTTTTCTACGCCAGTAAATTTATAGAATAATATTACCTAAAGAAACGCCCTCTCGCGGAGTTATAGATTTTCAAATGAGGTGAATTCACGTCAGCGATCGCGAAAGTGTTAATTAAGATGTTGGCAAGTATGCATCTACTGTTGTTATTGGGAGCCTAGGCAATTTTTTTTTTTTAGTTAGGTTTCAGTTTTTATTTTTTTATTTCTCAGTTATGTTTTATATCTTTGTTTGTACTTTGCTTTTTCTCTATAACTCTGTTTTGTGTATACTTGCCAACCTAACCTGGAAGTTTGTTAGTTCCCGCCCCTTTTTGTTCACCACTTAAGAAGAAGGACACAAGAAGGACATCCTAAGCTATAATTATCTATATGCATAATTTTATTTATTTTAAAGAATATATGGGATGGACAGGTGAAAATTTTACCTCTAAATTATCCCAGTGTAGGAAAATTGGTGGATTTTTTTTTTTTTTTTCAATCATTTTTATTTAGAATTATTTCAAAGTGTTATAAACAACTAACTTAAGAAATTTCCTTTGATTCCATAGCTTAATTTGGACATTTATCAAGTACCACGGTCTCACTGAAGCGGACTACAGCAAAGTAAAGGCATCAAAATTGTGATGGCATGTCTCCGGACCGTCGCCAATTGCCCATTGGCGCAGCACTAGTGCGACGTAAAACCCAACCAACCATATATCTTTAAAAAAAATTATATTATTTTACAGTTTTCAGATCGCGCATAAGCCGTAAAGTTAACCAAAATTCGACGTTTTTATTGCTTTTTAAAAAACACATCCAGCTTGCTAGAAAGCCTAATGTATCGAATATTTCGTTACTTATGTAGGCATTTTTTCCTTTATTGTTAATAAAAGCACGTGATAGTAACTGATAGTATGTCAGTTCGGTTAGCAAATCATCAGATTCGATGACATTGTATCTGGCTTCATCCACCGAGCCACACGAATTCTCTTTTCATTCTCCATTCTCATTCTAATATATCAGTCTGTTGTCAGCAAGTAGTGTGATCAGATCATTATGTTTTAGTTTTATCATATTTAACACTTTCGCGACCGCATGTTTTTGTCTTTTTGATAGTAAGGTCCGCCTGTGGGCGTTTTCTCTTCAGTTACAATATTTCAGAACAAAATTTTCTGTATTCATATCACAAATAGATATACATTATAATTATACTCTTTTTAATAAAGTATTTGTATCCATAGCATATTGGTTCTAAAAATAAGAATATTGTGTATATTAAGAAATAAATAACATACAAATTGCATGAAAAACGCCCATTGGCGGAGTTACACATTTTCAAATGACGTGAATCCAAGTCAGCGGTCGCGGGTCGCGAAAGTGTTAATATTAAATAAGGTTAGGTTCAAATAATATGTTAAATTGTGAATTTACAGTAGTGCTTTAAAAACTATTTAGTGTTGTATTTGTGTTCTGTTACTCTTACCGTCATTAGTAATGGCGGCTACCGGACAATCCATTGCGTAATCGTCTTTATTTTTATTTATTTATTTATTTATTTTTGTTGAGAGGATCTGCAAATAAAAGAACTGGATAAGAACTTTTGTCCAACATATGAGGATGCACCTTTATGTTCTTTCAATAAAAGATAGCTATTGTTTTTATATTCTAAGAAAATGCCTGCATTTTTTACTATTGTCGATTGAGTTAGTTCACAAATATAAAAGTTCGAAAAAATTCCATACTAAAATAGTGCAATTAATAAAAGATTATCATGATCTTTTTTTCAATTTGAGAAAGTCTTATAACAGAGACAAAGCTGAAAGCAGTTTTTTTTTTTTTTTTTTTTTTTAAGTGGGAGGGGGAGAGAATGTGAATGCTTCATCGCTGATGCTAAATGAAAGTTGTTGGGTGTTGCAGCATGTAAATGCACAATCATCTTTTCTTGCATCTTCTTGTGTCTCTGTCTGATTTTCAACACGATCTTCATCGTGTTGAAATCGTGTTGAAAATCAGAGTTCCTGTGACTGTCTTGCAAACGCTGATTGTAAATGTAAAAAAAAAAAAAAGAAAAAAGAAAAAAGAAAGAAAAAGAAAAAATATCCTGTATCGAACTAAAATTTTTTTATGTCCAACGAAATACTAAAAACACTTACATTAGTATTCTAGAACAGGAAAGAAACATAAAGGCTGAGATAGAATTAACGCTTTCGCGACCGCATGTTTTTGTCTTTTTGAAAGGAAGGTCCGCCTTTAACCGTTATTCCCCTTAGTTACAATATTTCAGAACCAAATTTTTTGTATTTTTATTTATATTACAAAAGGATATGCATTATGATTATATTCTTTCTTATCAAAGTATTCGTATCCATAGTATATTTCACTGAAAAAGTATGAATATTGGGTATGTACTTAAAAAATAAATAATATACAAATTGCGAAAGAAACGCCCACTGGAAGAGTTAAAATTTTTCAAATTACGTCAGCGGTCTCGAAAGTGTTAACATAAAATATTATTTGATTAGTATTGAAAAAATAGTTTAATTTGTTCTTCCGACGACTCAGCTGTAAATGTACATTTTAAGAAGTAATTTAAAGAAACAATAAAACAGTGACGCAACTTTTGCTTCGACGTCTAAAACCTAAATGAAAATTACGTTATCTGGTGCCACTGTAATGAGTGTCAGGCTTAGAACTTTTGGCAGGAAAATAGCTTCTATTGCGTCTGGTGTTCTAAAAGATGTTGGACTGATTAGTGACGAAATGCCTTTTTTTGCTAACCTTGAAATTTGTTATGGACCATAGCAGTGGACGACAGGCAACAAATAAGGTATATAGTTAGCCTACAGAAGAATATTCAAGGCAAGAGATCTAATTTGTTCCACTAATATTAATTTTTGAAATTTCAAACTATGAATTTTTGATCAGCTGGTCGACATGTTTACTTTCTTTCTCTTTCTCGATGCTTCCAATGAAGGAAAATGTAACAAATAAGGATCTTTTGTCATTTCTATAAACTAAACAATTTCCAGAGTTTAAAATCTTAAAATTAACATATCACATTCAGGCTGTTGAAAAAATTGTGTAGCTGGTCAATGAACCCGCAGAAAAAGTATTTGGGGAAGACTCGAGGGATGGATTTATAACAACTTTACACTCGCGATTGTCAATGCCAAAACTGAATAATATATCCAATTTCCAACCTCAATCCAAAAACAGAAACTTGTTTAAAATCATATAAGAAATGTAAATGTAAATGCACTATAACTACCATGTAAATATTGTAAATAACTGCCCATTAAAGTTCATTGTATGGTAAGGGCAAGGTAGATCTCGAAGTACAACCATTTCACTGTGGTCGAGTCTGGGATGTTAATGTAAGAAATTACAATTGCATAACAAAAAAACATCTGCACAGTGCGCATTTATTCTAAAAAGTATAAAACTGGACTACAAAAGACGAAATACTGCATTTGTAAAAAAAAGCTAAAACATTCAAATTTTAATTAATTTTACGAATCTATGACTTATGCGTGATCTAAAAACTGTAAAATAATATAAATATTTTTAAAGATATATGAAAGGAGTGTTAAAAGGAAGCATTTGTATGGTATTAGAACAAAAAGTAATAATATTTGTATTTCAATACAAATTTTTGAAATTTGTCCTTTTTTCATAATTTTTTCGAATTTTAAAGGTCATGCGCGAACTAGATACATTTTTTTTTTTTTTTTTTTCTAAAATTGAGGAAGTCAAAAGCAACTTTTTTTTTCCTCCTATTAGAAATCGTTTATCTAAAATATCCATTTTCGGCCCACCCTATTAAGCATCCTTTAATAAATTATAGCGTGTTAAACCAATGGAACCTCATGCGTAATCATACCTTTCTTACAGCACTATTACATATACAGGGTGGTCCGAAAAACATGATAGAAAGTATTTTAAGTTCCTGATTTCAAATTTATTGATATAAGTATGATTCTTCCATATTGTAATAGCACACATATTGACATTTAAGGTGAATGCTTGATTACCGGAAATAATGAATAACCAATATGGAATCATTGACCTTGGAAAAACGATTATTTATTGCAAGGATATTTTTTGAGGCGCCACTGAGGTACAGAAAATCCTCATCTCAGTGTCCTCACACGACTTTATCCACAAAGGGTCACGGTGTGGTGTGCCATATCGTCGAAGTGGATGAGTGGTCCGATATTCATTCGAGCACCTTGTATATTAAATGTCATTCATATCTTTATTCAATAACATAGGTTTCATGTTCTTGCATATTTTATTTTTTCCACAACAATCGCTTACTATCTGTCATGTTTTTCGGACCACCCTGTATTTCCTTTATTTTATTTATTTATTTATTTATTTATTTTCAACAGCTGGCTATGTCTAACGAATCTAATTGTAGGGGAGCATGGGGCGGGTTGTAACAGATGTTAGAAAATTAAATATATTGAAAAAAATGTATTTACGTTTTTCTGTTTATAAGTGCTGTTTTCCATAGCGTACATAATCATCTATCATATTAAAAAAAAAAAAAAACTTTCGTTAATGTTGCTAGCTTTAGCAAAAAAATAATAATTTTTTTTTAATTATTTGCCTGTTACAGTTTGCCCCGGATTTGGAGATAATTGTAACACACGTGGGCCAAATTGTAACGGATACAAAGGGAACCCTAACAATAAAAATGACAATATTTCAAAATGTTTTTTGTTATCAATCATTTATTAATTTAATAAAAAAAGGCAATTAGTAACTAATATTAAATTATAACCTTCTTGGTATAGTAACAATGAATTATATCAAATGAATTTTAATGTAATAAAGAGAAAATTAAAGATAAAATCAATGTAGAAGTCAATCTTAGTCAGATTTGAAATTAATTCAAGCAAATGATATTTTGTTCCTCTCGTGCATTTAATGTGTGCTCACTATTTGCAAATTAAGCATTATACCCATTCTTCTGCCACAGAGAGGGTTTAGCAGAGCTCGAATTCTTCGCCCTTTTTTCAGGACACTCGCATTGGGGAGAAATTTCTGCTTTTTTTTTTTTTTTTCTTTTTTTCTACCATTATTTTTATGCAGTAATCTTTAATTCGTGATTAAATCGGTAATATAATTCTTGATTAAATAATCATGGCACTATAATATAAAAACACAGAAAATATTTCTGCATAAATATAGTAATGGCAAAGAAGCCAAAAACTTTTCATTTCTGAAAGTTACCTGAAAATGGGCGGAGACTTCGAGCTGTGGCTGTAGGCATCTCCACAAGCCACTCTTCTAACATTTTACAACTTGCCCAAAATTTTGTTTCAACTTGCCCCATCGTATGATTCTGGACATTTTGTTTAGTTACAAAAATAATAATAATAAATAAATGAATAAAATAATGATTTATACGAAGAATTAAACAAGCATTTTATAACTCACCACACAGACTAAATAAATTGCTATAAACATTTCTTTAAAGTATAAATTAACATACCTTTTATCAAAATGTATGATTTTTTTTTTTTTTTTAGCTATTGTATAGCTTTTATCGCGGACTTTGAGCGCGGCGGCCGAATCAAAAAATTCCGTAACGAAAAAAAACCTAACACAGTTCGGCAGACTTCGGTAGACTTCGGCTGTACGAAGCTCGCACGGATCGAGACGAGCTGCTCCGAAATCGGACGAATACGTAAGCAGCTGTTTGTGAGAAAGTATATAGGTGTACAGGTATCTATCATCTATGTACAACAGTGAATAGCTGTACGCGTAAATTTGTGTATAAAGTAGATCAGATAAAACTTGAATATCCCCATTCGACTTGCAGGCCTTTAAAACCTATTAAATACCTTTTCTCTATTAAAATTTGTTTTCTTATCGGTCACCACGCTCAAAAAATGTAACTTGAATTAATATCAAAGAAAAAACTTGAATATCCCCATTCGACTTGCAGGCCTTTAAAACCTATTAATATACCTTTTCTCTATTAAAATTTGTTTTCTTATCGGTCACCACGCTCAAAAAGTGTAACTTGAATTAATATCAAAGAAAAAACTTGAATGTCCCCATTCGACGTGCAGGCCTTTAAAACCTATTGAAATACCTTTTCTCTATTAAAATTTGTTTTCTTATCGGTCACCACGCTCAAAAAGTGTAACTTGAATTAATATCAAAGAAAAAACTTGAATATCCCCTTTCGACTTGCAGGCCTTTAAAACATATTAAATACCTTTTCTCTATTAAAATTTGTTTTCTTATCATTATTGTTATCTTATTCATTAATATTGTTGCGTACTTGGGGGTTCGTGAGTTGTCTGGGAATAAAAGGCCAAACGTACAAAAATTCAGTAATTTATTCACAGAAAATTCCAGAAAAATGCAGGTCTATAAACCAAGTATCAGCTTCAATTCAAACAGTAAACACAGCTTAAACAACAGCTGTCAATAGCAAATCCACAGTACAAACTGTATAACAATAACACTTGAAGCAAGTCTCTCTCAAAGAGGCTTAAGAGCAATGCAAGCACTAGCGAAGCTGGCTGAGATCTGAACTGAACTGATTCCACAGGATTCCACAACCAGACCTTCTCTCCTTCCTGAAACTCATGTTGCGTAGCCTTTAGATCGTACCTTGTCTTCATTTTCTCCGTCGCCATGTTAATCCGCTCCCGAGCAAAGTTGTGTACGTCCTCAAATCGTGCCTGGAGATCTTGTATGTGCTCCTCGGGCGATGAAGGCGCATCGGGTGGACGACCAAACAGGAGATCACAAGGCAGACGAAGTTCACGTCCGAACAGCATCTGGGCGTATAGCCGGTGGTTTCATGGACAGCACTTCGATAAGCCAGCAGGAACAATGGCAACTTCGAGTCCCAATCTTGCTGGTTTCTTGATACTAGAAGGGAGAGTTTATTCAGGATGGTACGATTGAACCTCTCGACCATGCCGTCCGACTGGGGATGTAAGGGTGTTGTCCGGGTTTTGTCTATGCCGAGTAGTTCACACAGTCCTTTGAAAACATCAGAGGTAAAGTTCCTACCTTGGTCGGTATGAAGTTGTAGGGGCGTGCCATACCTTGACACCCATTGCTGCACTAGGACCTCTGCGACTGTGCATGCCTCTTGATTGGGAATGGGATATGCCTCAGGTCACTTGGTGAAATAGTCCATCACGACGAGAATGTATTTATTTCCACTGGAGGTCCGTGGCAAAGGACCCAAGATGTCGATTGCAATCCGTTCAAATGGTGCTCCCACGTTATACCGTTGCAGTCTTCCTCGACTTCGTTTCTGCGGGCCTTTACGTGCCGCACAAGCATCACAGGATTTACACCATTTCTCCACATCCTCCTTTGCCTTGCACCAGTAGAAGCGTTCCCGAACTTTCTGCAGAGTCTTCATTACCCCAAAATGGCCTCCGGTAGAGCTACTATGCAGTTGTTCTAAAACAGCTGGAATTTTTTATCTTGGTAATAAAATCTGCCATCTGAAGCTTTTCCCATCATCAGATTCCCACTTTCTGTATAATACGCCGTTTCTGATATGAAGAGAGTCCCAAAGTGCCCAATAACTTTTCGTAATGGGACTAAATCTGGAAATATCCTGCCAAATAGGTCTGTTGCTGGTCGTCTCCTTCAGCTGTAATATTGGCTTTATGTCAGGATCTTCCAACTGGGATTTTCTAAGTTCTTCGTCACTCCATGGATCGGGATCTTGATCTGATGGTGTTGAGACAGTAACTTGGCAGGCAACCGGATTTATCAGCAGGTATTTCTGTTCGGCTCTAGAGCAATACTTGCAGCTTTCCGAGCAGGGCTTCCGTGACAAGGCATCTGCATTACCATGTACAGTACCTTTACGATGACGTATCTCGAAGTCATATTCCTGCAGGCGTTGTATCCACCTGGCAATCTGTCCTTCCGGGTTCTTGAACTGGAGCAACCACGTTAAAGATGCATGGTCAGTCCGGAGCAGGAATCTTCTGCCATAGAGGTAATGATGGAAATGTTCTATGGCTTTTACGATGGCGAGTAGCTCTTTCCTGGTGGTACAGTAATTTCGCTCCGGTTTAGACAGACATTTACTCCAATAGGCAATGACATGTTCTTGACCATCAATTTCCTGCGACAGAACAGCACCGACACTCTCATGGCTGGCATCTGTATCAAGTATGAACTGTCTGTCGGGCTGTGGATATGTCAAGATAGGCGATGATGTTAAGGCCTCTTTAAGTCGCTTGAACGCATTTTCACATTCATCTGTCCACAGGAACTTCTGTTTGGCTTCCGTCAGCTTGTGGAGTGGTCTGGCAATATTTGAGAAACCCTTGACAAACTTCCTGTAGTAAGTGCATAACCCCAGGAAACTTCGTAGTTGGTGTACATTTTCAGGGCGACTCCAGTTCTCGACTGCAGAGATCTTCTCAGGATCAGTTCTCACACCTTCGGCAGAGATGATATGGCCGAGGTAGCTCACTTCACGACGGAACAAGTTACACTTCCCTGGATTCAATTTGAGGTTAGCCATTCTGAGTTTCTCCAGCACCTTTCGGATGTTTCGCAGATGGTCTTCAAAGGTGCGCCCCACAATAATAATATCATCCAAATACACCAGACAGGCTTCATAGGAAAGTCCTTTTAGCACTGTCTCCATCAGGCGTTCAAAGGTGGCAGGAGCATTACATAATCCGAACGGCATAACTTTAAATTGCCACAGTCCTTGTCCCGTGGTGAATGCAGTCTTCTCACGATCATCAGGATGTAATTCTACTTGCCAGTAACCGCTCTTCAGATCCAACGTCGAGAACCATTTATTGCCAGCAAGTGTGTCTAATGTGTCGTCAATTCTGGGAAGAGGGTAACTGTCTTTCTTCGTGATGTCATTCAAACGACGATAATCCACACAAAATCTTGTTGAACCATCCTTTTTCCGCACCAGTACTATGGGAGAGGCCCAAGGACTCGTTGATGGCTCGATGACATCATTGTGCAGCATTTCACTTAGAAGTTCAGTGACCTCTTCCTGTTTAGCAAAGGGAAGTCTTCTTGGATGTTGTTTGATTGGAGGATGATTTCCTGTATCAATTCTGTGCTGGATGATGTTCGTTCTCCCGACGTCTTCAGGTGTTCGAGAAAAAAGGTCTTTAAATTCTTGGAGTAGCTTCTCCGCAGCACATCTCTGTTCCTTTCCTAACTCTGCATTCTTGAGTAATTCCGTTATTAATTGTTCAGAAGACTTGGATTCAGTTTATTGCGTGGGGCGGTTGATGCATGTAACAGGAGTGCAGGTTGCTAACACCTCATCCTTCTTCACTGTCCGGACCTTATCGCTGATGTTTGCGACTCTCACAGGAATAGTACTCTTGGAGAGATCCACCAGAGATGAAGCTACCAGAACTCCTCTTGGGCTATTGTCTATATTCGGATATTCGATCAGTCCATAGCGGAAGAATTGCTTGGTAGGAGGGGTTCCTGAAACTATTGTCTCTGTGTGTGGGGGGATGGAAACTTCCGACTTGGCTGTTATCTGGCAAATTTGCTGAATGTCTTGATTTTCAGTATTGAACACAGCTATGTCTTCCGAACTCGAATGCAGTTCATTATTCTTGAAGTCCAATTTGAAATTAAATTTTCTTAGGAAATCAATTCCAATGATTAGAGGATCTCTTATGTCAGCCACATATGCCATATGATGGTAACTGGCATTTCCAAAAGTGATGTTCACGTTCATTTTTCCATATATTTTGCTTTCGTCTCCGGTCACAGTCTGGAGTTTAACACAGGGCGGCGTCCAGATGATCTTCTCTTTTAGTTCTTGAGCCAAGTCCGTTCTAATGATGGTCACGTTGGCTCCCGTGTCCAGAATCATCCGGCAGGTGGCGTTGTTGACTTGGCCATAGACGTGAAGTCCATTATCGCCGCCACTCATCGATGAAACATGAAATACTGTAAATTGGGGCTCTTTAATTTTAGGCAACCTCCGCCCCGCGAGATGGCCTCCTCTTAGTTTCCCTGCAGTGATGGTGAAGCCGGGTGATTTCCTATAGTTGGTCGTACGGGGCAGTTCCTCTTCACATGACCATCCCCTCCACAGCCCCAGCACTTTATCTTCCGATCCTTTATTTCTATGTTATTTTCCAGGTTGCGCAATCTCTTTAAGATCTCTGCAAAACTTCTCTTCATTTCATTCTCATCAGCAGGCGTATCATTTAATGAGACTGCTCTTATGGTATGGCGGTCTTTACGGGAGGCTTGTTGGGCTGCTTCTATCCTAAGTGCATAGCCTAAAGCTGATTCTACGTCTCTGATGTTGGAGAGTCTCAGCGCTTTTTGAATTTCTGGATCCCGAACAGCATCGATAAAGTACTGAAGAGCTAAGTCGTTTCGAGTGTCAGCTTGGCAGTCTGAGAATGCTAGGTGTGACAATCTCTGAATGTCCGCTGCCAGCTCTTGCAAACTTTCGCCCGTTTTCTGGTAACGGGACTTTAGCTGGAGGCGACTATAGTCCTTAGAACACTTCTCTCCAAACCGTAGCTCCAGTGCTCTAGTCAAGGCCTCGAAGTCGTTCCTTTCTTCTTTAGAAACATTTCTCAGTATCTCGGCTGCATCTCCCCGTAATGCTGCTGCTAAGTGGACCGACTTGGCGGTAGAGTCCCAGCCGTTAGCTTCAGCTACGATGGAAAACTGCGTCTTATATACATGCCAGGTGGAACTGCCGTCGTAGGTAGATAGCTTAATAAAGTCGTGATTCTGGCTTCTTCTCTCTTTCTTTTCAGTTTCCTGGGGCATGGATTCTAACTTTCCTTCTACTTTTCTCTCCAGATCTTCTTCTATTCTCTTCAGTTTACCTTCTATCTCTGAAAACCTTCCTTTCAGTTCCTGGTCAAAATTTTCTTTAACTTTCGCCTCAACACTCCGTTCTATCCTCGTAACACTCTCTTCAACCTTCATAACATTTTCTTCTATCTTCATAGCTTTCTCTTCAAAACTCTCTTCTATTTTCAAAACTTTCTCCCCAAAATTTTCTTCTATCTTTATAACTTTCTCTTCAAAATTTTCTTCTATCTTCATAACTTTCTCTTCTATTCCATCTATTCTGCTTCCCATATCCGATAATTTAGTTTCAATCACTTCCTTTACTGTCGAAAGTTCTCTCTTCATCTCGTCTTGATTAGATTTGATTTCTTCAGTCAACCCGTCTTTCAACTCTCTCTGTCCTTCTTTCATTTCTCTTTGTCCTTCTTTCATTTCTTCGATCAATCCAGATCTTAACTCATTCATCTGAGCAGTGAGTCCTTCTAGAAATTTCTTCATTTCTTGTTCCATAGCTCTCGTTATCACCATTCACAGACAAATCCCCGCTTCTGACACCAGAAATGTTGCGTACTTGGGGGTTCGTGAGTTGTCTGGGAATGAAAGGCCAAACGTACAAAAATTCAGTAATTTATTCACAGAAAATTCCAGAAAAATGCAGGTCTATAAACCAAGTATCAGCTTCAATTCAAACAGTAAACACAGCTTAAACAACAGCTGTCAATAGCAAATCCACAGTACAAACTGTATAACAATAACACTTGAAGCAAGTCTCTCTCAAAGAGGCTTAAGAGCAATGCAAGCACTAGCGAAGCTGGCTGAGATCTGAACTGAACTGACTGCCTTGGCGAAAAACGCTTCTTATATACTGTTCCATGGAACCCAGATTTTTCGAGAAAACTCTAGAAAGTGGTCAACCAATCAACTTACAGCTTCCATATTTGGTATATCCCATATAAGGATTTTCTCGCCAAGGTCGCCAAAAAAATCGCCAAGGTGGGAAAAAGTCGCCAAATTTGGCGCCAAATCCATTACTTGCATTACTGGGGCTTTTTAATGCGTTTTTAAGGGAAAATAAGGCTATTTCAACGCTAAAACGACTAGAAATGCACCAAATTAGCACTTTATCAACTTACTAAGCCTCTTTGAAAGAATTTATACAAAAATAAACACAATTATTTACAATTTCGTAACAATATCAAAGAAAAACCTTGAATATCCCCATTCGACTTGCAGGCCTTTAAAACCTATTAAATACCTTTTCTCTATTAAAATTCGTTCTCTTATCGGTCACCACGCTCAAAAAGTGTAACTTGAATTAATATCAAAGAAAAAACTTGAATATCCCCATTCGACTTGCAGGCCTTTAAAACCTATTAATTACCTTTTCTCTATTAAAATTTGTTTTCTTATCGGTCACCACGCTCAAAAAGTGTAACTTGAATTAATATCAAAGAAAAAACTTGAAAATCCCCATTCGACTTGCAAGCCTTTAAAACCTATTAAAATACCTTTTCTCTATTAAAATTTGTTTTCTTATCATTATTGTTATCTTATCATTATTGTTATCTTATTCATTAATATCAAAGAAAAAACTTGAATATCCCCATTCGACTTGCAGGCCTTTAAAACCTATTAAATACCTTTTCTCTATTAAAATTTGTTTTCTTATCGGTCACCTCGCTCAAAAAGTGTAACTTGAATTAATATCAAAGAAAAAACTTGAATATCCCCATTCGACTTGCAGGCCTTTAAAACCTATTAAATACCTTTTCTCTATTAAAATTTGTTTTCTTATCGGTCACCACGCTCAAAAAGTGTAACTTGAATTAATATTAAAAAAAAAAAACCATGAATATCCCCATTCGACTTGCTGGCCTTTAAAACCTATTAAAATACCTTTTCTCTATTAAAATTTGTTTTCTTATCATTATTGTTACCTTATTCATTAATATCAAAGAAAATCCTTGAATATCCTCATTCGACTTGCAGGCCTTTAAAACCTATTAAATACCTTTTCTCTATTAAAATTTGTTTTCTTATCGGTCACCACGCTCAAGAAGTGTAACTTGAATTAATATCAAAGAAAAAACTTCAATATCCCCATTCGACTTGCAGGCCTTTAAAAACCTATTAAAATACCTTTTCTCAAAAAATAGAGTTAGATCATTCAAATTTGGTACATCGAGGTTTTCGATACCTACAAATCGATTGCGGATATTTTTGATATATTCCCATTGCGGATATATTCTCATTTATTCAATAAAAGAAAAAAATTTGTTTTCTTATCGGTCACTACGCTCAAAAAGTGTAACTTGAATTAATATCAAAGACAAAACTTGAATTAATATTAAAGACAAAAAAATACTGCATAAATAAAATAAATAAATAATTATAATTGCATAAATTGATAAAAAATGCTATGCAATAGCTTTACCGCGGCAGTCCTCAAGTGCCACACGTATTTTTTTTTTTTTTTTTTTTTTTTTACTATCTAGCCAAAATGAAGCACGTGTACAGAACTTCTCATTAACCATTTCTGTGGAGCACCGATCGTGCTTACATTATAAGGCGCGTCATAAGAATTATGTTAATGAAAATATTTAATCACAAATACTACAAGCTATTTCGTAAATTGAGTGTTACTTCTTAGCCCTGTGACAACTAGCCCCACGCTGCTCTATATATTAGAACAGCCAAAAGTCACTTTTCATGGTGATCGGCTAGACTCAGAGCCTGATTAAGGGGGAAGCACACATTATCTCCGCTCTCACCGGAATATTTTTACAATTATTTTTTACTTCATGTCATGGTAATTCCACGCTTTGACGAGGAAATATTTTTTATAAAAAATGAACGGTGTAAAACAATCCAATTTATTCACCGTTATTAGACACCAGAATTCTTTTAAAATAATTTTTAGTGAGAATTTTCTGTTTATTATAGGAGGAAAGTATTTGTTAAAAAATAACGGTGTAAGTATAAATAATGTGTGCTTTCCCCTTAATCAGGCTCTGGCTAGACTCTTCCCAGAATCAAAATCGATTCTCCTGCTGAGATTAATAGAATAAAAGGCCAAATAAGGAAAAAATATTTTCTTTTTATGTCATATGTGCAGAGTTGTTAACTTTTATAATTTATTACGGAGCACTTTTAGCTCAGCCTTCTTTTCGCACTAGAATTTTTGTGGAATAATTCTCTTCAATGTGAGACAACGATTAAAAAAGAAAAAAAAAAATCATTCTTAAAAATTACTGGTATGAAAAAAGGCGGGGTTAACAAAGCTTCGGAATAAATTATAAAAGTTGACAACTCTGTATGTGTTACATACTTGCCAATAGGACTGGGCTTTATATCGATGTAACACAAAATATCGATTCAATGCTAATATCGTTTATTCGATTTAAATATTTTATCTTTCGAGATATATCGATGCAGAAACATCAAAAAACGCGAGCATTTGATTCTACGCTAAACCGATATTAAATGCTGGAATAATGCCAGATTTGTATTCATTCAAGGGCTATATCGGTTTAGTTAAAGCATGCGCAGACGTGCGATACCCAAACTCACTCGGCTCTAAAACCGAGGAGAGTTCAAATTCAAAGAGCGAAATGTTTATGCCGCTTCGATTTAGTATTGCGCAAGCGCACTTGTAGAATGTTAAATCCATTATTCGGCAAAAGCCAACATCGGTTTTTAAACCGCAACTTTCAGGCCGTCACTTCGGTTTTGCGTTACGCATGTGCAGTCGTCAAATAAAAACCGATACTGATAAAGTTTTGCCTACATGTATTCATATTCATTCATTCAAAACGTGTTTGATTTGCTGAGCTGAGATCGTCGAATTACATACGCATTTCCCCCCGTGTTCTTGTAACCTGAAAATAAGAGACTCCAATTTTTGCGTTTGTTAGGTAGTTAATTATTCTTTATTAATATTTTATTTAATTAAATAACATTTTTTCAGTACTGAAATGGACATTATAAAAAATAAATTAACTTAAACAATAGAGCCATCTTAAAAATATGATTATTATGATATTTAAATATCTAGTTTTTCTTTACTTGGAAATCAATTACATAATATTTAGTACGAGTATTTAAAAAATAATTTTTAATATGGTGAGAGTTCATACATTTTTTTCCTTCAAGGGCACCGTATTATTCGGCTTTTTACTAGTTTTAATTCCGATAATCATTTATGTCTTTTTGTAATTTGTAATGTATGATGTAATTTATTCCAAAATAAGTAATAAAAGTAAGTTGATTTGAATTTTTAACTTCAGTAATAAAAAAAAATCTCGTGATATTTTTTAAGTATTATATTTTATAAAATTTTAATTAAGAATTATATTGATTGAGACTTTCAAGAACTATAGAAATTTATTATCGAATGTAAAGCTTTTCCAAATTAGTGATTTTCTGCTGATTGCAATTTTGCAATCCCTTCGTATAAAAGGGGGAATTATAGATATTTTAATGTATTAAAAATTAATAATATAATAATAAATAATAATAATAATATTTTGATTTTAACGATTAGTTAATAAGTAAGTAAATAATTAGGCTAAAAAGTTTTATTTTAAATGTTCTAAAGCTCACTCACGAAATGTCATACCGCGAATTTGTAGTATTAAAAAAATGTATTTTTATTAGAAATCTGTTTGACCTTTTAAATGGTTAAAAAAAAAAAAAAAAAAAAAAAAAAAATTAATTTTGTGAAACTGATGTAATTTTTCTTTAGTCAGTTGCTGATACTCGCGTTTTTACTTCTTCTATATTCAACTGAAGAAAGTATTGGATTTCAAAAATTTTCGATTCCCGGTTTTGGATGGATTTACGCGTTTTAAGAGGTATACAGCCCGATTTTACAATTTTTAGAAGTTGCCCACCTGTGTGTGTGTGTGAATTTTTTTTCTCTAACTTATAGCTCGAGAACTAATGAACAGCATCCTATAAAAAGTTTTACAAAGTTGCGACTTGATATAAATCAACGCTTACTAACGTTTTATACATATCGCTGTACAGTTAACACTGGCGTCCTGTTGTATATTAAACGAGTCACTATAAATCTGTGTTGCCAACTCAAATTTTGCCATATCCAAATTGATATATCTCAAAATGTTCATACTTTTTGTGAAAAATCGTGAAAAAAAGTGGTAAAAGTAAATTACATGCAAAATCTTATATAAAGTTTTAGAAAAGTACCTAAGAATATAAAATTCGTCCAATATTCTCAAGTCCTTTAAGTCCCTATTTGTAAGGACAAATCTCTAGAGTTGGCAACAGTGCACTCAATCGATTTATCCTTATATCGGTATTTTAGATGAACGATATAACGATTTAAGAAATGTCAAAATCGTCCAGTACTACTTGCCAACATTGCTAGTTTTTAAATCAGTTCCATCACCATTAATTTTTGACAGAAAAATTTCATACTAAATTTCCACCATTAAATAAAATGTAAGTTTGCGTGTCTTTTAGCCATATTTTTAATGGCTTATTCTATTTAAAAAGCTACAAAAACGAGAAAATAACTTGGTAGGAAAATATCTATTTTTCTGTCAAGGGATTTTTACGTATACATTTTTTCTAGGAAAAAATACACTTTTTCCTAGGTTTGGGAAAATTATTAGCATTTTGCAAAAAAAATTCTTTCACTTTTGCCTAAATCACGTGAAAGAACTTAATTTCACACATCTAGAAAAAATTCCTATATCTGAGAACGCTGGTATCAATGCTTGTAAATGGAATCCGCTATAATTATTTTTAAAACAATCGGAGTGATAATGGATTACCATGAAATTATCATATTTCCTCATTTCCGCAAATCTGCACAGAGGTGCAAATGGGATTTATAGGACTCAATGCAGTTTTCCGTAATCGACCTCAACGATGCAGATTTTGACTGACAAAAAAATTTTGTAAAGTTATTCTCCTTGGAAAAAAAGAAAAAAAAAATTCGTTGAATTCAGGTATTTTTATTGCTTTCAAAATTAAAAACTTTTATTTTATTATATATATATATATATATATATATATATATTCGCTTGAATCAATATTTATGATCAATAAGAGTTTTTAAATGCAGGAATATAATAATGCCGTTTTGTTGAAAGTGCCCTTTACCTCAAACTCTATTAAAATTTTTATTTCTAATTATCTACCGTAAGAATTTTATAGCAACAGTTTTGTGTGCACTTTATCCATATTCTTACATAGTTTTTAAATAATTCTAGAATCAACGGACCGTAGTTTAATGACTGGCAGTTGCGTCATTCATATTACCATTTTCATAACATCATCAAATACATTTTGTACTTCATTATCAACAGATTTTGAAATAATATTTCTCCACGAATAAAACCGTGCGTGATAACAACATTAGCATTTCTTTCCTTTGCCACGAAAACAAAGATTTTTACGAAATCAAATTTGAAGCAGCTGTGTACAAACACAAAACATATTTGCCAATTATATTTTAAAACAAACACATTTGTAAATTATATTTTAAAAAATGAAATTAGCTGTAATGTTATACTTGGATCATTGTCCGTAACTTTTACGTTCAATAAAGTTGATTGCTGTTAATTCTAAATAATTTTGCTGTACTGAGAAGAGGGAAATATAAAATAATCATCTCATGTTTAATTTTCTCAATATTTTATTTTTTTATCGACACTAAATACGCAGCCATTAAGCAATCATACCGTATTAAACCGGTACAATCATATATATCATCCTACCTAACTCGCATCACTATTGCATAAATTTTCTTTAAAAGTTTATCTTTTTTTTTTTTTTTTTTTTTTTTTTTTTTTAGCTATTGACTATGTCTGAGAAATGTAACGGAACATAGAAGAAAAGCTAAAATCCACTTTTCCATGGTTTTCGGCCAGACTCTTGTCAATGTCAAAAACACTTCACCCATCGAGATTACCCGAGTAAGAAACTGGAGAGAAAAAAAAAAAATCCTCTTTTTCATACATGTATTTTCGTATTTCTTGCGAAAACGTTAACATTGTCTTACTGCATCGTTGGGGAACGCTGAATTAGACAATACTTCAGTATTATCTAATTCAACGTTCCCTAACTACAACATAATACAACTAATCAAATCTCACTTTTCAAGGAGGGTTTTGATTAGTTATGGCTTATTCAGTGGTGGAAAATTGGCGCAGAATTCATACCACAGTAAATGAAACAAAATTTTCTTATTATTAGACCAAAGATTTTATAGGTAGAGAAATATTTTAAATGAATACTCATATGAGTTCTGCGCGAATGTCCAAGCCCTGCTTATTGCATTTAAATAGATACAAAAACGTAAAAATGTGGATGGTAAACTCACTATTACCTTGATTTAAGAAAATTATTAACATTTTACCAAAAATTTCCTATATACGAAGCATTTTCCCTAAATCGCCTAAATCGTCAGAAAAGCTTCATTTTCCCCAAATCTAGGGGGAAATCCCTAGATTTAAAGCTCCTAAATCAGAGCTGCCAACCATTTCAACTTTTAAATCAAAATTGACACCAATATTTTAAAATGAAAAATGTTATATATATTTTAGACGATTAATAATACAGGAAACAGCTTTAAAAAATTTCCGGTTTGAAGTCTCCCTTGAAAAACGGGAGACTTGGCATCTCTATGCTAAATGTATTTAGCTTGGACTAGTATTCAGAAAACTTAAGCCGAATTGCCTTTTCATGCCGTACTCATATTTCATCATTTGTACAGAGATTTACTCTCGCACAAATGTGCTTAAAGGAACTTATGTAATCGACTTTTTCGAAGGTACTAACATAATTTGCAGATTTTCATTGATAAAATAAACTGAACAAAGTTATTCTGGTGCTAATGTATATATATGTATATGTTACCGTTAAAACGCGAAATCTGTTAATCTGCAGATTACCTAGCTAATCTGCAGATTAACTAAAATGACCCGTTAAAGTGCAGAATAAAGAGTTTTCCGCATTTTAACTAGGTAATTTGCAGACTAACGGTTTCAGTATCGTTAAAGTTCAAATGTTTGTTTCGAGCCTTAGTTTTTTTTACATTCACTATGACGTCAAACAGCCATGTGATACAGATACGCGAATGACCTTCAAACATAACTAAAACTTTTACCCCTTCACTTCCGCTACGGCTACGCTATGATGATAAACCGATAAACGGCAAACGCAAAATGTGGAGGATGGAAGCCATGATTAGGTTTATTATTATGACTAACACAAAATTTAAAGTAACAAGTAAGTTATAATTATTTTAATTTTGATTTTATTTCTATCTTTTTTAATTCTGTCAATATAAGTTTGATAAGAGTCTGTATTTTATTAATGAAATTTAATCTTAATTAAAAGCTGTCTCTCGTGAAACTCCATTTTGAATTATGAATATTAGATTTACATTACAGTAATTATTTCCTTCCGAACTAAAACTATTAAACCATAACTTTTAAAAACTAATTTGTTTTAAAATTGATTTAAATTACTATTACTTACTGAAGAAGAAAAAAAAAAGATATATTAATTATTAACTTTGAAAAGTATTATGGCATTTAATAAATACTTAATATGAAATTTTTGTACATTTTTTAGCATTTCATTACATTTTTTTTTTTTTTTTTTTCTTTTTCACTTTCAAGTTTCCTGTACATATTTTATATATCATGATTATATTTTTATTTATTTATTTATTTTTATTTTTTTTTTTTTTTAATTTTGTTCGCTTTTTCAAATAATTTCGTTGTAGATCACATAAAAAGTGTTAATAAAGTTTTTTTTTTTTTTTTTTTTTTTTTTTTTTTTGTAAAATTAATATATTTGCTAAACTTGTGCAGATATATGTATGCTGCAAAATATAGTTTAATAAAGCATTGAAAACTGTCATTTTAATTTTCATGCATTCTAAAAAATGTTAAAGCAGGTTTAGTTATTTGAAGTACTTCTTAAATAATGCTTCTGATTTGTCTAATTTAATATTTCTAGTATTTAAATAGTAATAGCAGGGATGGAACACGGGCGCAGAATTCATACCGGAATATGTTTAAGAAATTTTACTACCTATAATATCGTTGATTTAAGAAGTAGAAAATTTGCTTACATTGATAGTGGTATGAATACTGCGCCCGTGTTCCATCCCTGTAATAGTTATATAATAGTTATATATAACAATATAAGTTGTTAATAAAACTTTTTTTTTTTTTTTTTTTTTTTTTTAAATTGTTAAATATTTTTATTTTGAAAAGAAATCGTTACTGTATTACAATTCTAACATTCATTTATAAAATAGAATTTATTGAAAGCTATTATATTTCATATTAAAAATGAATAACATATTCAAACTTACATTGACAGAATAAAAAAGATGAAATAAATAAAAAATAAATCAAATATAACTTTATACAGATTAAAATAAGTAAAGAAATAAATACAAAAGAAAAGAAAACTATTTTTTTTTTTCGAATGAAAAAACAAATACAACACAGCGTGCTGTAAAATTACAACACCAGATATCTTATTTTCACTTTAACTAGTGCCTAGTAGGTAATGTACAGATTATCTAGGTAATTCGCAGATTACCTAGGTCATTTGAGAAATAAAACAATTTTCCTTACTTTAACGGATCACCCTAGTTAATGTACAGATTTCCTAGCTAATCTGCAGATTAACTGATTTCTGCACTTTAGCGGTAACATATATATATATATATATATATATTCTCAATGTAAGTAGTTTCATTACTTTGAAAAGGACAAAACTATATTTTATTCTTTATTTTTTAGTTTATTGATCTTTTTTTTTTCTGCATATATAATTTATATGGGTTTAAGAGTTTAAAAAAGCAATAGTAGGTTAATATTTTGAAAATGCCATTTGCCTAAAAAACTATATTAAACATTCTATTTCGACTTAGCTACCTGATTTCTTTTTAAAACTACAGATATTTCCGTTCTTTATCCATGTTTTTACACAGTTTTTAAAAAAATCTAGAATCAACGGACCGTGCTTGGACAATAAGCACTTGCGCCATTCCCATTGCCATTTTTATAACATCTATATCATCTGCAGTTCATTATCAAAAGAATTCGACATTAATACTTTTCTATGAATAAAGTCGTGCATGGTGACAATATTACCATTTCTTTCTTTTACGACAGAAATAAAGTTTTTAATGACAAAAACTATGAAACAGACTATATAAGCGCAAATACAAATACTCCAAGCAATAAATTTAATCTTCCTTTTACTCTTTGACTGCATCGGAGTGATCCCTGATTGGCAAAGTGCCAGGACGATTTCACTAACGCGCTAGGCGACACAGCAAAGGAAGACAGATTGGAATCGTCCGCTAAGTGTAGAATCGTTGATACACCTGCTTTGTTTACTGTTACGGCCATTCCTATTTTATAAATGGACTAGCCATTTTTACCCATGCGCAGATAACACCAGGGATCTTTCTTCTGCGGTTTATCAATATGAGGATAAAACAATAAATATATTTCTCCGTATATGTATATCACGTAATTCTTTTCATCTCTCTCTCTTTTTTTTTTTTTTTTTTTTTTTTTATGTAATGGGAAAGTAAAGGGAGATGTTTTAAATTGCCTTGACTTCATCTTGATCCAACATTTTAGCCACTGTAATTTTAAATGTGGAAAATGTTACACTCTCAGGGATGGAACACAGACGCAGAATTCATATCACTAAGAATGTAAGAAAAATTTTTACTTCTTGAATCAACTATATTATAGTTAGAGAAATTTCTTAAACAAATACCGGTAAGAATTCTGCAGCATTTGTATCCATAGTATATTGATTGTACAAATATGAATATTGAGTATATTCTTGAAATAAATAAAACAGAGCTGCCAACCTAATCCGGCAAATTGTTAGTACCGCCCCTTTTTCTACACCATTTAATTTTTAGAGTATTTGTTTTCTTCATTAATCGTAAATTTATTTGAAGAGAATTACTCAAAAAACAAAGTGGTGTAGAAAAAGGGGCGGTACTAAAAATTTGCCGGATTTGGTTGGCAGCTCTGATAACATATAAATTGCGAAGGAAACGCCCACTGGCGGAGTTACAGATTTTCAAATGACGTGAATCTATGTCAGCGGTCGCAAAAGTGTTAATTGTATGAGTTCAATCATTTGTAAACAAAGCTCTTTTATGTCTAAAGTTTACACAAAAATAAAAGTATAATTACTAGGAACAAGAAGTTATTCCTGTGGTATATAAATAAACGGAATATTCAAGCTGTTGATTATTCAAGCTGTCACATTAACTTTTCTTTTACGTATTGTTTTGTTTTGAAGAAAGATGAAGGCGGGGATTGTCTTCTTTAGAAAACAGGAATTATTGATGCTAACACTAATGTCTAAAAATCATCAGTTTTGTTTCATTTCTTTGCGTTTGACGTTGTTGTTATATAATTTGACCCGTAAATAAAAAATAAAAATATTTTATTTAATTTTCTTTGTTATTTTTTAAGATTTGATTCGTTATCTCATGCAAAACTTTATAAGAGACGGCCCCCTAAACCACTTCAAAAGAAAGATTTATTTATATCTCGAAAACTAATAACTGGAATGAGCTGCAAATTTGCACACCCATATTTTTCAGCATTAGGATTCATTTTATGTAAAAAATAATATTGGTCATAATTCATAATTTTTATGAATATGAATTTATTAATATTTTTCAGAATTAAAAATATTTTTCAGAATCAAAAGTAATGATGGATTATGTTTGGGTTTCTTCACTGTATCGCGTAAAAAAAAAATTATATCTATCAAGTTATTTTTTGTGAAGATATTAATAAAAGTTTGAAATATGAATTTAACATTAGCACCTTCAAACTTTGAATGCTTATAACTCTGTGAAAAAATAAGTAAAATATACAACCAATATACTTTTTCGCGTTGTCGCGATCCCAGGAATCTAAATATAAAATAAAAATAGGGTGTTACCATTGAAAAAATCAAAGTTGGTGTGCGTTTTAATATGTAGACGACCCCCAATTCAAAATTTCAGTTCATTTTCTGAAACTACCAACAATTCCCTGTCGAATGATACCTATTACATTTTTCTACAGTCGGCTGCAAAATTATTCGAGCACTAGCAATAATCCCTGTCTAAAAAAAGTGCACTTAATACTGCTTTGTTAAATAAATCCTTATCGAGTCATGTTCTTAGTCAGTCTAAGAACATGATTCGACAAGGATTTATTGAACAAAACAGTCTTAAATGTACTTTTTTAATATAGGAATTATTGGCTAGTGCTCGAATAATTTTGCAGCCGACTGTACATCGATTAGCAACGAAGTTACGTTGAGTGTTGCGGTTTTTTTTTTGTCCGACTGTACGTACTTTCATTCTCATGATATCCTGAGGACGTCGTGGGGAGAAAGGATACTTCCAAAAAGTCCCTACTGCGTCCCAACATGTTGAAGAAAACTAATAAAAGTTCCGACATGCAGGGACAAATCCCTACAGTTGACAACATTGATGTTGGCTCTCTTTTTGGCTTTAATTAGTTAGCATTTGGCTCCATTTCAGAGAAAGTTTGCCCTCTATGAAAAATATGACCTGGCAGCCCTGCGACACACACATATTTCATCATTTGTACAGAGAATTCGCACAAATGTACTGATACTAAAGCTATTACAATGTTAAAGACATTATTTCAATTTGCAGATTTTTAATGATAAAGAAACTCAATAAAGTTATTCTGGTGCTAATATATATATATATGTATATTGTCTATTTAAGTAGTTTCATGAGTTTGAAAAGGAGAGAACTGTATTTTATTCTTTATTTTTTCGTTTATATATATATATATTTTTCAGTATATATAATTTATAAGGGTTTAAGAGTTTAAAAAAAAAAACAGTACTAGGTTAATATTTTAAAAGTGCCATTTGCTTAAAAAACTCTATTGAACATTCTATTTCGACTTAGCTACCTGATTTTATTTTAAAACTACAGACATTTCCGTTCTTTATCCATGTTTTTACATAGCTTTTAAAAAATTCTAGAATCAACGGACCGTGCTTTGATAGTAAGCTCTTGCGCCATTCCCTTTGCCATTTTTATAACATCTATATCACCTGTAGTTCATTATCAAAAGAATTTGACATTAATACTTTTCTATGAATAAAACTGTGCATGGTGACAATATTACATTTCTTTGTTTTACGACAGAAATAAAGTTTTTTATGACAAAAACTATGAAAGCAGACTATATAAGCTCAAATACAAATACTCAAAGCAATAAAGTGTATTGCTGCATGGTCGTCGGCACATAGGGGCAAGGTCCAGGTGAGGGAAAATTTTAAAAAGTAAAATATTATGAAAAAAAAAATTTAAAGATTTAAAATTATATCATTAGAATTCAAATGACCGAATAAAATTTATATCACTGAGCCAATTAGATCCAAACCGACCCGACCTGCATTTATAGGTTGTCTCTCTCTAACTTTTCCCTTCCAACAGATTGTAAATCAATTAAGAACCCCCCCCCCCCCCAAACTGTATGATGATTTCTTTAGATGTTGTTTCTCTTTTTACTTCCATCCCTATTGAATTTGCTTGTGATATTATAAGAAAAATTTATCCTAATGATAGTACTCATTCTACTCTTAATATTGAATCAATTCTTAAATTAGTTTTTTTCTGCTTATCTTGTAATTGCTTCAAGTTTAATGATTTATACTATAAACAAATTCGTGGCACGCCTATGGGCTCACCTGCTAGTGTTTGCATTGCAGAAATAGTTATGCAGTTTTTGGAAAATAAAATAAATGATAGTTTAAATGATAAAATTCCTTTTTGGCGAAGATACGTAGAGGACATTTTTTTATTAATTGAAGAAAAACATATAAATGAAGTCGTTACTTTTTCTAATTCGTTATGCCCAGAAATTCAATTCACTTTGGAAGTAGAACAGAATAACAGTTTGCCTTTTCTTGATGTTCTCGTTGAACGCATTTCGAATTCACCTAGCATTTTTCAAACTTCTGTTTATCGTAAGGCCACATTTACAGGTCAATATCTAAATTTTCATTCCGCTAATCCTAATTCGCATAAAATTGCAGTCTTCCGAACTTTGGTCAATAGAGCTCTTCGGTTATGCAGTAACGAGACACTTTTTAAGTTGGAAATTAAAAAAAATTTCCAGGATTTAATAAATAACGATTACCCTCTTAATTGGTTAAAACGAATCTATCGTGAAAACATTATCAGCTTCCCCCCTCCTTCGTTTCCTCCTGCAAATTCCCCCTCTACTCCAATGAAAATGAAAAATTCACTTATTAATAAAAACAGTTATATTTCTATGCCATATTTTGGTTTTCCTTCAGAATTTATTTCTAAATTACTTAAACAACATAATATTTATACTGCTTTCCGGCCAATTAAACAATTAAAAAACGTCCTTTTCAACTTTAAACCCATAACCCCTTCTCTGGATTTAACTGGTGTAATATATTTAATTCCATGTAAAAATTGCAAATCTGTTTATATAGGTGAAACTGGCCGTACAGCAAAAATTAGACTACAAGAACACAGACGATCTTTTAAAAATTGCAACCAAAATTCTAAAATTGTAATCCATTCAATAGAAACCGATCATATTCCTGACTTCGATAATATAAAAATTTTAAATTCTGGTGTTCATAATTATAAATCGCGTATTTTCCTTGAGAGCTGGCACACTGCCAAGCATCTCCACACTATCAATGAAGCATGCGCACTGGCTCCTCAATATTCTGTACTCCTTTAAATTCCTTGAGTGTTCATGTCCTGTTTGCATATTATGTTGTAAATTACTGATGAGGAAACCCGGACGGGTTTCGAAACGTCTGATTTTAATTGTTTTTATATATAATTTTGTTTTTTTTTAATGTATTTTAACTTAAAATTTTTTGTCTCATAAATAAAACGTGTTTGCTTTTAAGATTGTAAATCAACTTGACAGTAAGTTTTTCGGAAAGTTTTTCATTTTTTAGTTTAAATTATATGCATAAAAAAATTATTGTACTAAGTGCTTACACAGAAGTTTACTTAATCACCTCAATCAACCAGCCAACCATTTGAATCGAACTGAATATTTTTAAATACGCTGAAATTTAGCAATGTTCAGTTTGCCCCCTCCTGAAAAATTTTTTGGCGACGCCACTGTATTGCTGGTTAAGCATATGAAAACTGCACCAGCGTCGAATGAAGAGTTCTTGCCTTCTATTTATTGATCTTTATCTGAAACATCTTTATAAATGTTTATGAATATTTATAAATGTTTATGAAGTACATAATATATATTTTTCTCAGAATTTTCACTCGATTATAAATGATAGAAAATGATAAGTATATTTTTGATGGGTGATTTTTTATACTATCCACCAAAGTATACCACCCAAAAAAATACAGTTTATTTTTTTATTTGCTAGCTATTGCATATAAAAATTACAAAAGTGTCAAATTGCGGAAACGTATTGGAAACTAGTATGTTGTGGCCACCACAAGACTTTCTTCTATATTTTCCTATACATATTCAATCAGTAACAATATTTAAAAAAAAAAAAGATTTTTTTTTCCTTTTTTTTTTTTGTGAAAATTAATACATATTCAATCACTAACAATATTAAAAAAAAAAAAAAAAAAATAGAATTTTTTTCTTTTTTTTTTTTTTTTTTTTTGGTTAAAAGTAAAAAAAATCGATAACTTTGTTTTAAATTATCACAGATTTATAGTTCAACCATTCGTTTTAAAGGTATTGACGAGACCTTTCGAATGATACCCATCTTCAAAATTTACCCCCCCGGGGGGGTACTTCCCCCCCAGGGGGGGAAGCGATGCCCCCCATGCACAAAATTTTTTTCCTAGTTACGTACTACTATTATCAATAATTCATATTAATTTTACAAACACAAGTGTAAAATAACTCTTATTATGCACATTTATACGAATTTTTGTCCTATGCTGCCATGTTAAAAATTTAGATAAAATGCTATCACAGCGCCACCTGTTGAGCTATTGATCCCCAAATATAATCAGCAACAGTTTATGTCGGGGACCAACTAAATACCAAGTTTGGTAAAATTTCGTTAAAAAAAAAAAAAAAAAAAAAAAAAAAAATACGATTATTTTTCTAAGTTTTTTTTTTGTTAAAAGTAAAAAAAATCGGTAACTTTGTTTTAAATTATCACAGAATTATGGTTCAACCATTCGTTTTAAAGGTATTGACGAGATCTTTCGAATGATACCCATCTTCAAAATTTAACCCCCCCGGGGGGGTACTTCCCCCCCAGGGGGGGAACCGATGCCCCCCCATGCACAATTTTTTTTCCCTAGTTAACTACTACTATCATCAATAATTCAAATTCATTTTACAATCACAAGTTTAAAATAACTCTCATTATGCCCATTTATACGGAATTTTGTCCTATGCTGCCATGTTAAAAATTTGCATAAAATGCGATTACAGCGCCACCTGTTGAGCTATTGATCCCCAAATCTAATGGGCACCAGTTCATGTCAGGGTGCAACTAAATACCAAGTTTGGTTAAATTTCATTCATATGTTCGTGAGATACAGCGTCCACAAAAAAATGATACAGACAGACAGACAGACAGACACACAGACAGACAGACAGACAGACAGACACACAGACAGACATTTTCTAAAAACTATCAATTCGTGTTCAGGACATCCCAAAACGTGTAGATCCGTCAAAAAACGGAGGTCGAAAATTTTCGCGAATCCAATACTTTCTCTATATTACATATAGAAGAAAGTAACAATAATTATCACATAATAATAATAGCAATGATATAATATTTATCTTTAAAAACTACTTAATAAATAAACAATGCAAGGAAATATAAAAATTCTCTATTAACATTTGTTATTAAAACGTAACAATTAGCAAAAAAAAAAAAAAAAAAAAAAATATTCTATTTGATTATTATCAGGGATCTTACATCTCGCCCTTTTTTCAAGACACTTTTAGGGACGAGAAATTTCCGTAATTTTTTCTTCCTTTATTTTTATATAATATCCTCTACTTGTTTAATCACGTCATAACACTACAAAAATACTGATATAAAAATCTCTATACGAAAATAGCACAGATGGCAAAATTTAATTTATTCCGGAATATTTTTTGGCCCCGCCTTTTATCCATATCACTTTTTTTTTAGGGATAAACTTGTCTGATTTTATCGAAGTTATATATTTGATAAAATATTTCTATAAATAAAGTGGTGCTAAATAAAAGCGGGGCTAAAAGTACTCCGGAATAAATAAAAATATTTGGCATCTATGAAAATAGTAGTAGCAAAAAAAAAGGGGGGGGGGCGGGAGTTTCCCCCATTTAGCAGCAAAATTTTACTATTTGTCAAATGGTCGATGCAAATCAAAAATTGTAAAACCATCTGAAATATTGACTTCAATATTTGATAAAACTAGTGTAACTATCACTACTGAAGAAAATAGTGATGATGATTAAATCTTGATAAAGATTCTTTTTTGTAATTTATCTTTGCTTTTTATAATTCATTCTATAAACATAAATAACTTTATACGAATACCTGTACTGGATCTCATTTTTTAAACTTTGGTCTACTTATTTGACACTTTTGTTATTTTTGTATGTAATAGCAATCTAATAAACAAGCAAACTTTAATTTTTGTAGGTGTCACTTCGGTGGATATATACTATAAAACATCGTCCACCAAAATATACGTCATTTTTCTATGATTTAAATCGAAGAAAAATTTTGAAAAAAAAGAAAAAAATATATATATATATATATAATTCACAAACATTCATAAACAGTTTCAACCTCGATAAGATATCCTATTTCGAACCATTTTATTTACAGAAAAATTTTCTCCGATATATAACTTCCATTTCATCCCTAAAAAAATAAATGGTATGGAAAAAGGCGGGGCCAAAAGTACCCCGGAATAAATTAAAAAGTTAGCATCTATAATATTTTCATGCAAAAATCATTATGTCAGTATTTTCATAGTAATATGTCGTGATTAAACAGGATAGAGACTAGTGTATAAAAGTAAAGTAGAAAAAATTATGGAAATTTCTCATCCCTAAAAGTATCTTGAAAAAAAAGGCGAGATGTAAGATCCCTGATAACAATTAAATATAATATTTTTTTTTATTGCAAATTGGTGCTTTTTAATAACAAATGTTAATAGAGCATTTTTATATTTGCTTGCATTGTTTATTTATTAATATTAAGTGGTTTTTAAAAACAAATATTATATCGTTGGTATCCATCTCAGGACGGAAAACTTACACCACCGTATTTTTATCAATAATTTATATATTTGTGGTTTATTTATTGGACCCGGGCCGATTTTTTACCCAATCAGAAATGATTTTTTTTTTTAACTTTTTTCTTAGTTGGTTGGTTGGTTGTAGGATTTTAAGGCCGATTGACTCCTGATGTGTCCTAGGCCTAGAGGGGGAAATGCCCTCCGTGGGGGTCTTTCTAAAGGGTCCTAGCCCGAATTTACGCGAGTTTCGGAGGAAACCACGGAAAACTCCGAACGGCTAGGTCGATGAGCGCGACCTGGGATCGAACCCTTTTTTTCTTAACACTAAAAGTTACTGTTAGTGATTCCTTAATTATAGTGATTGAGAGATTTTGAGAATTCAGTCATAGTGATTCATTTGAAAATACTGACCCGCTAGCGGGCGAAGCTCGCTAGTCATTTCATTAATTTCTGTTATTACACTATCGGGATGGTTTCCTGGTGAGAATGCTGATGTCAGCGCTTCTAAAGTGTAATCAGCTTTAACCATACATACTCACCATCTCATTAATAATCGAAGATTTTTAGTACCCACCTTCTTTTCGAGTAATTTTATACTTATTTAATTGGAACTACATTTGAAGATAATTGCTCTAAAAATAGAGTGATGAGGAAAAGGGGCGTGTACTAAAAATCTTCCGATTCATAATTAGGATGTAGCAGGTATGATTTTAACTGTTATACAATAAACCTAAGTCGAATTGAATCATCATGCTACATACATATTTCATCATTTATGCGGAGCTATACACTCGCACAAACGTAATATTATCAAGCACCGTTATAAAAAGTACGGCTGTGTTGACGATTGGACATTTTTACTGGGTAGCACCTGTGCAATAAGCACACATCTACCCCCGGAAGCTTGATGGAAACTAAGAGGAGTGAAACTCAAAAGTAGGCTAAAACAAAAAAAAAAAACAAAAAAAAAAAAAAAAAAAAGAGGGAAGACAAAAAATAGTTTGACCTATGAAATTAAGGGGGAAAGGGTTACAGAACAAAAAATAAAGAATTAAAAAACTTAACTTTTTTTTTTCTTAAGTTATTAAATAAAAAATAAATTCTATTTAGAATCCAAGATTTATAATTAAAAAAGAAATTAAAGAAATAAAAAATATTGGAAGAGCTCACAGATAGTTCACTTTCGGGAAAAAACTCAAACGCCCGCCTAAGTCCAAGCATGATGTTGCAGATTTCAATCATAAAGAAATTCAAAAAGTTATACTGGTGCTAATAAAATAAATTTTTTTTGGATTTATGTAGTTTATTTGTAAAAATTTTTATTTTATTTATTTATTTTTTATTTATATATATATATATATATATTTTTTTTTTTTTCCCAATATGGCTGATCAATAAGAGTTTATAGATGCAGTAATAGAATAATGTTTTGTTAAAAGTGTCCTTTACCTCAAATAGTCTATTAAAAATTTTATTTCTACATTGACATACTGCATAGTATTGCTTGAATGTAAACGGGAATGTCCTAGATTGACCTTACTGCATCTTCACCCAACATTTTACCTATTATAAATGTAAATGGGGGCCTATTAAGCTCTCATTGATTGTGTAACTTTTCCCGTTTCTGTGCAATAAACCGAATAGCGTATTTCTTGAGCTCTTTTATTGGCTGTGAATAACAAAAGCTTTACTCTGTTTGTTTTGAGATTTTAATAGAGTTTGTAAAAAAATTTTATTTGTAAATTATATTGTAAAATCTGAAATGAATGCAGTGCAGTACTTGTGTTATTGCCCGTAACTTTTAAGGTGAACAAGTTTGGTTTCTGTGAATTCTGAAATTTAATACGTTGAATAGTGTGTAATGTAAAATAATTATTCGATATTTAAGTTTCTCAATAATTTATTATTTTATCGACGCTAATTACACTTTCTTTAATTAATCGTGTAATTTCGTTAAACCGGTACAACCACATGTATGATGCTACAATTCTTGTATTACTAATTCATACATTTTCTTTTAAAGTCTATCTTCTTTCTTTTTCCCGCCAATTGTGAACTACGCTTGACGAATCTAACCGAATACAGAACAGCCAAAAGCCACTTTTCGTTGATTTCGACTAGATTCATGCCAGAGACAAAACCGCTTCTCCCACCAATGTTATCCGAGTAAAATACCGAAGCAAGAAATAAATGTTTTCCTTTTGTATCATACGTGTTATTTCCCTATTTCTTGCCGAACCTTTAACAATGATTTGCGGAAACCTGGTTGAGAAACGCTGAGTTAGAAAATACTGAAAGGTAGCTTTTGATTTGTTGTATTTCTCATTCCATGCAAATAGGTGCAGAATGAAAAATATAGAATGTATATACACTTTTCCCTAGAATCGAGATAAGTAGCATTTAACCAAAAATTATCTACATACAAAGCACTTTTCATTAAATCACTAAAAATACCTCAATTTCCCCAGATTTACAGAAAAATTCCTAGATCGAAGAATGTCGGTGTTAACGCTTTCAATGCAATCACCTCTGACTATCGAACAACAACAAAAAAAAAAAAAACGCTGTAAGTTAAACTAGATTATATTGTCATATAAATATTTTACCATTTGTGCAGAGCTATACACTCGTACAAATGCGATTTAAGTTACATAACGCTGTTATTCCAAATGATGAATACCGCTGCAGATTTTGAGTGATAGAAATATTGAGTAAAGATAGTCTGGTACTAATATATTTATATATATATCTATATATATGTATTCGGTGAATTTAAGTCTTTTTATTGCTTTATAAAGTAAAAGCTTTTATTTTATTTTATTTTATTTATTTATTTATTTCGTTTCTTTCAATATGTATGATCAATGACAGTTTATAGATGCAATAATAGGATAATGTTGTTCTATTGAAAGTGTCTATTACATTAAAGACTCTATTAAAAATTCTAGTATTACTTAGCCAGCGGATTCCTTTTTCCAACAACATATTTGTGTGTTTTTTATCCATTTTTTTTACATTATTATTGTTATAATTATTATTATTATTATTTTAATTCTGGAATTCACAGACCTTAGTAGTTTGATGTTAAAGCACTTGTGCCATTTCCATTACCGTTTTTATTACGTCTACAAATACCTTTTGTCGTTAACTCTCAAGAGTTTGTGACATTAATTCTTCTTTAAGAATAAAACTGCGCATGGTAACAACATTGGTATTTCTTTCTTTTCCTCACAAAGAAAGATTTTTATAGAACCAACTTTAGAAGTAACACCGTACAAATGCAAATACAATTATTCAAAGGTTTACATTACAAAACTTAAATACAATTCTTTAAAAAAAAAAAAATCAGATATGAAGATAAAACATTAAATTTGTCAAATGTCAGCGTATCTCAAGTCATTTTCTACATCAATTTTCTTTAATATCATATGACATATTATGAGTTCATTTACTTGCAGTATTGTGTGAATGTAAAATGTAATATTTTAAATTGTCTAACCTGCATCGTCACCCAACATTTTACCCACTATAAATTTAAACTAGTTGGCATAGATGGACTCTGCTCAGTTCCCTATCATATGTATGTTATTATAAATTTCTAGTGCAGAACATATTATATTCATGTTAAGAGAAATTAATTTGACCAAACGTTTGACACAGTAACAGGACGAAATCCCCGCATAATAGGCTACCCACCGTACAGTTTGATATATTTTTCTTATTCTAAACTATTGATTTATTTTATTGGGGTAAATTTCGTAGTTTAGTTTTCATGCTACTATTTCCAATGCAACAATCCCCAAAATGCATATTTATATGGGATATCGTCTCATTTTACTATATTGATAAAAATCTTAAATTTCGAATTACTTATAAAATTTCCCTATTAGAATATTTTTAATCAATCCTATTCAAAAAAGTATCATAAATGTTATTTTGAAGTTGTCTGATATATTTATGGTCTTCAAAATGGACGTTTATGCTCAATTTTGCCCTATTCTGCCACGTTAAGTAAATCGTAAATTCCAAATAACTTACGAAATTTTTAAATTAAAAAGTTCATAGTCGGGGATGTTCATGCCAATATCTTAAATGGTATTTTAAAAGTGTTCTGACATTTATGATGAAAATATCCCTCAAAAGGGACACTTATGCAAAAATTTGCTGTATTCTGCCATGTTAAGAAATTAGTAAATTTCAATAATTTACGAAATTTTCAAAGTAGCATATTTCTGATTACTGATGTTCATCCCGGCATCAAAACTAATACATAAAAGCTGTTCTTACATCTTTACGATAAAAATATTTCTTTTCATGCATGTTTAAGTGAAATTTTTCCCTATTCTCCGATGTTAAGAAAATCGTAAATTTCGAATAACTACTGAAGTTTTTTAATTAGAATGTTGCGAATGAATAGGGATCTTGCCAGTGTCATAAGTAATACTTTAAAACTGGTCCGACCCCTCTGCGATCATTTGTTCGTGAGATATCGTGCACACAGACTAACAAGCTAACTTACGGACTAACAAACTGACACAGACGGATACCATACAAATTTTGTTATTTTCGGATTCCTCACGTCTGAAAACGTGTAAAAAAAGAAAAAACCGAGGTTTAAAATTTTCACGATTACCTAGGTTCCCCATACCTATAGTGTGATGGGGAACTAATAGAGGCATATTACACTCTCATTGACTGTGTAACTTTTCCGTTTGTGTACAATAAACCGATTGATATGTTTCATCTGTGAATCACAAAAACTCTTTGTTGCTCATTACAAACTCTTTCCTCAAAGCTGTTTGCTTTAAAATTTTAATAGGTTTTGTAAATAATATTAATTTGTAAATTATATTTTTAAAGGACAAATTAATTGCTTTGCATTATTTTCTGTGGCCTTTACCAGGCTTGCCAGATTATTATTTTTTTTTTTTTAATTCAATAGTCACCAATAATTTTTATTAGTAACGTTTGCCTATTCACTTCGAAGATTGAGAGTCTATTTTATATATCAAATGTCACTTTTCAAAATTATTGGTGGCTATTCAATAAAAAAAAAAAAAAAAAAAGCCCAGATCTGGCAACGCTGGCCTTTACGGTGAACAAAATTGTTTGCTGTGAATTCTGAATTTCACTACGTTCAATAGTGTGAAATACAAAATAATTGTCTGATGCGTAAGTTTCTCAGTTTCTTTTTTTTATAGTCAATATGCCTCCTTTTATAAATCATAGCGCGTTAAGCCGGTGCAACCACACGTGAGATACTGTATATTTCTTCCATCTTTAATACGTATATTTTCTTTAAAAATTTATCTTTTTTTTTTTTTTTTTTTTTTTTTCTTCAACTGTTAACTACGTCTGACGAATCTAACCGAACATAGACGAACAGCCAACACAGACGAAAAGCTACTTTTTGTGGTTATCGGTTAGACTCAGAGACGAGTCTAATCAATCAAAAACCGCTTCCCTGACCGCGATTATTCGAGCGTGATACCAAAATTATTTTTCTTTTATGTTATCCGTGTTATTTCCCTATTTCTTGCGGAATGCTTAACAATGTTTTCGGAACCTTGATTAAGAATGTTTTACGGGACTCCTTAGAAATGCTGGGTTATACAATACTGAAAATTGGATTTTGGTTGGTTAAATGATTTATTCCATGTAAACAGGTAGAAGAACGTAAAAATGTTGCAAATAAATACATATTTTCCCTTGATTAAAAAAAATATATATTGGCATTTTATCAAAAATTCCCTACATACGATCCCCTTTCCTAAATCGTTAAAAAGACCTCAATTTCCCCAGATCCACAGAAAAATCCCTAGATCTGACCAAAAAACCATTCCAATAATATATTAATAGAAATCCGTTAAATGATGTTCATTGGAGGAGGCATGACCTAACGTGACTTTTGACGGGTAAACTGTTTGCCCTCGTGAACCAATTCTCGAGAAATCTATATTTGAGTAAAAATGTAGCAATGAGAAAGGAGTGGAAGAAGCCCGAATAAAACCTGTCAGAAGCATAACTTTTGTCAATTTTTAGATTACACATTAGCGAATTTTTAGACATTATATCTCGATAGAATATATTTCAGAGCTGAAATGGGCAACTGACTTATGCATCAAAGAACACCTTTGTCCGATGATAGGTGCTTGCACCATACCCCTTACCGTTTTTATAACATCATGGAACATCTTCTGTAGTTCATTATAGAGATTTTAATATTAATAAAAATGCATAAAAATATGCATGGAAACAACATTGGCATTTCTTTTTTTTTTTTTTTTTTTTTTTTGCCAGAAAAACAAAGTTTTTTATGAATCAACTTCGGAGGCAGCATTATAAAAATGTAAATGCAATTTCTCAAAATAATATTTTTTTTCCATTTATGAAGATAAAGTATTAAATATATCTTCTTGTCAATTGGATTATCATGCCGTATACATATTTCATCATTTGTACAGAGTTATACACTCGCACAAATCTGGTTAACAACAAAATTTGTACGTTAACCAAACAAGTGCGGTTGTTGAAATTTCATATTTTCTAGTAATTTTCTCGTGTATTTCATGCAGTATTGCAAAATGTAGGGTTTTTTTTGTATTCAATATAATCACTAAATTTTAACTGCAACGGTTGTCTACTTCGATACATGTCAAATATCACTCTTCAAATTTATTGGTGTTAGTTGAACAAAAGAGTCCTTAGATTCGGCAACATTGTTTTCAAATGTCTATAGTTTTACAAGTTCCCTCCATCTTCTATATTTAAAATTATTTCTTTGTTATTTTATTGCTATTCCTTTACTTTTAAACTTTTTTTAGAAATATTTTTTCATTGTTTAAACCCACATTAGGTCTCATTCCATCTTCCGGATACAGGTGTGTGCCTTGTGCTCAGATGTTACACAGAAATAACTTTTAATCTTAATCTTCGTACAGGAAAACAATTACAAATATTGCTGTAAGAAAATTCTGAATTAAAAAATACTGAAACACACCTGATACCAGTGTTGCCAGATTGGGGATTTTTTTTTTTTATTCAACTCCAGCAATAATTTTGAGAAGTGATATTTGATATACATAAAAGACGATTAATCTTCGAAGTGATTAGGCAACAGTTACAATAAAAATTTAGTGGTCGATATTGAATTAAAAAGTCCCCAATCTGGCAACACTGCCTGATACTTAAAACCATACCTGCGAACCATCTCTTTATGAATCATAACACATTTAGTACCCGCCTTTTTTTTTTACACCAGTCTTATTTTACAGTAATTTTATACTTATTCAATCGTAACTACATTTAGAGAAATTTACTCTAAAAATAAAGTGAAGTGGAAAAAGGGGCGTATTTTAAAGGGGCGTAACAATGTTACCATTATTAATGAGATGGCTGGCAAGCATGCTGCCAACCATCTCATTAATAAGTGTAAAATTGTTGACGCCTTTTGAAAAGACTCCCCTTTTCCCACACCACTTTATTTTTAAAGTAATTCTCTCCAAACGTTGTTACGATTAAATAGGAATAAAATTACTCTAAAAGATAATTGATGTGATAAAAAAGGTGGGTACTAAAAATTTTACGCTTCATAATGAGATGGTTGACAGGCATATGCTTAAAACATCTAACACCAGTGTAATCAAATACTTACTAATGAATAAAATGATTATAATTCCAATAGACACAGCAATATAAAATTGGGAACAGCAACAAGCTCACACAAATAAATTCATGTTAGTTATTTTTTTTAAGATTGAATATGATGAAAATTATTGATTAAATAAAGCAGTGTACGCCCACCGTCTTGAGACGGAAATTCTTACAATTAAGAATCTTAAAAAAGGGAGCTGGCTCAAAACTCAACTTGTTGATCTATTGGTCTTCTTTTGTACGATTTATATCGTACAGTTTTTTGCAATTATGAATGACTATTTACATATCAACTAGAAGAGCCCCAGTTCGGGAATAAACCGAATTCTGAAAGCGGGAAATTTTTTTTAATCAAACTCGAAATGTACAAAACTCGGCCAGATGCTGCTTGCGTGCCAATAGATCAAAATTTGTTAAGGAAATCATTTTTAAATTTATGAAATCAATGAAGGTAGTGCACCAACGAAGGCTTTGCCCACATCGCTGATCACTATATTTAAAGGAAACTGCTTTTTATATCGCTTTATAAAAAAGTAAAAATAAAATAAAATAAATAAATAAATCATGAAATTGCTCTAAAGCCTGCTTTGGTTCCTCGCTGCCCTCGGCAGCGACCCACTCATTCGCAGACTCTCGGGTGCCTGTGTCTATTGTCTGTGACAATAGCTTACCAGTGGGCTTCCATTTAAGTGCTTATCAGATGACACTTTCGAAACGGACAGCATCGAAAAAATTGAAGTAGCAATATTATATTTGAATCCCAGTTACATACGAACAACACTATACGTGGTGTACATATTTTCTTTCGCGTTATTTACTATACTTATTTGATTTATTCGGCCAACCATAAAATGACAACAATTTCTCGCCAAATATAATATTACAACGTGCTATGATCGGTTACGTCTATCGCATGAGACAATTTTTGGTGTTATAATAGCAGTAGAGTTTGTTAATAGTAGTTGGTATATAGAAAAATAAATAATGAAATATGTAATCCTGATCGTGGTACAGCCTTAATATAGCTCCCCTTGCCGACTTTTGAAATTTTATCGCCACTTTAGACAAAAATACATACTTTATGTGATTATTTTTTCTGTTTCTTTTCTTTTTCCTTACTTGTTAATTCTTTTGTTTTAAAATATTTTATAATTTATTTATATTTTTGGCGCACTACTTGGCCTAAAGTGGCTTTTGCGAAAGTGGAGTCCTTGGCAAAAAATGTCCGACCTATTTCAGCATCAAGATTTTAAAAATTACCCAGGATTATCAACAAGTAAAGCTCTTTAATATAATGCTGAATTAGCTTTCATGCCAAGCGCGATTCATCCGTGCCAAATACACACTATTTAAATAAAACAAAATAGAAAAAAAATCTAAAAGTGAGGTATATTAAAAAAGGTTATGGTTGTTTTTTTACTCCATTTTCATATGCATGAGCAAATTTAATATTTATAACTTTTTATTTTTCGAGTGAAAGCACATTTCATTTTATGCTGAAAATAAATAAATAAAATAATAACTCGGTTTTTTATTTATTTATTTATTGGCAACAATGAAAAATTTAAACGTTCATTTTTAAAGCTATTACCAGTTTACTATTTTCCTATTTTAATTAATTTTAAAAAATCTAATCAAAATTTCGTTACAAATAAGGTACCAAATGAAAGGGGCAATTTTTCTGAATCCGTCGGATTATTTAGCTTATCGATCGGACAATTAGATTTTTTTAAATTTACTAAAGTATGAAAATTTGTTGGCAACTTGCATCAACACACAGACAAACAGAGTTCAAGAAAATCCCTTAGCCGTTTATATATATAGATGGTTCAAACCACTCGGGGTCACGACAGCGACGTTTCCGAAAAAAGGAAAAAGCAGGTAAGTGTTTATTTTTGGTTTGGGTAGCATTTAAGATGTGAATCGGCCTGTATTTATAGGGCCCTAATTATACTCTTATAATTGCCGCAACAAGAAGCAAATAATAATACTTTAAAATATTTACATAAGCAACAGAAATCTAAAAATCCTAGACCCCCCCCCCCTGTTTTTTTTTTTTTTTTTTTTTAATTACAAATTTAAAATTTCTTATGAGGAATATTAAGTTTTATTTCATAGTATAAATATTTATGTTTCCTGTTTATTTTAAAGGAGGTAAAACAGATTCTTATTTTTCAAATTAAAACACTTGGTATAATTGAAACTTAAATGAATTTTTGTATTTTAGTTTGAAAATAAAATACAGGTAGCTTATTTTGAAAATTATTAAATTATTTTTTCTTAATGTGTAAAGTTAGGGGAAGATTTCGTAAGAAGTTCGCAAATCGGAGTTGCGAGGAATCTTAGGTCGGTTAAGAGTAACTCTCTATTTAAGAAGGTATTCTACGAGTTTAAAGTAAAAGTTTCAGATTTTGCGAAATATAGCAGGTAGGAAGAAACAGACTAAAGTTGTCGGTAGTCAAGTGATGCAGGAAATGCAAATTAATGTGACAAAGTATAAAAAGAAGGTTAAAAGGATACTCGGGGGGGGGGGGGGTGAAGAATTTCGGGATTTTTTGTGAAGTCTTGAAGAGTTTTGAGAAGTTTTGCGTGTGGAGGGATAATAGTAAAATGCCGTTTAGATTATAAGGAAATATAGACAAGCTTCACACCATTATGTATCTATGTTGCTGAAAGTATATGGGTAATATAAAGTTATTTATTATATTTGAGTTGAAGTTATATATTAATTATATTTTACTATATGATTAAGAAGTTTCCCCATTCTCCCCACTTTGAAGAGTTTTAATTAAATATTTGTTAAGTTGAACATTAAAGTTTCAGTGTTTATTTTTCTTACACGTACAGCAAGTTCAATAATGAATGACGAAGGCGCCACTTCATCACAAGGGGGCCACAATGCGTCGTCACAAATGGATTTCAAACCATTACGAATATCTATGGATAAACCACGATTCGAACACTCCGTGCTTTCAGTTCTGAGATGCAGAAATTATTATCCTAAATATTCTTTGCCATCGAGCAGCTAGGGTGATTTTTTGTCCATATAAGATTGGGTTTGTATTTCCAGAAAATTTAAATAAATTTAAAATTTTCAACTTTCAGATGAACGAATAAATTGGGTGTATTATCAACCTAAAGTTCAACTGACAAAGGGTCCTCGCCAGTAGTGGACAAGTTCCAGTATTGAAACTGGTAGGCGGAAAGAGGCGGGTTCGATCCAAGGTCGCTCTTGTCGGGCGATCTGTTTGATGTTTTCTGTTGTTTTCTCTGAAACTAGGTAAATACGGGTTAAGAGTCTTCAAAAAAGGCATTCACGGAAAGCCTGCGACCCTCATGTAGGCAATCGGCCTAACCTCTTCAGACCCGAGAAAAAAATAACAACAGTTTTTTAAAAAAATCTAGTACTTTTTTGATTAAATATCAATATTAAAAGTAAAAAAGAGAAAAAAAAAACAGTTTTCAAAAATTTTAATTAAATTAATTTTGTTCGCAAATAGCGTAACTGCAAACAATATATTTTCAACAAAGTTTATCTAAAATTCTTAAAATTACCTCTAATATAATAATTATACATCTCTTAATATAAAATAATATCTAAAACATTCAAATTTCCTTTCTTTTATTAAAAAATATAAAGATATATTTTTCTTTATTTTCCTCTTTATCGGAGAGTGATGTTTTTTCTTTTTATGCCATTTTAAGCTATGATAAAGTTGATCACTTCACTATGTAGTACTGCAGTCTCTTGAAAAACTATTAACGCTTTCGTGACCGCTGACGTGAATTCACGTCATTTGAAAATCTGTAACTCCGCCAGTGGGCGTTTCTTTAGGTTATATAAGTCACATTATTTCTTAAAAATATACCCAATATTCACATTTGTGCCATCAATGCACTATGGATACAAATACTTTGATTAGACAGAGTATAATTGTAATGTCTATTCATTTATATTATAAATATGAATACAGAAAACATTGATATAAAATAATGTACTACAAAAGAACAACGCCCACAAGCGGAGCCTACTGTCAAAAAGACAAAAACATGCGGTTGCGAAAGTGTTAAAACAGCCTTTCCCCAATTACATATTATGGATTTGATACTGGTAAACATAATTTTTTCATTTTACAAGCATTTTATGAAAGTTCCCAATTGGGTATCAAGGGACCCAAGAAGTTAATATCTACAGTCGGTAATTCGACAAGCCACCAAAAATCTAACTTAAACTATGATTGATTTTCACTGAAATAAGAGCTGTTAAGTTTACTACATCAAGTTAATAACATATAGCACTTATCCTTACCGATAGCTAAAGCCAATGTTGCTCTACGGCGAAAATTTGTTTATAGAATTACTCATTATTTATTTTTATTTATTTTTAATTCTTTTAACACATTTGGAAATTTCATAACAGTTAAACTTGTATACGTTTTCTAAACATTGATTTTTTAATACTAAATATTTTATTCTTAAGTTTAAAAAAAAAAAAAAAAGTTTTTTTTTTTTTTTTTTTTTTTTTCTGTTTACACATTCAGAATATTTATAACAGTTAAACTTGTATACGTTATCTGAAGATTGATTTTTTAATACTAATATTTTGTTTTACAGCTAAAAAATTTAAAAAAAAGGTAAAATTTGTGTATTTTTCCCAATTTTTAGTAGTGAAGTCAAATACTAATAATTTAAGTATTATGTTTTAGAAAACGATACAAATTTACCGGTGGTGAATTTTCCAAATATAAAAACGTAATTTAAAAAAGTGTTTTAAGTAATTCTGTAAACAAATTTACCTGTAAAATATTAAAGGCTTTTGCTTTCAGAGAAGAAAGTTATTGTATGTTTTCAAAAACGCGCTTGACAAATAATATTAACTTTAAGATTGATATCTGATAAAATTCATAATTTTTTATTAAGCGTTTTTAGTATAGAGGCCTTTTTCTTTGTAGGCTAGGATGACGTAAGTCAATGATGGGGGTAAATCGAAGATAAAATCTTAAAATAAATAAATAAATAAATAAATAACTTTTTCTATAATTTATTAAAGAAATTTTAATAATGCCAAAATGTTGCTTATACATCTCTTAATAATAGAAAAATATTTATGTCAAATACCTGTATTACATATAAAAATTGAATAATGAAAAGTTTCCTTTATTATTATTATTATTTCGAATTTTAAATTCTGTTCGTTTTTATAAAACAAAATGTGTTGTAGATCACACAAATTTTGAAAAAAAAAAAAAAAAATGTGAAATATATTATCACAAGAAAAGGATATCCTAAGCTGTAATTATCTATATGAAATTATTTTTTTTATGTTAAAGAGTACATGGAGGTGAGGGGATGAAAATTTTACCTGCAAATTACCTTGCAGTGGGGAAAGTGATGGAACATTTTATTTATTTATTTTCAATATTTTTTTTTTTTAGAATTATTTCAAAATATAATAAACAACTTGTTTAAAACCCTTTGCGGCGCAAGACAATTCGGATCATTTAAATTATACTGCCACCGGAATTCATGAACTAAATTAAACTAAAAGAAATTTTTAATTTTGAGGTTAAAAAAACTGGCCTTTTCTGCTATGTTATAAACGTAAATTTTTGCTAAAAAATTTCCGGAATGAATTTTTGCAGCTGGAACTTAAATTTTTGCGTCCTCGCAGCGAGGACAGCGCGCGTTAAGGGGTTAAGGCATTTCTTTTGATCCCTTAGCTTAATTTCGACATTTATCAGGTCAGTTCTAGGCACATCGGTCTTACTGAAGCTGTCTACAGTAAAGTAAAGGCATTGTTGTAGAACAAGCGTAAGCAGCTTGGGTACTTGCTTTAGAGCTTATATAAGCCTAAAGCAGGGTCTACAGTGTATTTTTAAGTTAGTCTTTTCGTATAAGTACATTTCCTAATTTTAAAATAATATGTTTAATTAATGCTGCGGTAAATATTTTGAGTAGGAGAAATGAGTGACCAAGAACAAAAGATTGGGAAGTGGTAAAAAGGATAATTAGATATTTAAAAACAACAATTAATCTCAAATTGACATATAACAATGAAGAACCTGTCTTGAGGGTATATGCAGATTCTGATTGGGGTAACAATCCCAGTGATTGCAAGCCAAGAACAGGAAAATTTTTCTGTGTAGCAGCCAACTCTATATACTGGACAAGCAAAAATCTGTGTCCATGTCGTCAGCAGAGGCGGAATATATTTCCGCAGGAAGTGCCGCACAGGAAGTGAAATGGCTTATAAATCTGTTAGAACTGGGCATCCAGCAAAATTATCCTATTACACTTTATGAAGACAATCTTTCTTGCATCAAATTGGCTGAAAGTAACAAATTTTGACAGAAAACTAAGCAGGTAGAACTGTGGTATCTGATCAAAGACCTTGTTGAACAGGCCATGATAAAGATTGAATATATATATCAATACCGGAAAAATGATCGCTGACATACTAACCAAACCTCTGCTGAGACCATCCTTTAGAAAATTGAGATTTTTTATATTGAACTGTGGTTAGATGTCATCGAGAGTTTACACAGGGGCGTTGTTGAAAAATAAACTCAAATGACATTTCTTTTATTACTAAAACTTTCTTTTTCATATTATTCGGAAACATTTGACTTTCATTCTTTGATATACATTTACACTCAAGCATCATCATTACATCTGTTCGTTTTTTCTTTTTCTTTCTGTGTATCAGAATAAAAAATGTAATCAAAGAATTCATGAGAATTTCTGCTTATTCCCACTATATTTAAATTTGCATTCAAACCCAAGCTAAAGGATGCTGGTTTAATTTATTATAATAACACAATTATTTAATATATTTCAAATTATATTTGGATAGATTCAATTGATTAAATAATTCCAGAAACCGAATGTCCTTATCCTTAATCATTTACGGAGTGGTTTTGTTCTTGAGATGAAAAATTGCAAAGGATACTCATAAACAAGGTAAGTGGAATTTACTTCCCTTATAAACTTTATTAAACTATTTTATATGAAATACCAATAATAAAAATTAAATCAATTAAGTATTTAAGATATGATTTAAATTTTGTACTTTTGTCTTCTTTCAAAGCAATTTGTTGAAAGATTTCTTTTCTTCCTCGTATAGTATGGAAGTAAAAGGAAAATATTTAAAGGGAAAACAAATAATGTTAGGATGCACAGCTCTTTTTATTTTCTATCTTAAATATCCATTTTTCTCCCCTCCCTAAACGAGGTATGGTCATGCCTGATAAGCACTTGATCACTAATTGTCACATCAACTACTTCGAAGCTCATGATATTATGTGTCAAAGCCAACACTTTAAATGTAAATATCGTTGACCATTGAGAAGAAAACCTAAGTGAAGATGGATTTTCTTGTCGTACTCCATATCAGGCCTGTGCAACCCAAAACACTTGGTGGGCTGCATAAGAAATATATTTTATTCAAGCAGGCCGCACCATATACACAGATGCATATGAATAAATAAATCAAATTTAGCAAGAAATGCTTCAGGAATTAAACAAAGATAGCAAGCTCGTTGGTTTCAAAATGAACTTCGTCAAAAAAAAAAAAAAAAAGCCCAATTCTTTTGTTTTTTAACTGAAGATCACTGCTGATATGGATGAATCAGAAACAGTATGCAGTTATACTTACATGGGACAAGTCTTTACAATGAAGAGGAACATCATGCAAGAAATTAACAACAGAATTAAACTTGCACGGAGACTATTCTGAAGAAATAGCGCTATATTCAAAAGCGACTTCCCATTTTGTTTGGAAAAAAAAAAAAAAAAAAACACAAACTTGGACATTGACGTGCAAAGCTATCTAAAACTTCAAACAATCCAGAGAAGCATTTTAGGATTCATCCAAAGAGACAGAAAGCGAAACACTTGGATTAGGGAGCAAACCAAAGTTACTGACGTTATTTCTAGAGTTATGAAGTTAAAATGGAGCTGGGCTGGACACCTTGCCAAAAGAACTGATAATAGATGAACAATCAAAGTCCTATTTTGGATACCAATAGATAAGAAAACACCGAGAAGAGTTGTTGGAGCTATATTGTTGGAGAGATGAAATTGTGAATTTGGAAGAGCTGAATGGAGAAGAATTGCAGAAGACGGGGTAGATTGGAATTAGGTAGGAGAGGCTTTCATCTTGCAGTGGATTGATAAAGACTGAAATTGATGATGATAATGAAGATGATGGTGATATATGTTTGTGAGTGTATGAATCATGTATGAATATACTGTTTTCAGGGGAGAGAGATGTGTGAAGATTTGGAACAGAATACATTAATTTAAATTATTTTCATTCATTAATTAAGACTAGAAGCATAAAAATTATAAAATATAACTATAATAAAAAGAATGAATAATGGATCTAATTATTTATATATATTTTCTTTATTAATTCATCAACCATATATATTAATATATATGGTTATATAATTTAGATAAATTGGAGCAAAAGGTTATTTTTTATACCAACTATGTGAAAAATGCCAAAGCTGGGAATCAAACACAGGCCCTCTTAAAATAGATCTAATGATTTTTTTTTTGAATGAATTGTTGATGAATTCATGAATAAATATTTCTAAATAGATCTAATGATATTTCTTTACAACAGAGAGATTCTTTAGCTATAACAATCGTTGAAAGGTATTTCACATCGAAATGCCAGAATGGATTTATTAAATTTCAATCTGTTAACCGAAATTGTCAAACTTTAAATAGCGTTAGTCTCTTCGCAGACCACAGAAAACTACACGGCGGGCCAGATGCAGCTTATGGGTTGAGCACCAACGTTCTCACTTTGGGGAAAATTTTGGGTCTCTGGGGGAAAAAAAGGAAAATGAAGTAATGAGGGAAAAAATTCCCTCAACATAAAAGAAATATGAAAATATGTTTTATGCAAAAAATCTAATATATCTATTTTCACTTCGCTAAGAATAAGATCTGAATATGTTTTCCGAATATAGAGTGATATAATTTCTTGTTTGTTGAATTATATAAAAAGGCAGCGAATTTCGCGGAATAGATTAGTTTTGAACTGAGCAGGGAAACAAGCTGTGCATTAACTTATTCGATTAGAATGTGCAATTTCTCGCTGTACTCACTCTTAAATTTCTAAAGAAACAATAAACCTCTTCAAAATCTCTAATATGTATGAAAAATAGATAAATTTACGAGTCAACAACTGCTCTGAATTCCACGCAAGATCGTGAGATGGTACTGTTTTGACCTGCCATTGCCACCAATTGTTTCAGCAAAGAGCAATTTAAACTGTCAAACTACAGAATAAGTAATTCAAACAATTAAACTATTATTATTATCCTTAATAATTTCATTTTTTATTTATCAGAAAACAAGCTATGAAGATTTGCTCAATGCATATTTTAATGATGCATTACTATTATTATTTTTTTTTTTTAGATACAAAGTATTTCCCAGTTCTTTTCTATATAAATCAGGCCTCATAGTGCTTAAAAAATTTTATGCTCATTTTTTTTATTTTACTGTCACCACTATCTCAAAACAGTACTTTTTCACATATGTTTTTACAATAGGTTACCATCGAGATATTAAAGGAAAATTTTATGTTAACAATACTGATGACAGAACAATAAATAAAACAAGAGTAAAATTTCAGGAATGCAGTGAGACCCGATTTAAACTACTGCTTAAATGAAATTGCATTGAGTGTTTCAAATATTTCATTTGTGTTCCTTTTTTTTCTTTCTATGTATTCCAAAGAAATCAACTCACTCTTCCGACTGAGCCAGAAAGACTTGTTTCAAAGATTTAAATCAAAAGTATATTTTTACAAATTTAGGGAGCAAGTGTAGAAATAGAATGTGTAATTCCTTCAGTAATAATATAATAATTTATTAGTAAAACCCAAATTCAATATCGGATTTTTAAAATATCTGGTCTCTAAATATAATAAAAGATGCTTAGTGCGAGTCTGTCTTCATGTGGGCAAGCGACTTTCAAAGTTTTGCATGCAGGTCTGTTTTGAACTCTCATGATGCATCTCGAAGCCCGAATTTCGAATTATCTTTATTAAATTTGTTAAACTTTATATTTAAAATGCGAATTTTTCGGTCGATTTTGTTGTCAATTGCAATAACACAGGCCTGCGATGAAATTTTTTCCTTCAAACGGATGTGTTTTACTGATGCATTTTTAGATGCTGATTAAGAAAAAATTATTTAAAAACTTCCATCACGTACATTTTTGACAAAAAAAAAAAAAAAAAAAAAGAGCTTAAATATCTGTTTTTAAGTCCCATCTAACAAGTAAACCTTCTCTCCTTTGATACCGGTTTTCCGGAAACCTATATATTTTCTGAAAGCTTATGCCAGAAGTAGAAAAACTGTGAAATCTTAGGGGCAGAGGGATAAGCGTTTAGGAGATATAGAACATAAAATGTTGGAAAGATGACACCAAAAGTCGCTAAAATATTCGTTTCACGTATTTATATGAACTAATAATATGGTAAGAAGGTGGAGGTATCATTATAAAGGAAGAAACAACTCGTTGAAAAGAAACAGTATACGTTGGGATACTTGCTACTGACTTCAAATGAAGTCCATTACAAGAGACAATGTACAATTCACCAAATAAACAGTGAGACGGGCAGAAAGACTTACAAAAGCGATAGCCGCACATTTGCAAACTCATCATTTGTCAATGAATTGAAGTAGTAATCCATTGGCGCAATCCACATTCCGGGTTTGTCGTCCAAGTATCCGCTTTTATAAAAAGCATACTTAATCAAGTTCTTGAAACGAGGAGCATTGAACTGATATAGGGAAAAAAGACTGCAGGGCCAGAAAACTATCGCGCTGCCATATGTGCTCATGTGTCTCGATAATAATTGTTTCCATTATGTAAAGATCAAAAGATTTCTAGTGTCTGAAAAAATGAATATCCAGAGGCTAAATCTTTCCTGTACATCCTTCAGGTACCAATTCTTTTTGTAGGACTTTACCATCAAGTACTTCGGAAGCAGACAATGCATGATCTTTGTTAGAACACCATGAATCCACTAAAAGCAGAATATTCTTCCTGTCATTAGCCATACTTGACCAAAATATGTCATGACAGAAGTGGAGACTGACTGTTGCGACAAGCATTGCTGTTCCTAGACACCATCATCTTCGAAGTCCATATCCTCGTCCGTTCTTCTCCATCGCCTCTAGCAAATCCTAATGTCCGGATCCCTTCCACAATCTCCATATCATTTTCCAGGAGAATAATTATGTGTTTTATCATCTCCGATTCCTGGATGTTCGGAGACCGATTACTTGTTCCGAATCGGGAGACCAAGGCCACCACAACGACTATAGTATCCATATAATAAGAAGCAATGTAAGAAGAAGACATACAATACGTTAGTACTTGACAGCAATATACGGGAACATACAAGGAATAGAGACGTTTTTATGGGAATATATCCCTCTATACACACTTTACTGATACTTTGCGGGCCCTGTATCTCCTAAACGCTTGTCCCTCTGCCCCTAAGATTTCACAGTTTTTATACTTGTGACATAAGCTTTCAGAAAATATATGGGTTTCCGGAAAACCGGTATCAAAGGAGAGAAGGTTTACTTGTAAGTTATTTACCGGAAAATCTTGGTGAGTGAAGAATGAGGAGAGTTATTTCATCAATGCATCAAAGAAATGTATAAGAGGTATCATGGACGATAGAGTGTTAATATATTAGTAGATTAATGTTGGATGCTGCACAGGGTTAGAAATAAGCGGTCGTAGTCGCATTTTGCGACCAGTTTTTTCATTTTGACGCCTAGAATTCCAATCATAGGTGCCATATTTGACACCTGGATTTTTTTCTCATCCTACCTAATAATTTTCACTATCCCATCAGACTGTAAACAAGTCTATTTCGGTCAACTGAATCTTATAAAAACTGATTTAAGAAATCATATCTCTATGAAAGTAGTTGACGATTTGTTAATGATTAAATTAAACAGCCCTAAATTGGAAGATTTCTGCCCAGAAAATGCTATTAAATTGTGGTGGAATGATGTATCTTCTGGGCGAAGAATGAATTTGTGATTTTAAATATGTGCATTAAAAAAAAAAATTACATGAGTGAGAAATATTGAATAATTCTGTTCTTTTATATGTTATAGAATCTGATAAAGCACGTTTAAAATGAATATTGACAATTATATTTTGGATGGAGAAAGATTGAGAATCTAAAGTCTTTCGTGGAGCATTTGAATGCTGATTATTTTTGGAATTTGATTAAAAAAAAAAAAAAAAAATCTCGGAATTAAAGGACATCGCAAAAAAGCAGAAAATCGCAGATCCGAGGAAGAATCTCATGCCTGATTATTAGTTCAAAATATTATTATTAGTCAGAATATTATTAATATTTAAATGTCAGAATATTAGATTAGAATATGGATTTAAGTATGTATATTATATTGTTAGATTACTAATAAAATCCAATGGGAAAATTATATTTGTGAATTTCAAACCTTTGAAAATAATTATTCTGATAAATTTACTACACTTTCTAGCTAAATATCAAATTCAGAGCCATAATATTACTCCTGATAGTTATAATTAAAAATTTTTTTGATAAAGATTATTCCATTTACCTTTATTTTCATCCAGAAAATTCAGATGTTTAATGTTAGTATCAGTGATTCAGAAAATCCTGAAGTTGAAGTTAAAGTTAACATCAGTGTAATTTCTAATAAAGCATTTAAAAAATGCAAATAATGTCAACATTTTTCTGCAGACTACTAATATTTAGTAACAGACCACCGATTGATGGCCTTTGCTTTAAAGCATATTTCTGAAATTTGTTAGTTATTTTTTAAATATAGTTAACTTATATTTCAGCTTTTGAGTGTTCCTGCTTTTTGTAAGTCTGAGTACAGCCCCTATTAGTAAATGGACTTGTCCATTTCTGCTCCTGATTAGGATGTTTACCTTTGCACTTAAGGGGTCTCTCTACCTATCATCTCCGAAAGCCGAAGCCAATGTAATTCTATGGAGAATTTTGCCCCGTTATAATTCCTTAACTAATACATATTTTTGAATTCCGTTTTCATATTCAGAAACTTCACAACTATTAAACAATTTATCGCTTTCTAAAAATAGATTTTTATTTTTATTTTTAAGATTTCATTTTTAAGCTTAAAAATGAAAAGTTTCACATTATGAAAATTCGCATACAACCTCAAAATAAAATATTAAAATTTTTAAAAATTAATTCTTAGAAAGCAATAAATTGTTTAATAGTTGTGAAGTTTCTGAAAGTGAAAATGAAATTTAAAAATACGTATTAGTTAATAAGTTATAATGGGGCAAAATTCTCCATAGAATAACATTGGCTCTGGCTTCTCGAGACGATAAGTGGAGAGGCCTCTTAATACATAGTACCAGGTTTTCAAGAAAAATTTCAATTTCACTACCTTTTCCCCATTTTTAAGTAATTTTTATAATTCCCAGTGTTTTTCACATTCTCTGTGTGGATAGCAATTCTGTTTTAGTATTTTGTATAATATAGTGATTTATCAGTTTATACACTCTCTCTTTTACACGTGTTTTTCATGTTTTTTTCTTGGTCCGGCAATGGACAACTCTTTTTCATTTAAACGTAGAACTAAAAAAGCACCTTTCACTCATGCAAATTTTTTTTTTTTCTGCCAAAACTTTATTTCAAACTGTAAGTTGCTTAAGATGAAAATTTAATCACAGTTGAATTGCAGGAAATTGGTGACATAGCAGTTGAAGGAAATGATAATGACAAAAATGAAGAAGATGACGATGAAGAAAATGTTTCCACTAAAAGTTGCCCCAACTCCCACACAAGCATTGAAAGAGTTAGAAAATCTGCGAGACTACTTTTAGTTCAATTTCGGAACTTAAGGATCTTTTTCATGTCTTCATGAACTCGAAAAAACTTTTTGAAGACTCGTGAAAACAAAAATAATCTTCGATTATAAGTTATTTTGTAAGGAAATACATAGGAATAAAAGAAAATTTAAGTAAAATAGCATTTCCTTTGTGTGTGTGTGTTTATAAAATAATAATAATAATAATTAATGGAAGTTATACATGCAGCTTGTACATTTTGCATTTTGAAACTACGCAATTTCATTTGCATTTTTCAATTAAATAATACTATTTGTACATAGTATAAATTAACAATTACTATGTACACTGTGCTGATGTTTCATTTCTAAGCTCCCTTTTGTGATTTTTCTCTTACACTTGTTTTTCACTTATGTGAGTTTTTATCACAGTCCTTTGTGCCTGCACACAAATGAGAGATCACTGTAATAATAATCTATGTGTGTATCTCTGTACTCTGGTGCTCACACTACTGATCGCAGAGCTTTCAAATTTGGTATATAAGTAACTGGGATCCTGCAGGTGTGCACCTCATTGAGGTTTTTTCGAATTTTTTAAATTAATGTTTTTTTTAATTTTAAATATTGGCTTTTATGTTTCATTTTTCAAGAACTTATTCTTGCACTGTAATCGTCTGTGTATATTAGCAACGGCTATTACACAACTTATTTTTTATTTAATACATTCATTTGTAGGCTTTTTTTTTTTTTTGTTGTTATATTTATTGAAAATAAAATTGTAATGCAGTAGAAAAAATTTTAAATTTAAAAACGTATTTATAACAGTTATGTTTAATTTTTTATTGTAGAACAGCTTCTTATTTTTCATTTTTTTAAATTAATTCCTTTAAAAGAAAATCCTTTTATTTATTAATTTTTTGTTTTTGTTTACAGTATTTATTGGGGAAAATGGTATATACATAGTAAAAAAGATTAAACTGATTAAAATTTATATATATATATATATATATATTTAATCTACTTTTATTTTATTTTATTACATTGGTCGGAATCAAATCGTAATATAGTGTAAATAGCATGGGTAATACATGGTTCAAAAACTAAAATATTTAATAGATGCTGAGATACAGTCAACTTTAAAATCGTAGTTCTTAAATAATAGCAGATCCCCCCCCCCCCTATGGTCGATAAATATCCAGATTGAAGTGCCCTGGAAAGATCTTTCTCCAAGCATGGGAAACCTAGACCTGATGCAGTGCAGGCGGAAAAAGAGCTGCTGTAGGCAGCGGGTACCCGAAGCAAGGTTTGGAGCAATTTCTTTTTCTTTCTTTTTTTCTTTATCTATAATGTAGTGTAAAAAAGTAAATATTAATTCAATTCTTTTGAAAATTCATTTAAATATAGTGACCAGCGAAGCGGGCGTAGCCTGCTAGTAATAATGAGTACTCAAGTCAGTAGAATAAAAGAAAATTACAACTACACCATAGAAAAATAATTTATTTCACATTTAATAGGTAAGACATTGGAAATTTGCATACATATTTAGATATGCAGTAGGAGAATAACATATGGCACAGCACATACATGAATGTATCAAGTTACTTCATATAGGACTGTATTTACAATAACATTCCAAAACATTTTTACAAAAAGAATTTAAGTAATTAATACACAAGACTTGGTTTTCATATAAAACAAATATATACTATTAATCACAATATTAAGATTTTCTGAAAAATATACATGTATAAAACTGTTAGAGTTTGTTATTTACACTTGGAATTACTATGATTATATATTAATAATAAGCAAAATCTCAAAATTTTGTGTTCGTTTCGCAATAACACAAAATTTTAAATTTTGTACTCTGAAGACAATACACTTGTATTTCACAATCATATAAACATTTCATGTGTGTACTCTTGTACATCAAAAAATTATATTTTTAGAGTCGATTCGTCGCCATTTTGAAATGCAAAATAATTATGGCATACACAGTCATAACAAATCTAAATTTTATACATATAAGAGATTCATAAAATATGCATATAAAAAGACGACAAAATTTAACAAACATGTCCCAGAAAATTTTTTTTCAGTACTAATATAAAAAATTTTTTGTATTAAATCGCATATTTACAAAACTAAAATGTCTTCATAAATACATTTGTTTTATTTGAGAAAATAAATGCTTCGTAAAAAATAAAATGGGCTGGATATTAAAATAAACACAAATTTCTACTGAATTTTGGAAATTTCAGTCATAAATAAAAACAGATCTGCTACACTATTTACATATCACTAAAAAAGAACAACTACTATATTAATAAAAATCACAAATTATTTAGGTTTTTTACTAATCAGCTCTTTCTCCATTGCAGGTGCCAGGGATTTAACAATTTTTTCTGTTAGCTTCTGGTGAATTACTCTGGAAGTAGTTATGGTGTTTCCCAAGAAAAGGATGAAAAATATTATAGCTGAACAGGACACCTGCAAATATTCAGAATAAAATTTTAAAAATGGAATGATATTATAATTCATTACTCAATTTTTCAATTAATAGTAATATAGTGTATTGTATATTAAACTAGATCTGAAATCAATAGTTATACAGTGCCCAAGTAACACTGATGTTATAGTTTTAAATATGTGTCTATGTTACAGGGGTCTGTCTAGAGGTAAAACTGGGTCCATTTACAGACCTTTCACAAAATTCCAGGCTAAAAAAAAAGACCCTTCACAAAATTCCATATTCATAAAACAGACCCTTCACAAAATTCAATTCGGAAATAAACAAACTTTTTCCAAATTTTTTTGGAAAAACAAAGCATTTATAAAATAATACTGAGCAAAAACATCTGATCAGCAATATATAAACATTGCATCCCATCAATCTTCTCTTATGTTCTCGTACTAGTCACTATCACTACTACATGACAATGAAACCACACCTCCATTTTTTGCAGAGTCCATGCTGATTAGTAAGGGAATGGCGTCAAACACGATAATGGGTGTGGCGTACCTTTCCTTGATGTGACGAAATTTTTCTGTGGAAAATTACATAAATATTTTGGCAACATCTTTTTGCCGCGTTGTGTTTGTTTTTGTCTTTTGTTTAGTTTATAATTCTTTAGTATGTGGTTTGTAGAGTAGCATAGCTATAGATGTGTGATTTTGTATTTTCATAATTTTGTCAGTAATTTGATCGCTTCCATTTAGTAAAGATGAAGCGAGGCTGGCCAGTTACGGGAGGAAATTCCCGTAATTCGGGCTATTACGTTAAAAAAATACATTCATCATAGGTTCAAATTACGTTGCTCCTCTTTACATACAAAAGGATATTTAAATAGGAGTTAATATGGCGAGATTGAAAATAATCTGTACAGCTGTTTTTAAAGGAACGCAATTCCGAGACCTGAAATCGAGCTATTTATACAGGATGCCAATCCATTTTCCTGAACTAATCAACTATATCATTCAAAAGGACAAAACTATTTTTTTGGACACAGGAGACCTTAAAATGTGTAAATCAGGGAAAGACTCAATATCGAATTTTTGGACCGAAGTATGTAATGGAAGTAAAAATTATAAGATATGTAAATTAGTTTGCATGAAAATTTTTTTAAGTATAACAAAATAAAGTATTACAATGTAATTGATGGGTAAAAAAAAAGGTTAATGAAACCTAATTTAAATGTGAAAATACAATAATTCTGTACCTTGGAAGTAAAGAACACTGTGACACAAAAATGAATTTTTTTTAGGAATGTTGCTGTAATGAAATTGATGAAGGGTTACTCTTTTGACACAATGGAGATGATGTCCTTTACTCTGGTGTACAGAATTATGCATGGAATTACGCTAGGAATATATATATATATATATATATTACTGATGACGAATTTGGCATATTGAATTTTGCCAAATATATATGTCAGGGATGTAGGAAAGGGAGGAGCTCAGGGGGGGGGGGGGGGGGTACTGCTTAAGAATCATATAAAAAACAACAGTTAAACTCTAACAGTTACGGTTACAGAGACAAAATTTCAAATAGCAACACCTACTTTTTTTTAAATTGGAATGGGATTTCCATACCAAAAAAAAAAAAACACAAATAGTGCTGGAACAGTACCTGTAGCACGGAAATCATCAGCGCTAGGCAGATTAAGAAGAAAAGGGAAAAGAACTGTGATGTGCCTACCAGAACACAACTTTCATTTTTTAATGACATCACAATTCACACTAGTCTTCGGCTCTGACTAAAGCCTACTGATTCTGCTTCGAAACGAGAAGAAGAGACAATGGTATCCTTATTTTCATGTAAGGCTACTGAATAAGGGCTCTAATTTTGTGGTTAGTCGTAAAACATTCTCATGACTGACGTCATCACACTTGTTGAGAAATAAGGCATTGTGAAATGTGTGATGTATATCTTGTTTTCTAGCTCTGTGAACAATATGTCACTTACATTGAAACATCGTGGGGAAATTATAAAGATTTATTACTTGAATGGATAAAATGCCACAGAGTCTTTGGGTATGTATCACAGACACCATCGGTAATGCTGAAGCCCATGTACAGTAAAAGCTGTATGGGACTTAATACGTAAATTTCAAGAAATTGGTTGCACATCCAATTGATCTCAGCCTGAACGACCTTCCGTTCCTGTCGAGACTGTTGCAGAAGTCCATAAGACAATTAGCGAAGTTCCCTGTGCAAGTGCATACAATGTTTCACAATTTCTGCAGCTGCCGAATTCTACGATACGCAAGATTCAGCGCTCTGTTTTCCAAATGTTTCCGTAATGGTTTCAACATGTCCAAAAATTGCAAGCAGGTGATACTGATAACCATGGACTAATTTTGCGATAGAATTTTTTATCCAGTATGCCAAGAAAAACAGCTGGCCATCACACGGCTCACTTTTCGTTAACTGGAAACGTGAATTAGAAATTAAGCATACCTTGGTCTCTTCTTATCATTTCAAAGCCGGATCAGTAGGCTTTAGTCAGAGCCGAAGACTCAGTGTGAAATCTGATATCATTAAAAAATGAAAGTCGTGCTCTGGTAGGCACACCACAGTTGTTTTCGCTTTTCTTCTTAGTCTGCCTAACGCTGGTGACTTTTGTGCTACAGGTACTGTTCCAATAGAGGTCAAGACTCACGGTCGCCACTTGCCACATGGCGACTTAATTTCAAAAAGTGGCGATCAAAGAAAATTGGTATGATCGCCATTTTTTCCGCTAATTCGCAAAAATATTTTTTCCGTTTAAAAAAAAAAAAGAAATCCCATTAACGATCGGCCATTGTTAATGGGATTTTGATGATGATCGCGCCTTCCAATTTCCAATCTTTCTCCATCCACAATGTCAATATTCATTTAAAACTTGCTTTATAAGATTCTAGAACCTAGAAAGAAATAGAATTGTTAAATATTTCTTGTCCGTGTAATTATTTTTTGCCCCTCTCCCCCTTTTCTTATTTCCAACTAGCGATCACCGATCAAATGTTCTGCAGTTGTTTCTCAGTCTTTCTTCATTTATAATATAAATGGCAATATTCATTTTAAACATGCTTTATTAGATTCTAGAAGTAGAATTGAGAATTTAATATTTCTTATTCATGTAATTATTTTTTTAATCCCCCCTCCCCTTTCTTTATTTCTAGATAGTGATAAATGATCAATTCTAGAAACAATAAAGCGATAGAAGTGCTCAATATTTTTCACATATGTAATAATTTTTAGACTTAACTTGATGAATATATATATATTTTTTCTCAATTAAATTATATATTTATATTTCACATCTATACCAAATGTGTAAACAGGGGGGGGTGGGGAATGAAAAATAGATTTTTAGGTACGAATTTTTTTAAATAATTAGTTTAAGAAAATTAATGCTCAGTTGATTTCATACATGTTTAAAACTGATAATTAAATACTATATATATATATATTTTTTAATGTATGAGTAATGCACATACATAAAAATTTTATTCTATAAATGTTTGAAAAAAATTGTTTTTCTGATGGTATCAAATTTTTATAAGGTTTTATATGGATATAAAAGTAACTGCAGTTATATTAAAGAATTTTTTTGTGTTCATGAAATAATCCTGAAAATGTTTAACCCTTTATCTACTGCATTATGATACAGACAAAAATTGTGTTTCAAACATATATTTTTAGCTACTAAAGTGCATTATTTAAAGATATATATGTTAAAAATTATGCATATCACCTCATCATAATAATTAATGAGAATTTTGTGAGGTCGTACTTTAGTGTACCACTGGTACATAGAGGTCGAAAAAATTATTTCGACATGAAAAAAGTGTAGAGAAATATTTACTCTTTATGTTCCTCATATTTTTTCTAAGATTAGTGGGATATTCTTGAAATAATATAGGAATTAATTATAACACACATGAAGATCATGAAAAATATCAAGCAAAAACAGCAAGTGCACTCCATAAAATCCCTTATGGAACGAAAATGGCTATATGTATCGTCTAATGCTTTGTAGTGAGAAGTACATCTGTTCCCTTCTCATAAATATCTTTGACATTTCTTCTATAAATTCGATTTTATGCTATTTTTAAAGTAATGGTACTTTAAAGTACCGTCAGTAGATAAAGGGTTAAAGTAGATAAAAGCTATATATAACTGTTTAGGTAGTCATTTTATTGAAAGTGATGCTAATAATGTCCAACCAATCATGTTTACAGAAAATGTTCAGCAAATTTCTAATTTTAGAAATCACATGCCAATTAATAAAACTGAACCTCTGAAAATAGGCTAGTACAGATTCTTTGCCTCCCCACCCCTTCTTCAGACTCAAAATAATTTCATTTTCCTCTAATTTTGATCATAATTATTTTTCATTTGCAGATGGAAGTGCCAGACTAGACGAAATTTATTAAATGAATCAAATTTTTGTATTTCTTTTGCAATGGGAGATGAAATAAATATTCTTGTAAAACACAAATTATGTATGAGAAATCACATTGTCAGATCATATCATCATTATAGCCTGCTGTTTTCCCATGGCAAAATGCATGTATTAATATTTATCTATGAAAGTATGATGTATTAATATTTATCTATCTATTTATCTATCTATCATATTTTTTCTCATGACTAAAACTTTGAATTTTAAAGTCTTCTTTCTAAGTACTATAGTTATTAATAACATTTAAAAAAAACTAGATTACATGCTATTATAACTACATGCTTATAGAACTCACTCTTAAAACACTAACAAGAATAAAATCATAAGCATTCAGTGGAAGTTCAAACGAGGTCATATCTTCCCTCAAAAACTGAATCACTTTTCAATGATTCAATTACTCAATCTATTTTGTCTTCCTCCTACCTCCTTTCATTTCAGATATTAAAAAATTTAAACTAGAGATGTGCGTATTTTTTTCTTTTTTGTTTTTTTTTTTCAAATAATACCAATTTATTTTTATTTTATTTTACTTTTTTTTATTGGCAGAAATACACACATATATTATATATACATGTTTATTGTATTATTAAATGACTAATAATACAATAGTCATTTAATAATAGTGACTATTATTATTAAAATACAATAAAGAGCACTATTTCTTAATTTAATTTTCCGACCATATCATTTGTGTTTTTATGCTTTTATGCACACACACATATATATCATATATATATATTTTGTGTATGAATCCGATGTATAACGATGACGACTCATGAGTGGCCACTGAGCTCATCATGTCCAGTGACCACTGGCCACGAGCATATACCTCAAAATACCTTGCACCAAACTTTTATTCAGTTTCTGTAAACAGTATGATAGCTATGGTCTCATATCAGGATAGTTTTTTTTTTTTTTTAATCACCCTGTATGTATGCCATTAAAATTTCAGTTTTTTCTTTTTTTGAGTTGTCAACAATTCTTAAAATTCTAATCATACTATTAATCACATTGTAATCAATCAGTGAATTCCATTGTTGCTTCGTGGTTTCATTGTTATTCCTCTGCTCTGAAATTTTGCTTTTTTAAATCCATATGACTTCTATTCTGGTCTTGACAGGGTGGGGGAGTGTTGCCGGCATGAAACTAGTTTAACCCCACAGGCAAGCCACAAGTCTTGCCGCCTGCCTCCTTCCTTCCTTTCTTAAGTTTCTTAAATTATTTTTTCATAAATTTCGATATAGTTGGTCTTAAGTTAAAATTTGTTGTGTTAATTTATTGATTTGTTTGTTTTGCAGGCTGTTAATTAATACATTTGAATTCTTTAAATTTGTGTATTTCATCCACTGAGAAATTTTTTTTTCCATTTTTCTAAACTTCTCAAAGAAATTTTTAATCTTATTGGTCATTGGTGTTTCAGTGATCTTGTATCTGTTGCTTGGCTTCTAATGGCTTTATAGATCATCATCATTATATATATATATAATTTTTTTAATACAACTTTACAAAGAAAACATTGCTTAATCAACAATCATAGGTTTGCAGAAATTTGCATAAATAATTTAAAAGTTGGCAGTTTAATTACAAGTTTAAAATTATATTTTTAAAAATAATTAAATTATAATGAGAATTTTGCTTTCTTAATGACTTTTAACTAAATACTGCACTGCTATGTCAAAATTAAATACCATATTTCTTGCAGGAGGGTATAAAATAAGAATAATATAGTGTGTACATAGAATTTTACAAAACTGCAAATCAATCTGTAGTGAAGTAGATGAAAAATCATAAAATACTGAAACAATCATACGACAAAACAAAACTGGAAAAACTTTTTTTAAATTGAAAGGGGGAAAAATTAACAATTCTATAAGAGAAAATACAAACAAAATCAATTACCTGCCATTCCACACATTTATCATCTTTGCTTAAATTAAATAATGTATATGCATTATACAGTTGAAAACCCTAAAAATAAAAAAGAAGAAAATAAAATTAGTTTAAAATACAAACACATATTTTTTTCTATTAGGACTACTTTTAATATTATAATGTTTTGATATTTATATTATGTGTAAATCTATATACAGTTACCCTTTTTCCCTTTATATTTTATAATTTTCTTATATTTTGCATGTTAATAAAATACTTTAAAACATTTATTTTTAAGTTGTGTTCCAAAAATTGTAAAAAAAAAAAAAAAAAAAAAATACTTTTTCATTTTATGCATAAAATTATATACAGCAGTGTAAGTGACAATAAACTTAAGCCTTGTATAATTTTAAGTTTTAAGTTTAATATATACCTTACATAAGCTTTTCATCGTTTTGGCTGATTAATTTTGGTCGCAATCGCGACCATCCTCAGAGCCATGACAATCGTTTTCGTCCTTCTGTTTATAGTTCGGCGGTTTGCTGTGGCTGTTATTTCGCTTCACTTCATATTCCTCCAAGATGTGTTGCCATGCAGTAGGGATGATGGAATGTTCTCTATTGTTTACAGTGTTGGGGTTAGTAATAATTTCAAGTGCCTCCCGTTTTAGAGCATAATTATGGTTATTGTAAGGTGCTATTTTTTGGATGTTAATGGAGTTAATGTTTATGGGGTTATTATTGTGGGTAGTGGAGAAAGCGGTAGAGGTTTTTCCTAATTTAAGGTCTGCACGGTGTTCTTTTTCTCTATCGGTGATTTTTCGCTTGGTCATCCCAATGTAGCAGGCGTTTTTACCGTTGATATGTTCGAAGTTGATTTTATAAATCCCGGAGGTGGAGTTTGGTGGAATGGGGTCTTTTTCGTTTCGGATATGTTGAAAAATTTTTTTGTCTGGTTTTATTGGAATGTTTAGGTTATTATTTTTAGCTTCATTTTTTATTTTAATGCTGGCGCCTTTACAAAATGGGATTGCAGTGGTGAAAATAGGTTTAGTTTTTTGGGCATTATTGATTTTGTTTAAGGATTTGATGCGTTTTTTGTATAATTTATTTATAAGAGTTTTGGAGTAATTTGCTTCAGTGGCGATTTTTTTGATATTGTTAAGTTCTGTATTTAGTAATTGTTTGTTAGAGCAGATTAAAATAGCGCGATTGATGTAAGATTGAATGGCAGATAATTTGTAACTGAGGGGGGTTTTACAATTTCTGTTTATAATTTCAGTGTTAGTTGTGGGTTTTCTGTTCGCGATTGCTACCGAAATTAATCAGCCAAAACGATGAAAAGCTTATGTAAGGTATATATTAAACTTAAAATTAAATTAGTATGCTTTTCTTTAAAAATAAATGAATTAAGCCTTGTATTTGGAAAGTAACATTATAGAATACAAATACTTTTGGCATTTAACATTACCTTTGATTTATTAATTTAAAAATTCATTTAAAATATTAATTTTTTTTTTTTTTTTTTTTTTCCAAAAAGAATGCTGTGGAGGCACATAAAGGAGGCACCAAAAAAAAAAAAAAAAAAAATCAATAAATACAAAACTATTGTAATATAATAGTGCACCTCTTTCACACATCTGCTAATCCTGGAAATAACTCTTTATTATTTTACAGTGACATCATAAAACAAAAGTTTTAAATCAGAGTGACTAGCATTTAAACTTTTCTAAATTCCCTGACTTTTTTTCGATATTTTCACCTACTTTTTCCTGACTTGCACTGTTTATTTCCAATGAAAATTTCACGACATTAGTGAAAAATTTAGTGATTTAAAATAGCATTAATAATTTAATGATTAATATAGCTTATTTTCACAAAATTTGTCAAATTTTGCTGACTTTAGTTTTGATGCACTTTAGAAAAATAATCATTGATAAAAGCTCGCAATTTTCATTTAAAATCTCTCTGTTTAAAACTCTTGCCTCATAGTTATTTCAAAACAAGAACTAGAAACTGTCTTTTCATAATTAAAAAAAAAAAAAAACTCTTGTGAATCAAATTATATTTGTAACTTACAGCGTAATTTGCTGCGCTTCGAAGAATATGTTCCTTGAAATATTTGCTGGGGCATGTTTGATTTGTAACTATACTGCAAGTTTGAAAATTTTCAACAAAGAGAGATGCCCGGGGAATTGCTGTGCTTTAATTTCTTTCTTTCTTTTTTTTTTTTTTTTTCTTTTTTTTTTTTTTTTTTTTCAATGTAAATTATTAAAATAAATAAATATATTAAATTAGTGTGCATAAATGATATTTTTGCTGCTATAAAGAGAATATTTTGAGTCTATTAACTGGCGATGCTGATTTTATTAAGCGGCGTTTTTAAAGGTAGTTTGTATTGATTTGATTCCGGTCCTAGCATTTTGATCAGATTAAGTGGCTGATTTTATTAAACAGTGAATTTATTAAGTGGCGGTTACTGTATTTTTAAAATGCTCATTTTGTGTCTAACTTTTAAAAAAGCTCAAGTTTTAGCAAAACAATAAATTAATTTAATTTATAAATAATTATAACTAAACAATCTCTTCTCATGCAAATTTTCTTATCACGGTAAAAAAAAAAAAAAAAAAAAAAAATTAAGAATAAATTATTTTTAAATTGTACAGTTGCAACATTGATAATCTTCTAAATCAAACCAGAGACATAAATGTAATTTAAAAATATTCTGAAAGTCACTCATACTTACATAACCGATGTAGAGAAATGGCAAAAGAAAACTAAGTCCTTTCCACATCCAAGAGTGAAAACCTTCTAAAATAAAAAAGAAATCATACGTAAATGCAACTGAAAAAGTAGCATACCTATTGTAATTGCAGTACCATTAATGAAATAAAAAATAAACATTTGAGTAAAATCATCATATTTTGTTGAATTTTGTTCCTTCTTGAGAGGAACTGAAATTCAGTTCATTTCTATGAACAATCATTTTTGAATTTTCATGATTTTTTTTTTTTTTTTTTTTAATACAGGGTGTCTCTGAAATCACGGGTCAACTATTTAGATATGCACATAAACTTGCATTATAGGAATTATTGGATTTGGAATACTATGGAGTTGCATCAAAACAAAAATATGTAAATACCCTAGTGACATTATACAACACAATAGGACAAGGTAAATGTATAAATGTGAAGGGAGGGCGACATAATGTATGGGGAATTTTAGTCTGTTACAATGCTAAGCAATCAGTAGACTTCCTTTCTTTAAACATGAATATAATATGCCCTGTAGTAGAAATTTATGTGAACAAATAAATGAAGAGGAACTGAGCTGAGTCTACCTATGCCAGATAATTTTAAATGAGGGAAAAAGAGCACAGAGATTTCAGTAATCTACAAAAAATTCCAACATAGAATGGCACATTATAAAGATATGAAGCACAAAAAATATTTAAATCAGTTCTGATACAGGATGTCACGGTTTGAAATTTTTAAAATTCCTATATGTCCATTGGACATGTCAGAGCTTATTCAAATTAAACTTTCACATACGCAAACAGGTAAGAAGCAAAAAGTTAGTTTGTGAAGTGGGGAGACATTAGTAATCCCTGGTGTTATTTAAAAAATCTGTACGTCTTAACTCAATCAAATCACTACAGGATGACTTTGTGATCACTTATGTTGACAAATCACCTAATAATTATGCCATTATTTGTAAATCCTACTATCTCTCTATTTTAAACTCTTCAGTCACTAATAGTAACATCTTCAGTTTAACTCATAATAACCTTATTATTAATAACCGAAAAATACATAATTACTATATAAACTACTTCAACTTCCCTTCAATAACTTTAATTATCCTTATATAGTATTCATACCTAAGTTTCACAAATCTCCAATTAAATTTCGCACTGTCACTGTTGGGTGTAACACTTATAACAACAATACTAATAAAGCTCTACTGGATATTCTAAAACAAATTTACAAATGTACTTGCAAAGTTGATAATTTACACTGTCTTAAAAATAGCTTTCAATTAATTCAATACATCAAATCGCTTGATTCAATAGACAATATTATGAATTTGGACTTTCAAGATCTTTTCAATAATATTGAGTTATCAGATCTTAGTAATATCATTTATAGTCTTTTTCAAAAATATAAAGCTCAAATTAATCTTCCTCACAATTTTAAAGCAGAAAAATTTAAAACACTTCTTAACTTTGTTATCCATAATAATTATATCTTCCACAACAACGATATCTATTTGCTACAATTAGGCATCCCACAAGGAGGTTGTAGCTCCAGTATTTTGGCAGATCTCTATCTTTATTATTATGAAAAGCAAATCTGCAATGATGATGTTCGATTTTATCGTTACATCGATGATATTATTGTATTTTATCTCAACAAGAACTCACAAAATGGCTTTTCCTTCAATTATCCACCTAATTTAAAGCTAACTCAAAATACTCTAACTAATCAATCAATTAACTTTTTAGATCTCAAAATAATCATTGATGGTAATAAACTTTACACAGATATCTATGACAAACGGCAAGATTTTAGTTTTAATGTAATCTTATTTACACATTGTAATTCATGTCTGCATCTTTCGGTATTTAGAAACATCATCATTAACCATTTATTTCGAATTAATAATTTATGCTCTGCAAAGTTTAAAAACAAGAATATTAATAAACTGATCACAGCCACTGCTAAAATGGGTTTTCCTAAAAACTTTGTATTTTCTATTTTATATCCTTAACCATGTCTCTGTCAGTACAAAAAAAAAAAAAAAAAAAAAAGAGCTGTGTACACTTTTGTGTATATCAACAAAAAAGTTATAAAATAATAAAAGACAATAAAAAAGGTTGGGTGGGCAGATGTTTGATTACGGAGGTGGGATGGTGTTGTAAGGCTGGATGGTTGGGTGGGTTTGTGAAATTAAATTAAAAAAAAAAAAAAAGTAGAAGGCTTGTTGCATTTTCTTTGTATGACTATGCAAACTTTCTTTTTCCAATAAAATTTTAGATTCTTCCTTTTTGAGTTGTCAACTATATTTAATGTTCTAATTATACTGTTAAACACAATGTGATCAATCGGTGAATTTCATTGTTGCTTCGTGGTTTCATTGTTGTTCATCTGCTTTGAAATTTTGCTTTTTTAAATCCATATGGTTCCTGTTTTGGTCGTGGCAGGCTGGGGGAGTGTTGCCGGCGTGAAACTAGTGTAACCCCACAGGCAAGTCACAAGTCTTGCCGCCTGTCTCCTTCTTCCTATCTTGGGTTGTTTTTTTCATTAATTTTGATAAGTTTATGGTTTTAAGTTAAGATTTGTTGTTTTACTTTATTAATTCGTTTGTTTTGCAGGCTGTTAATTAATAGATCTGGTTTCTTTACATTAGTGTATTTCATCCACTGATATTTTTTTTAAATCTTATTGGTCATTGGTGTTTCAGTGATCTTGTATCTGTTGCTTGACTTCTACTATGCTTAATAGATCATCTTTATTATATCTACTATGCTTAATAGATCATCTTTATTATATATATATATATATATATAATAAAGATGATCTATTAAGCATAGTAGAAGCCAAGCAACAGATAGAAGATCACTGAAACACCAATGACCAATAAGATTAAAAAAAAAAAAAAAAAAAATCATCAGTGGATGAAATACACCAATGCAAAGAAACCAGATCTATTAATTAACAGCCTGCAAAACAAACGAATCAATAAAGTAAAACAACAAATCTTAACTTAAAACCATAAACTTATCAAAATTAATGAAAAAAACAACCTAAGAAACACAAGGTAGGAAGAAGGAGGCAGGCGGCAAGACTTGTGACTTGCCTGTGGGGTTACACTAGTTTTATGCCGGCAACACTCCCCCAGCCAGCCACAACCAGAACAGGAACCATATGGATTTAAAAATGCAAATTTCAAAGCAGATGAACAACAATGAAACCACGAAGCCACAATGAAATTCACCGATTGATCACATTGTGTTTAACAGTATAATTAGAACATTAAATATAGTTGACAACTCAAAAAGGAAAAAACTGAAATTTTAATGGAAAATGAAAGTTTGCATAGTAATACAAAGCAAATGCAACAAGCCTTCTACTTTTTTATTATTTTTTTTTAATTTAATTTCACAAACCCACCCAACCATCCAGCCTTACAACACCACCCCACCTCCGTAATCAAACATTTGCCCACCCAACCGCCACCTTTTTTATTGTCTTTTATTATTTTATAATTTTTTTGTTGATATACACAAGAGTGTACACAGCTTTTTTTTTTTTTTTATACTGACAGACATGGTTAAGGATATAAAATAGAAAATACAAAGTTTTTAGGAAAACCCATTTTAGCAGTGGCTGTGATCAGTTTATTAATATTCTTGTTTTTAAACTTTGCAGAGCATAAATTATTAATTCGAAATAAATGGTTAATGATGATGTTTCTAAATACCGAAAGATGCAGACATGAATTAAAATGTGTAAATAAGTTTACATTAAAACAAAAATCTTGCCGTTTGTCATAGATATCTATGTAAAGTTTATTACCATCGATGATTATTTTGAGATCTAAAAAGTTAATAGATTGATTAGTCAGAGTATTTTGAGTTAGCTTTAAATTAGGTGGATAATTGAAGGAAAAGCCATTTTGTGAGTTCTTGTTGAGATAAAATACAATAATATCATCGATGTAACGATAAAATCGAACATCATCATTGCAAATTTGCTTTTCATAATAATAAAGATAGAGATCTGCCAAAATACTGGAGCTACAACCTCCTTGTGGAATGCCTAATTGTTGCAAATAGATATCGTTGTTGTGGAAGATATAATTATTATGGATAACAAAGTTAAGAAGTGTTTTAAATTTTTCTTCTTTAAAATTGTAAGGAAGATTAATTTGAGCTTTATATTCTTGAAAAAGTCTGTAAATGATATTACTAAGATCTGATAACTCAATATTATTGAAAAGATCTTGAAAGTCAAAAGTCATAATATTGTCTATTGAATCGAGCGATTTGATGTATTGAATTAATTGAAAGCTATTTTTAAGACAGTGTAAATTATCAACTTTGCAAGTACATTTGTAAATTTGTATGAAAGGTATTTTTTTTAAGATAAAAATTTAAATGAAGGGTCCGTTTTTAGGATCTAAGATTTTGTAAAGGGTCCTTTTTTAGGATAAAAGATTTTATGAAGGGTCCTCTTCTAAGATAATAAATTTTATGAAGGGTCCTTTAACGGACCCAGTTTTACCTCTGGACAGACCCCTAATCTGTTAAGCAATTAATTCTCAACCAACTTAGGTCAGGTTCCAAGCACCAGTTTAGGCCAAGTTCCAATTAAATACCAAGTCTCATTGATTTTTGTTCATTGGTTCAGGAGATAGAGTGTCTGCAAAATTTGTGATTCACACATATATACACACAGATATTTTCTAAAAATGGTCGAATTTTGTTCAGGACATCTCAAAAGTAAAAGTAAAAAATTTTCATGAATCTAATGATTTCTTCTTATGTATAGAGAAGAAAGTAAAAAGAAAGTATTTACTTTAGGTAATATGCTATAGTTTCAAACTTTACATAATGAAAGTCTCAAATAGCTCTAATTGAAAACAATCTATTTATCAATTGTAGTAAGTTTTAAATAGGATCTTTATAATACTTACCAATGGTGATATCCATTTTGTGCCTCTCTCCTAAAGCTCTGAGTCGATATAAGCATCCCTGCTGGTAGTTGAACTGGAGGAATTGTAATATACCTAAAGTAATACAAAGAAAGAAAGAATCAACAGGACACATAAGCTATTATAACAGTAGGCACTAGAATTGCACCGAATATTCAGTTACTATTCAATATTCGGCCTATTTGGCAGATGACACCAAATATCTTGATATTCGGCAACCAAACAGTAGAGTTTAATTTGAAATTAAAACACTGAAAATGGTAAAAATGTTTTTTATCATACAAAATTAAGTTGATATACATGCAATTTTGTTTATTAATTCACGCCTTCCTTCCTGATGTTGATCATTATAGTGTAACACAGTAGCGGATTTAAGGGGGGGGGGGCTTAATGCTAAATGTTTAGATTTTATATTGATGCTTTTTAATGCATATTGCATTATTTTTACATGCCATAAATTTTTTAAATAATTAAGCTGTTCTGGGTATAAAAAAATAGTTTATGCTGAAATTTAAGTATTCAGTCGAATACTGAATATTCATTATTTGGCAAGAACCACTATTTGGTGCAACTCTAGTATGCACATACATTTAATATTCTATTTAGAAAAAATGAACAAATCAGTTTTGTGTTTGTTTATTTTTTGTTATATCATAACGAAACAGTAATTATTGTTTATCATTTACACCAACTGATAGTTAAAAATAAATCACACATTGTTTTCTTAATTTCTATGCAGCATTATTAATATATAAAGATATACACAGTATTTATTTTTATACTTTTTTTAAAATGGAAATTTAACATTTATTGGTTTTGCACTGAAATCACATATTTAATATTATTTAATATTTTTTATGCAATTTTTCAATTTTTTTTTTTTTTTCCTGTTAGAATCCCTTTTTTTTTTTTAACTTTTATTTCTTCTGTATTCAATAGATAGCAGTATTACTCTGAAATTTAATAATTGACGTTACAAAGGAAGCCATATGCAGAATTCAAATAAAAATTCTTAGAAGGTGCAAAAGCAGTTTGCTGCCTTGACAATGTACTGGTGCCTAGTTTTTTCACCTGGTGAAAGGTTTTTTTTTTATTATATCGACCTGAAACAAGTATTGTGAAATTTTGGGATTTATAATGTTTACCTATAAAGTTTTTTTTTTAATTAAATAAAATAGTATTTGCATTTAATCAATATTTTTTTCTTTCTTTCATATTTATGATCAGCGATGTGACTAATAATCATTTTCAAAATTATTTTACCAATTTTCAAAAGATAATATGGAATGAACGTTAAAGGGTTTACACAAAACATATTTAAAATATAGTCTTACATTTTGTCTAATATAAATAATGCCATTTTTTTTTAGCAAAAAACGATTTAATTTTAACAAAAAAAGAAAATGACTAGACCAGAAATTGAATCTGTTTCGGACATAATTAAATCAATACTACCTAATAAAAATTATTTTTCTTTCACTAAAAATGCAGATATTATATTTGGCTGAGGTTCTAACATTATAATTAATTGTAATCAGGCAATTTCAGAATGTTATCATAAAACTAAACCATGTCTAATACTGTGTTTTTATTCTCAGAAGAGATAAAAATCTTCATCTTCCAACTGGGTGATTTATACACAACATGCAGCTGAGCTCAATAATTACTAGGTGTATTATCAGGGCTGAATGTGACCCTATTTTAAAGCATGAAATTACATAAAATGAAGAAAAGGCAAGAGTGTAAATTAAAACTCTTTATGGTTGTAATTGAATAAATGAGTTAAGTTTTGTAAATCTAAAAAAAAAAAAAAATAAGTAATTAAAGAAAAATAAATAAATTCAGAGATGAGAGGGAGAAATGGATGATAACAAGTCCAAAAACATGCACAAAACATTCCAAAAAATCTATCTTTTGTGATATTCTCAATGAACTTTATGATTTAAAAATAAGAAGGAAAACAAAACATAATCAAAATAGCATACTTTCCATAGAGAAACATGAAAATATATGAAAGATTGTTCAAATTTCAGGTACATCAAAAAAAAAAAAACAAAGAAAATAAATGAAGAATAAGAAAATGAAAGACATTTTTTAAATGTATAACACTTTTCTCAGACATGAATGTTAAAATAACTATTTCAGAAACATAAGAGATTGAAAATTTCACTATTAGACAAAAGTCTGAAAATTTAAAAAAAATCTGAAATTGTAACAGAAATCTGAAGACTATCATCCCTGATAAATTACAAAAGATAGACCTAAATGTCTATTATTGAACAGTTTTCTTTTAACAATCTATATAATATTTCTCTAGCGTGGTCCAGTTACGATTATATTTTGTCGAAACGATACGATAATGATCAGGGTTTAACCTGGCAAAAACATTACTTTAGCATTTTAGCGAAAATAGGCAAGCACTATTTTAGCTTTTTCGAAAGTTAATTCTTTGGATACCATCGATTTCTTTTACTTAGCTTTGTTATCCTCAGTTTTGTTTTCTATTCCTTTCGTTCATGGATGATTTTAACCATAAGCATCCATATTTGTGACTTTAAAAATATGAATCAGGGAAACTATGTTTTGATTTTAACTATAGAAAAACAGGTATTCATATCATATGTGTAAAAGGAAAAAGCAATTTAAAAATCAAGTGTAGCGGTAGATAATCGTGAAATACTAGTGCTAAAAATGCTTCTATGAAGCAAATTCTGAATTCTGGCATACTTTTAAATAATTTTGCATTTAAATTCAATCATTGAAAATTGAAAATAAATCCAAATTACTATATAAATAAGGATTCCCAAAAATTTCAGTCCTTTCGTAGTTTTTGCCTGCAAATATTACAAAAAAAAATCTGAATTATTATATAGAGATATTTTATACAGTTATCCAGTTTTAGCTTTTTAGCGAAATTCTGACCGACTTGTTTTAGCAAAATATGATACCTTTTAGCAAAATGCTAAAAAAACTAATGGCAGTTTAAACCCTGATAATGATCTAATTAATAAAATATGCAAAAGAAAATGTAATATCTAATAAATGGGCAATGTTTAAGCACACGGAATCAGCTCAATGATCTAATAAAAAAATAACGATGACATTAGTCTGATGAGATTATTTTACAGAAAAATGTATTTTTAAAAGTTGCTTTTTCAATATCTTTGCAAGCATAATTTTAAACATAGCAATACTTTAAAAATATATACAAAATGTTAATTATTATCATAAATTGACTAAGAAAAGCCATGTTAAAAAATATAATCAAAATAGAATTTTTATTTATTTATTTATTTTTTTAATTGGGCTAAGCTTTACTATACGGCACCCATTGCTTATTACCGTTGCCGATGTTTTGATCGCGTGATATGACGGTGATTCGAGACCCGAATCAGAGTATCGATACTTTTTTCTGTTGTATCGAAACGTAACATTTACTGATTCATGCATCGCTAATTAGGGGTATACAGTGATTTTTTTTTTTTTTTTTTTAATACTCGTGAAGCGAGCAAGCAGCAGAAAACATAGTGACCGAGGCTCTATGAATCTTCATGCTTTTACTGATTCATGCTCCACGAATTAGGCGCGTCCAGTGATGTTTTTTTTGGTTTTAATGCTCGCGAAGCGAGCAAACAGCAGAAAACATAGTGACCGCTGCTCCATGAATTTTCATGCTTTTACTGATTCATGCTCCACGAATTAGGCGCGTCCAGTGATGTTTTTTTTGGTTTTAATGCTCGCGAAGCGAGCAAACAGCAGAAAACATAGTGACCGCTGCTCCATGAATTTTCATGCTTTTACTGATTCATGCTCCACGAATTAGGGGCGTCCAGTGATGTTTTTTTTTGTTTTAATGCTCGCGAAGCGAGCAAACAGCAGAAAACATAGTGACCGCTGCTCCATGAATTTTCATGCTTTTACTGATTCATGCTCCACGAATTAGGGGCGTCCAGTGATGTCTTTTTTTGTTTTAATGCTCGCGAAGCGAGCAAACAGCAGAAAACATAGTGACCGCTGCTCCATGAATTTTCATGCTTTTAATGATTCATGATCCACGAATTAGGGGCATCCAGTGATGTTTTTTTCGGTTTTAATGCTCGCGAAGCGAGCAAACAGCAGAAAACATAGTGAAACATAAAAAAAATGTTTCATAGTGATGAAAAGTATTGTTTCATAACATTTTGATTCGATTCACGACGTTGTGAAACAATTCGCAGTACCGACTCACAAACTGAATCAAAACACCATCATACCACGTGATCAAAACATCGGCAACGGCAATAAGCAATGGGTGCCGTATAGTAAAGCTGTTCCTTTAATTGTGCTAAAATAATTAAATAAAAAGTCATCACCAACATGGCGACAAAAGTTTAAAAGGAGTCATGAGGGTCCTATAATAAAACTGCACTGCCTGCGGTAGTAGGAAAACTGGGTTGTCAACCATGAATTTTATTTTGAAACCTTTCTTTTAATGATTTTAATTTTACTATTGTACTGTATTAATTTTATTCTAATAATAATTTAGATTCTGGTAAATTAAATTTTAATTAGGTGGTGAAATTGTTATAATATTTATGAGTTTCAAATTTTAAAGGTAACTAACAATAAAGAAAGAGCAAAAATTTTGCACGGGTTTGCTAGTAATAAATAATTTTTTAAAAATGTCTTCAATTTAGGAAAGTTTTATGTGAAAATCCTTAAACCAGAAATAATACTACACACAATCATTCCTGTATTACAACAATGACTAAGGTTTGACTTATGGCGTGGTCAGTTTTTGCCCTGGGCAAAGTAAATTATCTTCTCTCAAAAACGTATCAAATACTGAGAAAGTGGATGAAAGAAGACAGGTTGTATGCTGACTAAGAAAATATGCACAATATACTATATATAAATGACATGTTTCAACATGTTTTCAATAAAAGTTTAAAAATTTAAAGAAATGTCTTACTTGTATAGCAGGTGTACAGAGTAAATTGATTTCTGAATTGGTCATACATAAATCCATCAGGCCTAGAGAGAAGAAGAAGACATTTTAAATAAGTTTTGCTGCATTCTTAACAATTTATAAAATAAATAGCCACTAATAAAAATCTAAGATTTTTTTTTTATAAAAAGTTCAGAAACTTTCAGAATTTAAAACTGCAGTAAACATGAAGAACATTTAGTTACAATATTTACATGTTTTATATTTAACATCAGAGGTGGATAAAATGAAAAACTTTCTAAAAAAAATTCTGCAAAAAACATACATAAAGTAAAAAAGATAAATAAAGCTAAACTATAGCACAAAACTAAATGCCACGCCCCAACATGAGCTACGTCGAGTTATGTAGTTACTTCATAACCAATCAGCAGTGGCTCTAACATTGCCCGAGAGGTACATGGCCTTAATAATGATGCTTACCTCTTGAACTGAATGTCGCTCATGAATTCCAACATATCATGCCCAATTTTGAGTTACGTTTTTGATACAGAAATTTTTGGAGACATTATTTGAGTGACAACAATTTAAAATAGCAGAGTTTTTTTTTTTTCTTTAGTTTTGATTAATGCTAAAAAAATTTCCGCAACAGATAAAAATTTCCCACGAACTGTGTTCACGCGTTCGTGTTTATTATCCACCTCTGTTTAACATGTGATTAAATATCATCTAATCGATGATTAATCTCATAGTTTTTCTATAATAACTGACAGCCATTGCAGTGGCTCTGGACAAGTATAGGCAATCAATACAGGAATGTATTTTGTAATAAAAAGAGCATCTATCCCATGACAATCGTGACATTTTTCATGTTTTTATTGATAACGTCGGCCATATGTAATCCAGAATTTTGCAACATAGCTCATAAGTACACTTCAGTAATCATTTATATATAAACATACTAACCTTTAATTAAAAGTTATCATATTTTAATTAATAGTAATTTTTTTTACATGCATGTGCATTGTCCCAATCATCCCCACCTATGGGATGAATGGGACAGGACTGGAGTTAACAAAGAAAAGAAAACAAAATGGAAAGTAAATAAATTTTTGAAGTTAAATTGATTTATGTGATTTTATCACACACTATGAATTCACTGAAATTAAACTGATGTATTGACTCAAATTAAAATCAAAAGGCAAAAGTCCTTTGGTTTGCACAGTTCCTAGTACTCTAGGCTTTGGTAATTTAATCTAATAAGACTTAATCTAAAAATAAATAAATAAGACACTAGAAAGAGATAAATCGTTATAATAAAGTAAAAATTATCCAGATAAATTTTTGTTTCCACCTAATCGGGAAAATCAGCATTCTATTCTGTATTACATTAATAATCACCAGAATTTATTTAATTAGCTCGATTGAAATTGTGATTTTCATCAAACTATTATTAGTTTATTTATTTTAATTATTGATTTAATTTGCATTGAATATTCTAACTTATAATTTTTTTAATCATAATTATTATAAACAAAAATCAGAACAATTAATTTAATTTTTTTTTCCTAAGTCAACAAAATTAAGAATCCTGATAATCAATATGGCTTATTTACGTTTTAATACAATTCTTGTGTAAAATTTTAAATTAGTACATAGTGGGGAATGTCCCATTCATCCCCATTTAAACTGTCTCATTCATCCCAACCATCACATGATCATATAAAAGAGGAAATAGGCTTAATGAACAACTGTCAATATTCTTCTTGAATATCATAAACACAATAAAAGATTATGCCTTTCCACCATATATGAGTTATATTAACTTTAAGCAAATAGTTAATTTCTTAACTACTACCTAGTAACTGAATCAGCAAAAACTTACTTTTGCAGCTGAAAAAGACACTTTAATTTTTTTCTGCCCTTCTATGAATAGCACAATTCTGAAACTACTCTTGATGAATGACCTCAGTCCTGTCATATATCAGAAAAATTGTCAAGTTTCTGGTGCTTGCAAAACATAAAAATTTTGCTATTGTCCCATTCATCACGCGTCCCATTCATCACGCGTCCCATTCAACCACACTCCCCCCTACCTATTGAAGAGCACATTTTTTGTATTGTTACATATTAACAATTTAAGAGCAGACAATACCTAATCTCATTGTCAGCCGTGGCCCATGTTATTCTATGGGAAAATTTGTTTCCATAATTACTCATTATCTAATGAATAACTTTCAATTCTGTTTTCATATTCAGAAAATTCATAAACATTAAATTGTACTTATTTCCCAAAAATTGATATTTTAAATTTTTAGTATTTTATTTTGGTATACAAAAAGAAGAAAAAAAAGTGAAAAACTGCATTTTTAACTTCAAAATTAAAATGTAAAAATTATTGTTCCCTCTTAGGCATTAAACTTGTCTTTCTCTGTCATGCATAATCAAAATAAAAGACTGGTGTGACTAAATTTTTCAGGGAAGCTACAAAAATTCAGAAAAAAAGTTTTCTGATTTTTCCATGATTTCCGTTACTTATTAAATGCACTCCATAATTTTGTATATATCACACTTTTGTGTAACATGGTCACTAAACCACTGTAATTCAAAAAACAATACTGATAAGCAAAAAAACTTAATCTGTTTATTTATTTATTTATTTTTGTACTTACAAAAAGGAAAATAAATTAAAAATTTTGGAGACATTAACAAAATAAAAATATGACACATTTTAACTACACAACATAAATTATTCCTCAAGTTGTTTCACTAAAAATATTTCAATATAAATATATATATATATATATATTTTAAATGTTAACTTGGTGAGATTTAACTAGAAAGCATCCAATCCTGTGCAATCATAGTTAAAATACACGCACATTTTTTAGATGATTTTGATGGAGTGTACTGAAGCAATTTCACTCATATTTCGTGTTTTATTTGTTCAGTTTGATAGCCCTTGTTCTTAACTAACATTCTACACCATAATTTCTATGATAATAATGCTTTTTATAATATCGGAAGAGGTATATTTTTCTACTCCTGTTGAACGGCTTTCCAGAGTCCACAAAGTGTTGTAGGTCGGTGTTTGGATAATGTTGATTTTAAGAGTCGAAAAACACAAAAATCCAACAGTGATACATCAGAAGATTTAGCAGGAATGTCAGTGAAGGGTATGGTTTTAATTCCCGTTTTTTGTTCCATTTTTTTTCTAGAAAAGCAATTGCGGATTGTGATGTGTGGCTGCTTGTTTTGTCTTGATACAGTTCAACGGATTGATAGCATTGTGGATAAAGATCTGGATTTTCATTTTTAAAAATTGGAATTAAAATATGTTCTTGAGAGTATTTAGAGTTGATTTTGACATTTTTGTCACATTTTTTTGCTTTTATCTTGCGCTTGTATGAAAAAACCAGTGGCAATCAAAAATCCTTTAGAAAAACTCTCTTTTGATGCTTTGAGCCATGTAGCAAATTTTTTTTTCTCCACTTTTGTGATAATAAATTTACCTTTTTTTATTGCAACCACTTAAATAGACCCAAGATTCATCTGTTGTTGCAACATTTTTCCATTTTTCTCCTGATAAATGCTTTTCATAAAGATTTCACTAAAAACTATCTTTGGAAAGAGTGGAAACCTATCCTTCCATCCACTGCCATTTTAAAAGCACATTTTTGCATCTAAACAAAAAATCTAAATATCAGAAGATAAATAAAACTTCCAAAAATATAACTGTTGTGAAAATAAAATTCTCCATGCAAACGATTTTTTCTTACTGCGAAATAAAGTCGTCTAAAAAATGTGCGAACAGCCTCTGTAACGCCTGTTTGACGATCTTTCAGTCATACTTACTGGGCAAAAATTAAGATTTCCATGATTTTTGGATGTTTTTAAAAAATTCCCTGATATTTCCAGATTGATAAAGTACCCTGATTTTTCCATGATTTCCATGACTAAATTTGATAAATTTCCATATTTCCGTTACCTTTCATATATATTCTATAATTTGGTGTATATCACACATTCTTGTGTAACATGCTCGCTAAACCACCACAATTAAAACTAATATGTTGTGGCCACCACAAGACTTTCTTCTATATTTTCTTATACAAATTCACTCAGTAACCATATTAAAAAAAAAAAAAAAAAAAAAAAAATTACGATTTTTTTTTTTTTTTTTTGTTAAAAGTAAAAAAAAATTCACAACTTTGTTTTAAATTATCACAGATTTATTGTTCAACCATTAGTTTTAAAGGTATTGACGAGACCTTTCGAAAGATACCCATCTTGAAAATTTACCCCCCCCCCCCCCCATGCACAAATTTTTTTTCCTAGTTAAGTACTACTACTATCAATAATTCATATTAATTTTACAATCACGAGTTTAAAATAACTGATTATGTACATTTATACAAAATTTTGTCCTATACTGCCATGTTAAAAGTTTACATACTTGCCAACCAGTTTTAATAAAAAAAGGGAAGATTTTTGTTGAAAAACCAGAAGATTTCACAAAAAAAGGGAAGATTTTTTTTTTCTATTTGACGTAATAAACAACTCAGTTTTACAATTTTAATATTCAGAAGCAATCTATAAAAACGTTTTACTATAGATTGATTATACTAAATATATAAAAGTTTTAAATGAAGTTATTCTTCTTCAACATATAAATATCTACAAAACAGAATCTGTGAGAAATTTATTTAACAATAGACAAAAAACTTAGTTAAGTTAAAGTATAACTAATTTTTTAAATAAATAGAATATGATTTTTGTGTATGTACATTAATCATAAAAAAAAAGTAGCAGTAGCTAATTATCAGTTTCAAACATGCATAAAACCAACTGAGTATTAATTTTCTTAAATTGATTTGGAAAAAATTTTCCTACCTGAAAAAATTATTCTTCATTTTTTTCCCATGTTTACACATTTGGTATAAATATGACATACAAATATTTAATTTAATTGAAGAAAAATAAACAGATTTATTAAATTCAGCAATAAAGATCTAAAAATAATTACATACGTGAAAAATATTGAGCACTTCCATTGCTTTATTGTTTCTAGAATTGATCATTGATCACAATCCGGGGAAAGGGGGGGGGGGGATACAAAAATAATTACAGAGTAAGAAATGTTTAAACTCTTTCAACTCTACTTCTAGCATCTAATGAAAGAAGTTTAAAATTAATATTTATTATATTTCATGTTGCAGATGATAAAGATTAGGAAACAAAAGACTTCTGCAGAACATTTGATTGCTGATCACTTGTTGGAGATAAATGAAAGGGGGGGGGGGGGAGGTAAAGAATAATTACATCAGCAAGAAATATTTAACAATTCTATAAAGTACCCTAATTTTTCTATGATTTTCCTGTTTTCCCTGATTGTTGCCACCCTGTTTTTAAATAAATGTTGCTTTTTTTCTGGAAAATAAGATTAATATCTGTAGTATACAGTACCAAATTATCATATTTATACTGCGCATTGTATTAATTTTATGAATCAAACAAATGTACCGAAAAATGGCTAATACTGAAAGGGTTAACAAAATAATGTTTTGCTCTGATATACTGATCATCTCTTCATTTACTTGAACAATATACACATTCCGAGTTTCAAAGTTACTGCACAATTCTTTATGGGTACATATATTTTTTTTTTGCAACAGAATGCATATAATAGGGAAGGCTACAAAAAGACATAATCCTTAAATTTCGTAAACTGAATTAAAAACATTAGACAACACAATTTCCAAACAAATAATTAGTGATTTAGAGAATATCAAGCTTTTAATAACAACTTATTTCCACAAAATTTAAATGAGATTGCCAGAGTTTTTTCTGACTGCTCACCATTATGTCATTTGATTGATAACTTTCTTTCGTTTCTTTCCTTTTTCATATAGTTTATTTTTTAGATTATTTTTAGTAAGATACAGAACTTGGCATTGAAAAATACATAAGGATTACAATACTTAAAAAATTCTATTTCACTACCGTCAGAAAATGAAATTTTAAATTAAATCTGAAAAAAATCTTATCTTATATAGAAGGATATACTAAAACACTTTTTAAACTTTTGTATTTGATGATAAAAATCTGCATTAATGAATGCATTAATTTTAATGCATTGATGAATAAATACATATGCGTGAATGTGTTAAAAAGTACCCAGTTTAAGTAAAATGATAAACTAAAAATAAATTTTGACTAATGATTACAAACACACATTCTTTTGTATAGTTGTAGCAGGTTTTATTTCCCCCTTTGTTTTAAACGTTCATTTTTACTTTCTTCTATATTCAATAGAAGAAAGTATTGGATTCGTAAAAATTTTCGACCTCGGGTTTTTGATGGATTTACACGTTTTGAGAGCTGTAGAACACGATTTAACCATTTTTAGGAAATGTCTTTCTATGTGTGTGACAAAAGTTTTGTCACAACTGTATCTCAGGAACTACTGCACAGAATTTCATACAAATTAGTATGTTGCTACACCTTGACATAAATTAGTGCCTATTAACTTTTGGTAAAAATTGTCTAACAGGTTGCATTGCCATCCCGCTTTTCTAAATTTTTAATATGGTGGTAGTTATAGGACAAAATTTTGTATGAATGTGCATAAAGAGAATTACTTTTTAATAATCATTATGGAATTTATAAGAATTATTTATAATAGAGATAGTCAACAGGGAAAATTTTTTTGTATATGTAGGAGCATCACCTTCCAAATTCCCTGAGTATTCTAGGTTTTCCATGATGAGTATGAACCCTGAAATATGCTCATAAAATTTATTTCAAATAAAAAATAATGAGTGCATGAAAAAACTATACAAAATATATACAGTAGAGTCTCGAAAATCCGAGGTAATTGGGGCTGACACTACCTCGGATTACTGAAAACTCGGATTTTCCGAAAAAGTAGAAAATTTTTAAAAACTACAAATGAAATTAAATAAAATGAACATATTACCTTAAAATCCTTTATTCTTCAGTATAATGACGTAAAAGATTCTTTACAATTTAAAAAAATTATCAATTTTTTGTTGCTTCAGTATATTACTTCTCTTTGTTGATGCGATAGTCAGCCAACGCTTCAAAAGCAAAACATCTGCAGGGGTGGCTTCAGTTTGCTGTTCTACATATTTTAAGGCTAGTTCTAAGGCTGCAGAACCTTCACTATGAGATATTTTTTTTTCTGATAACGGAGAGTCGTTTTCTTCTGTTTCATATTCTTCCTCATCTTCCATCATTTCTATAATATTTGAGTCTGTTATTTCCAGCTTGTCGTCACTATTTAGCCATTCATTTAGATCAACTGCATTAGAGTTTTCGCAGCCTGGTAATTCCTTCACCAAATCTTTCAAAACAATTGTTTCACTATCATCATCATTAATTTTCTCAGTAGGCGTAACCAATTCAGGTAGAAACTTAGTCCACGATTTAATTACTGTCGTAGGTTGAAGTTCTTCCCAAGAATCTGCTATCCAGTAGACAACATCTCTCATACTTACATTCCTCAAAACATCCGCAACACTTTCATCATCAGACTGAACTAAATGTTGTAACAAACAGCGTCAATATTTTTTCTTTAAATTTTCCAATACGCCCTGATCCATTGGCTGAATCAAACTTGTAACATTGGCAGGAAAAAATATAGCACGGATTTCACCACAACGTAGCTCATTATCGTCCGGATGAGATGGAGCGTTATCTAAAAACAAAATTGCTTTGCAAGGCAAATTTTTTTTTCTCAATGCCTTCCGTGTTTCTGGAACAAAATGTTCTAGAAACCATTGTTTGAAAATTTCTCGATTCATCCATGCACTTTTCTGATTTGTGTAATGTACTGGTAAGGCCTCTTCAGTGATGTTTTTTAAGGCTCTAGGTTTGGCAGATTTCCCAATCACAGTCAGTTTCATTTTATGATTTCCAGATGCATTGGCGCATGCTAAAATGGTTAATCGTTCCTTCCGTTTTTTGTGACCTGGAGCTGAATTTTCCTCTTTTGAAGCAAGGGATTTTGAGGGCAACATCTTAAAGTTCAAACCTGTTTCGTCACAGTTATATAACTGGTCAGGTGTGAGCTTTTCCGTCAATATAATGTCTTCAATCCGTTTTTGAAATGCCTGCACAGCTGACGTATCTGCCGAGAGTATTTCACCGCAAATATTTAGTTGACGTACACCATATCGTTTTTTCCAACAGTCTAACCAACCAACGCTTGCTGCGAAATCTTCTTCTCCTTCTTTGAACTGATTTCTGAAAAACACAGCTTTTTCTTGAAGAATAGGGCCACTTATAGGAGTACCTTTGCTACGCTGTTGAGTAAACCAAAGAAATAAAGCCTTGCTAGTTTTTTCATAGTCTGATGTTCTCATAGATTTTCTTTTTTCTCCTGGAGTCTCATTGCACTTTTGTGAACAAAACTGCTCAATTTTTATTCGATTGCGGCGCCAGTCACCAACTGTTACCTCTCCAACACCCAAATCGATAGCAACACTTTTTATTGTTTCACCTGCATCTAATCTTTTTATAGCGTTCAATTTAGTTATCATAGATACAAATTTTCTCTTATTTTTTCCACTCATTTTCGCAGCAGGCACCTTAACGCAACACTTTCAACAGCAATAAGTTTCCAAAATGATAAGGATCAAGCACGTGTATTGAATTTAAATGAACAACAGAGCAACTAAGAACGCAGCTAGTCCCTAACTAGCATCTAAGCTACTAGTACAATTGAACTTGGAAAAATAAAACTCTTGTAGATCTGGTTTGAAAATTCCTTTCAAACCAACCCCTACCTAGCCACCTTCAAAAACAAAGAGAACAAAAGGTGGTGGGTTACTGAAATTCTTTCCAGGAAGAAACGAAAAATAAGACCTGCATTCTTTCGGTTGCGAGAGGAAATGGGAAGAGCTTTTGGTTGCTAGGGGGAAAATTTGGCACCTCGAATTAAGCAGAACCTCGGACTTCTGAGACTCGAACTTTCGAGACTCTACTGTATAAATGTGACAAATTAAACTATAATAATGATGCACATCAATACAATAAGAAAACATATGTATAAGAAAACATTTTAAAAAGCTAGGAAAAAAGTTAATATGTACAAAAGGTAAATGTTTAATATTTCATATTGCTGCCTTTGCAATTGGAAAAGTTGCATACTTTATTTGCTCATTTCCTACTACACTGCAAAATTAATACTTAAAAATAACAGGAAAAGACAAATTTTTAAAATTAATTCCGCAAAACTTTATATAAATATAAAAAGTAAAGTAAAAAAAAAAAAGCTTTGTAAAATCAATTTTATTACAAAGTGTAAAAATTTTTTTAATTTAATCATTTTCTTGCATTTGTGATGCAAAATTGTGTGAGTGAGAGAGATTAAACAATTCTACTTTTTTACAGGTTGTAGAATATAATAACACAAGTTTAAAATGAACACTGACATTTAATGTCGTGGATGGAGAAAGATTGGAAATCATAAGCCTTCTGCAAGACATTCTATCGCTAATTGTCACTCGATTTTTAAAATTTTTTAATGATCACAGAAAATTACAACTGTAGTGGCGATTGATATACAATTTTTTAATCGCCATGTAGCTGGTGGAGACTGTTAATTTTGCCCTTTACTTAATACGTCCAAATTCTTTTGGGTGGCAATATATAGCATACTGCACCTTAAAGATGTTAAAGCGTATCAATCAGAAATTTTATCCATAATGTATTTGAATCGTTGTACATATCTCAGTACACAAATCATGCGTATGATCACAATAAAAATTTCAATTAACGTCACTACATTAAAAAAATTTTGTATTCTTACTAATATTTGTTTTTGAGTTACGCTGATAACAGACACACTCAGGCCAAATACCAAAACCGAAATTTTTGGATTCAGATTACCTCAAAACATGTTAATACTAATGAAAATTCAGCTACAAAGCAATATTTCGTCTATATAGATAAATAAGTAAATAAAAAAGTCACAAATTTTTATTGACTTACCATACAATAATCACACCAGCTTGAATGGTAGCAATAAAATGATTGATCCTCCACCAACCTTTCATTCTGTAAAATATATAACACTATAATTTTAAAACTTTTCATAAACGATACACTTAAATTTTTGTTTAGCAATTGTACTATATTTGAAATTTGTTGGGAAAAAAAATTAAAAATATGTATTTATTTGTACAAAACAAAAAATGATAAATTACAAATAATAATTAAAAAAGGCATTTACACATAATATACATGAAAAAATACTTCATTACAAGAAAAATCCAAGAATTTCAAAATAATGGCATCGATAAAGAGTGGTCAGAGTTGGAAAACTGGGCTTAATCCAGAAAAACTCACCTAGGTTTTTCTGGGTGGGTCTACATACAAAAAGTCACTGAGTTTTAAAAACTAACCTAATATTTTTAGCTGACTATCACTTAATTTCCTCTTGAAATTAGTATTACATATAAAAAAGAAATAAATTTATTTCTAATAACATCAATTTTTCTATTCCTCCCGCTCTTTATGTAACTGAACAAAAGATTTAGTTAGTTAAAAATTAGACTTCTGAACTTTAAAATATATTTATATTTTTGTTCAAAATTGATATCTAACTTATTAATTTTTTTTAAAGCTTCAAAACAATTATTACTTTAATCATGAATGTAAACTGTACAAAATTACCATTATTCTGAAATTACATTTTGTAAAAATTTTCATATTCATCTAGCTATATTTAAACATTTTAAAAAGACTTTTAAAATTGACTACTTAAAAGCAATATGTAATTAAATCTTAAATAAGTCAAACTGAAATAATAACAGACTTTGAAGGAGGGTTAAAAAAAAAGAAAAGAAAAAAAAACATCTTAAATATTGTACGTGATATAGAATGTAAATATCATAAAATTAGTTAGAATGATTAAAATTCGTGCAATAAAATGAAAAATTATGCACAGACTTACACAATGAATTGTAATAGTTTTCACAAAGGAAAGCTAAATTATCTCTGATTAGTCAAAATTACAATAAGTTGATTGGTCAAGCTAAAACAAAAAAAATTACCTTTGACAGATTGGTTTCATTTATCAATCTATACTCATTTTACCATGTTTTTATTCACTTTTATTCTTGTTTGTCCGATACAAATCTTGCAACCGATTTTTGACTAACTTCCCTACATTTGAAACTTTCAAAATAACTCGGAACCCAATGACAAGTGTGGTGTGAAACAACCAGACGACTTCCATAACCCACTCTTATGCGTATCATATGCATTTTTTTTTTTTTTTTTTTTTTAGATAATACGATCAGAAGACATAAAATTGACCCCGCAAAGTAGAAACCTAAAATTTTTCCGGTATGAGAAACTTAATACTTGTGTAAAGAAAGGATATTTAAAATTTATTTATATAATGATTTTCAAGAAAATCGTTAGAGCTCTTTTTGAGATACCAACTTTTACCAAAATTTGGCTTACTCAATTATTGACCGGAAAACAATAATTACATATAAAAGTGCTATTTAAAAGGGAGTTGATATGATGAGTTTGAAAAAAATCTGTACAGCCATTTTGAAATAAACTCACTTTGAAGACCTAAAATTGAGCTATATATACAGAACACCTATCAATTTTCCTGAACTAACCAACTATGTCATTCGAAAGGACACCTAATAGTATTAATATAGCAAATCTGAAGAAAATTGTTAGAGCCGTTTTTGAGATACTGACTTTCAGTTTTCCAATTTTCACCAAAATTTGGAAAATTCATCTGCACACCAGACCTGTCTCAATTCTGAAGTTTCATAGTTCTATCTTTATTAGTTTTGGAGATATGATAGACAGAAGATTCCATACATACACACACACAGACCAATTGCCAAAAACTACTATTTTTTTTAACTCAGGAGGCCTTAAAACAAATAAATCAGGCGAAAATTCAATATCGAATCTTTGGACCAAATACAATACTTTTATTACCTACAGTAGTAGGGTAAAAATATGTTTCAAATACACTTTCTGTCTATTTCATAATGCAGTAGATAAAGGGTAAATTGAAAGTTAGAGCAATCACTTTTTAATTTCATTTTTAAATAATTTCAAAAACCAAATATTTATTGTACTTATTTCAAAATTAGAATTCTTTTACTTAGGATCAAATATAGTGAAACCCTGATCTATCGTTCCCGCATCCATCGTTTTCCCAAATTGATCGTTTTATTTCTATGGTCACTGCACAAGTTGTATTTAAATAACGTTAACAAAACCCACATGTATCGTGCTTCAAAAAGTCATTTTCCCGCATTCATCGTTGTAAAATTTTTCTCCTGAAGATCAAGAAGTTCCATATGGCATACAAACTGGAATAACTCCTTTCATCCTAAAATAACTCTTTTCCATATTTTCATGGAGGATCAAAATTGTGATGCCATGTCTCTGTACCATCTATTCATTTTGTAATTTCAGCATGGCAGGAATTAATCTCTTCAATAATCCAGAAAATTGTTTTGTGAAATGCAGTTGTGTACGAGAAAATGATGAACAGAATACCAACAGAAAGGAAAGAAAATGATGATGATACTGATAATGCAAATGAAGAGTGGTTGCATGCAGTGGCGTATCCAGGATTTTTTCAATGGAGGGGGGGGGGGTCGTCCTTCCAAATTTTTAATTAAGTTTATTTAAGTTTAATCAAGTTTAATTAAGTTTAACAATCTTTTAAAATATCATAATTACTTGCCGAAAATAAGAGTAAGAAAATGAAAGATAGTAAAACAAACTCACCAATTAGAAGATCAAACTAAAAAATCTTTAATTAGCGACGAATAACGTAGAGCCTGTACAAACTGCTACACAAAACATAAAATTCAATACATAGTTACGCAAAATATTTCATTGAATTTTCTCATTTACAGAGTGAGTCTAATCGACGAGAAGTTTTTGCTAGTTCATTTAAAATGTCTTCTACTGTTGGGGTATTGTTTGGGTCACTCCTTCAAGGTCACTACATTAATGGTCACCCCTTCCCCATATGGTCGACCCCTCTTGTCCTTGAGTATGAACTCGTAAATGTGAAATCCTTTCACAGAATTGTTTTCAGGGGAAACATGTTTCGCACCACACAAATGAAGTGGTTTAGTTATTTTCAGGAGTGTTTATCGCAGAGTAATGAAAAAAAAAGTTTGTCATAATTTTAAACCACTTCGTAGAAAAAAATATTCTATGCTTGCCATACATTTTTTCTGCCTGAAATGTCAAAAAAAATGTAAGGAACAGCCTAATTTTTCTTATCATACATTTTGTCAAGGGGGGGGGGGGGTGAAACCCCCAAACGCCCCCTTGCATACGCCACTGTTGCATGTACCAGGGGATGTGTCTGGTACAAAATCTAGTGATAATATTTACACATTACAGTTGGTAGCAAAATTATTCGAACACGCTAGCAATAATTCCGGTATAAAAAAAGTACACTTAATACTGTTTTGTTAAATAAATCCTTGTTGAATCATGTTCTTAGTCTAAGAACACGATTCAACAAGGATTTATTAAACAAAACAGTATTAAGTGTCCTTTTTTAATATAGGAATTACTGCTAGCGCTCAAATAATTTTGCTACTGACTGTAAACAAGACATTTCGACATGCAGTATCCTAAAACATAGAAGAAATGTTATTTAAAAAAAAAAAAATGAAAATAATGGTGAAGAAACAGAGGATAATTACATACTGATTATGTAATTATGATGTTTGAAAATGTACAAACTATTATATAAGCACATGAAATTACAGAAAAGGACCAGAAAAATGTTGTAAATCTGGAAAAATTCCTGTTTAATTTACAAAATGAACGAAAAACCAAACATAAAATTACTGATTTTTAAAAAGAAATTTTATTTAATGTTCTACAACATTGATTTATTATTTTGACATTTTGGAAAGTAAGAAATGAGCTTTTATTAATAGCATACCGTATACATTGCGTGTATTAATTCATAAACATATGTGTTTTGACTTTAACCCGCATTCGTCGTTTTCCTGCTTTCATCTTTTTTTTTTTTTTCACGCACCCAGTGAAAAATGTAAGATCAAGGTTCTACTGTAGTTACTAAAAAAACTTATATCGCTTATATTAAAAATATATCGGTATATTGCTTATATTAAAAATATATCGCTTATATTAAACTGAAATTTTATAATTTTACAATATCAGAAATCAAAATATTTCTTGTACTGACTTCAGATTAAAAATTCATCTAGTTACTAAAAATATTTTCTTTACATTATTGCATATTAAAAATATTCAGAAATGAAATTTTACAATTTCAGAAATCAAAATGATATTCATTGTATGTATTTCATAATTGAAATTCTTTTAAAAAACTTTAAGAAACCTTACATTCAGCTTCATTGATGTAACCTTTATGACGATGTACTTTCAGTTAGGGGGATCCCCCTCATCATCAACACCGGTTACTCCTGCAGTGTTGAGCTCCTAATCAAATTAAAAAAGATTCACAGGAGCTCAACACCGCAGGAGTAACCGGTGTTGATAATGAGGAGGATCCTCCTAACTCAGACATGGTACAAACTTACAGAAAAAAGGCTGAACTTTTCACGACCCCTCTTCCCCTCTCAAAAGTGGTATCGGGCAACTGACACAATATAAATTTTACAGTAATAAAAATAATGTTAAATCTGATTGCATACTTATACACACAATAAACAAAATCAGAACAATAAATCTTATATTAAATATCATATTAATTATAATTAAAATAGTTGTAAGTGCTTAAAAAACAGACAAAATTATTACACATATTGAAAATAAGTTTATTCTATAGAAGCATTGTTTGCTGGGGCAATTGATTAGCAAAATAATGTAGTTCAAGTTCATTAGGAAAATGCAGTAGAGTGCTATTTCTTTTTCATTTTCTCCAAGTTTGAATTTGACATTTCTTGAAAGCCAATCGCATAGAAATTGCTAATAATATATTGCACAAATTCAGGCTGACCCTTCCCCACCCCCTACTACACATGTCCAAAAAGTTTTAATGCAGATTTGCATTGATCCCAAGAATAATAATTTTCAAGCCTTTCAGCCTTAAGGCTGAAAAGTAACATGTCTGCTAACTGAAAGTACTTTGCCATAAAGGTTACATCAGTGAAGCTGAATGTAAGGTTTCTTAAAGTTTTTTAAATGTGTTTATAGCTTCATTAGTAGCTTTAATAAATAATGAAATTCTTTTATTTTATTCATTATAATTACAAAAAATATTAAATAATTAGATAAACCTTTAAACACTTGCCTCATACTTGGGCCATAAATTTTTCAGCTGGGCACCCAGGTTTAAAGTTTTATCTAATTATTTAATAGTTTAAAATGTCTCACTTATTGTTATAATTTCTAAATGTTACAAGAAATCTTTACATATGTTTACATACATGCAATACAAATGGCTCAATCTAACTAATCAACATAATTTTAATTATTAAGACTAAAATGAATATACAGTAACATTAATTAAGAGTCTCATATAGTTGATTGCATCCTGGCAGTTCATTTTTATTATTGTTGCTAAAATGAAATAAAAATGGTATATTAATTTTAAAGGAATAGTGGAGAATATACATTTCTAGTATAAAAAGATTAAATTAAAATAATAATAATTTACATTATACTAAATAAAATAGTTAAAAAATATATATACCTAGATCCATTTATCACAAGTATGCTTTCTCTAATAGTAAGTGTACAATAATACCACACAAGTAAGAAATGCAAAATTGCATCAAGGGCCCTAAAAAATAGAAATTAATATATAATACATAATTACATATATTAAGCACAAAATTTAAAGCTATAAAAGTAATTAGTTGTTCTAAGGCAAACACTACCTGTATGAAAAAAGAATGCTTTGTGCAGACAAAATTAATATGATCACAGTCACAGTTACCTTGAAGTGTTCATATTCTTCTTTATATTTCATTCTAAAATAGAGAAAAATACATTTATAAATTCATTAGTGCTTAGCTATATGAGAATAATTTTGTAATTCATCAATTTCTGAAAAATATTAATTTAAATTTAATGCTAAACATAGACTAATTGTAGTTAATCATGGATAACACAACTGATACTGAGTAAAAGTTATCACAAATATAGAGAGAATTACATTTTAATATCAAGAAATAAAAATGTTCAATGTGAGTAACTTTGTCTTTGTCAAATATATTTAGAAGCAGGGTTATAAATAAGCGGTCGTTAGTCGTATTTTGCGACCAGTTTTTTCATTTTGACGCCTAGAATTCCATTCATAGGTGCCATATTTTACGCCTGGATTTTCCCCCCATCATATCTAATAATTTTCCCAATCCCTTCAGACAGTAAACAAGTCTATTTCACCTAACCTAATAAAAACCTACTTTGAACCTAATAAAAACTGATTTAAGAAATCATTTCTCTATGAAAGTAGTTGACGATTTGTTAATGATTAAATTAAACAGCCCTAAATTTGAAGATTTCTGTCCAGAAAATGCAATTAAATTTTGGTGGAATGATGTATCTTCTGGGCGAAGAATGAATTTGTGATTTTAAATATGTACTTAATATTGTCAATGTAATTACATTGATTACATAAATATTTTTTATATAATCTTGCATCTATTATTTACAAGTTGATGCTTTATTATTATTATTATTTTAATATACATATTTAATTATAGATGGCACCTAGATTTTTTACTTTGGACGCCCAAAAAATTTAATCCAGACATTATTTTGACGCCTGGTTACAAAATTCTTATTTCTAACACTGTTTGGAAGATCTGTCAAAAAGTAAATTAGATATGCAAAGTTCAGCTATACTGTAAATTCTATCAAATCAAATGTATTTTTGATATTTACGTATCAACACATTCACAGAGCAGAAATTTTAATTATAAATAGTAATAATAAGCAATGCAGCTAGATTATAAAATACTCCTTAACATTATTTATATAAAGTCAGCCATTTATTGACAGGAGATCTGTAAATAAATAACTTAGTTCATACTCGATTTATTTAGTTTACTTCTTTTATTAAACAACTATTAAACAAAAATAATACAATTATTATAGGTTATGTCACAAAATGCAGGAAAACAAACATCATATCTGTCAAAAAAGAAAAGAAAAAAAAAAAAAAAAAAAAAGAAAGAAAGAAAGAAAACGAAGAAAGAAAGAAAAAAAACGAAAGAAAGAGCATTATTATTCCTTCAGTAAGAAGCATAAGCAAATTCCTGTGCAACACAATCATTGCAAATAGCTCACAATATGCTCAGAAATGGTGGTAATATATTCAGGGTTCATAGCATGACTTTGTCCCTGCTCGCTCCACTCATCAACCTCCGAGGGAGGCTTCATTTCTCCCCGAGTTGCTTCGCTTATTAACCTCTGCAGAGCTCTGCCAGCATAGTCACTGCTTTGTCTTTCACTGAGTAGAAATATTAATAGTGCATAATGCAAGAAAAAAGCAAAAAAATGTTATAGAAATCCCCATATTCAATGTCAAATTGAAATACATAATATTTAATACCACTTTTCTCTTTTTACAAAATATGCTAAAAATCAGTATTTTTTTTTTTTTCAGAATAGAAAGAAATTTATAACATCTAGACCATTTTGCATTACAGCTTTATTATATGACCGCTCTTAAATTTTTTTTTTTCACTATTTGGCGATGAATTTTTTGTATAATTGCTTTTTTTTTTTTTTTTTTTTTTAACAAAACAAAACTAGTACCTATTTTGACAAAGATTTGATATCTGTCATCCCTGGCGATCAAAAGCGCAATATGAAAATAGATGCCAGACTTATATTTTTGCATTATATATTATACGAAATGATTGTTGCATATTACTAATTACTCTCTTAATATACATCATTATTAAAATAATCATGATTTTTGAAAGAAATTAAATATGTTTGCCAGATAACTTGGCGATCTTTTTTTATCACCAAGGACAACAGATATTAAATCTGTTCCCCTATTTTTTCTAATGCCTATACTTTTTACTATTGTATTTTTTAGTTAATTTAGGGCAGTATGAAATATTCTGTATATGTTTCTAATGTATAGTTAGGTAATCATTTTACGCATTCGAAAACATCTGAAAAGTTTATAATTATTATTTTAATATGGAAAAATGAACCACAGTTTCAATTTTTAATTATCTGCTACTTATTTCTTAAAATAACATAGGGTAAAATGTACTTGATTCTCTATGAGAGTTTTAGGCAATAATTTTTTTTTTTTTTTTTCATAAATTTAAATTAATTCAGATATATTTTATGTCAAAATATAGCCAAAGTATTTCAAAATATGTTTTTAAATAAAAAACATAAATACACTTTAAAGACAAAAAGAAATGTAGTCAATTATATGTGGGGGGGGGGGGGGGGCAGAATAAATCCACACATTCATTCATATTATAATGGCATTGATGAAACTCAAGATTTTTAAGAAAATCAAAGTTTTTTTTTCCACCAAATGAGAGGTCACTCCTACCTACCTCACGACCGAAAATTTGAATTAATGAAGAGGAAATTAAAAAATATTGATAGGATGAATACACCTAACGAGTACATTAATATAGTGGCATATGTCTTAAAACATAGTTGACAAATTCAGAGTTATCATAGTCAATTCTTCAATGGTTCTTGACTATCAACACTTGTTTCCCCTTACTACGTCAATAGAACCATGTCACTTTAATCAAGAAGTATGCCCATCAAAGACAGATTTTTTTTTTTTTTTCTTTGTACAATTATTTTGAATGTATTTTCAAAAATCCCAGTACTATTGTAACATCTGAGTTTATTGGTGGATTCATCCTCAATCATTTTTGTTTGAGAAAGCACAATGATTATCATCTTCTCAAAATGTCGTCCACAAAATTATAACTGCAGAAAATCCTATAAACATCAATAAAAATGTTTATTTTATTGATGTAAAAGTCTAAAACAGTTCATTTCGGAAGAGAAATAATGCACCTTTGGATGGAACTTTATGAATGGCCAACTCATCAAGAATTTCACCAACCACTGTAATTAAGTGTAATTTAGTGTTTTTTATGCTTCTTCTACTGATATCATATTGTATAAAGCAGTACATAGATTTTCAATGAAGATGTTGGAAGCAAATCAATGATTTTTGAGAAATACTGGAACACATGAACAAACTAGTATGTTGTGGCCACCACGTGACTTTCTTCTATACTTTTCTATACAAATTCACTCAGTAAAAAGTAATTTATTAAAATTATTATTTAAAAAAATTACCTTCCATGATAATGCAGACGATTTCCATACTAGAGAAGTAGTATAACACTAAATATCCAAAAAAAAAAAGGTCAATTTTGTTCTCAATATTACATTTAAAAAAAGAAAAAAAATGATTATTTTTGTTAAAAATGAAAAAAAACGATAACTTTATTTTAAATTATCACAGATCGATGGTTCAACCATTCGTTTTAAAGGTATTGACAAGCTCTTTTGAAAGATACCCATCATGAAATTTTACTCACCTCGAAGGGGGGACTTCCCACCCAGGAAGGGGGGGTCCTACATACACAATTTTTTTTTCCCAGTTGGCTATGTCTATTACTAATAATTCTTTTAAATTTCATAATGATAATAAAAATTAATTATCTTTATGCACATTTATACAAAATTTTGTCCTATACAACCATGTTAAAAATTTAGAAAAAGCGGGATGGCAACGCAACCTGTAAGATAATTTTACCAAAAGTTGATAGGCACTAATTTATGTTAAGGTGTAACTATATACCAATTTGTATGAAATTCTGTGCTGTAGTTTCTGAGATACAGTTGCCACAAAATTTTGTCACACACACCCAGACAGACAGACATTTTCTAAAAATGGTCAAATAGTGTTCTACAGCTCACAAAACATGTAAATCCATCAAAAACCCGAGGTCGAAAATTTATAGAAGAAAGTAAAAATAGATGTTAAGTGCAAAAAGGAGACAGCTCTACAATGCAAAATATGCCATGGATGCACACGTATTATTGAATTTTGATTAAAATGTGGTATTTGTGACAAGGACAGCAATAAACATGCTGTGTAATTTTTTCAGAGTAAATTCAGGCAAAATTGGTAAAAACAATTTTTTGTGTCTCCTGTAAAATTAGGTTTTTGTGACATGTTTAATTTCTGCAATCAGTGATTCACATGTCATCAGTGAGGAGATGTGGTCACAGACAAAAAATTTGATGGCAGCGACAGTAACTTTTTTTTAATATATAGAAACATATATACTCTTGCATGTTTGGATATTTACAATTCTTATGCTGTTTGATTTGTACATTTTGTAAATTTAAATTATCTCCCTCCCCCTCCCCCCCCCCCCCATAAAATGTAAGTACTCACTTAATTTGATGTGAAAAAAATCCCACCTTTCCCCCCCCCCCTCCATTATTTGTGTACCCTGATAATATAATTATTTTGTATAGGTATATAAAATTAGTATAAATGATGCACTCCCTCTCTTTTTTTTTTTTTTTAATGGGAGAGATATTTTTAATAAACTTTCATGAAAATAATATGAACTAATACTGTCAAACACTTTAGACAGTGTAATTATAAGCATAAAAATAATAATAATAATAATAATAATAATAATAATAAATAAACATATTTTAGCTAAGCACCTACTCTACTAAACTGCAACAGTATATAAATATGATTTTCCAAGCTTATTTTGAAAGAGCTACAGCACACACACAGATAAATTAAATGAAAAATAAAAATCAGGAGATATTCTAAAATAATCCAGTTAAAACTGAGTTAATTTAAACTATTAATACTGTCAATTCATGCTTACCTATCTTCTTTGTTTACTATAGTTACATTCACGCTACCCAAGATTATTTTCAAGTATAACCTGAGGGGAGAAAAATACATTTAAAAAAAAATACAGAATAAGATAATATTTAAATATTAAATGAATAATAAAGAAATTCGATTTTTTTTTTTTAAATAAATAAAAATTTATATTCAAAATTTTGAGCATATAAAAGAGCAAAAAGTTTGAAAAATCCAGTCGGTAGGTCCTAGAGACTTTCAAAAAAGTAGTGAACACTAACACGCTGATCTTTTCCAAATTTTATATACTTCTTCAAAATAGAATTGACTAGTGATTGAACAAAGTTTTTTTCCTTTCCAAATCACAATAATTAATTTTACAAGCTATATGTGGGGATAAAATGTACCAAAAATTGTACTATTTTTACCACAACTCTGATAAAAATTCAAATTGCAATTTTTATAAAAATGTTTGTTCAAGCTTTAGCCAATTAATTCTATTTTGAAGAAGTGTGAAAAATGTCAATAAGATTCATACTACATTAGTTTTAGAGAAATTGTGTCAGTCACTTTCTTGAAGTGGTGTCTCCGGAAACTAGGCCCCACTGGTGGAATTTTCTAAACTTTTTATGAAAATTTTATAAAATAAAATATTGTTTAAATGTTCCTTTATTATATCAGGGTTGCCACTCAAATAGGAGAATAAAATTTCATGATTTTTCCAGGTCTTTTTAGGTGTGTCCTAAAAAAATTCCAGCCTGATCATATATTGAACATTGGCTGTTTTGAGGGCAAAATAATTATGGTACCACTTGAAAACACAAAGGATACATATTGTTTTGAATTAAGGAGAGATTGCCCTCCATGAGGGTCTTTTTAAGAGGTGTTGTTAAAAAAAAAAAAAAAAAATGGCAGAAGCTAAGAACAGGGTTGCCACTCAAATATGAGAATGAAATTCCCTGACTTTTCCAGATGTGTTTTAAGAAAATTCCAGTCTAGCCATGCATTATGCATTGGCTGTGTTGAGGGCAAAATAATTATGGTACCAATTGAAAATACAAAAGTTACATATTACTTTGACCTAAGGAGAGATTTCCCTCCATGGGGGTCTTTCTAAGAGCTCTTGAAAAAGAAAAAAAAAAGGCGGAAACTAACAAAGAAACACGAAAAATGAATCTACGTTGCATGAAAAATTATTTTTTGGGGGGCAATTATTGCATGAAATTCCCTGACTTCTTCCTGACTTTCATTGTCAATTTTCAAATTTCCTGACTATTGCAGGTTTTCCAGGTAGCGTGGCAACCCTGTAAGAATAAAACAGGAAAAATGACCCTACGTTGGCAGAAAAATTGCTTTTTTTTACAATCATTCCATGAAATTCCCTGACTTTTCCAGATTCTGGTTAAAATATTCAAATTTCCTGACTGGTCATTTTTCAAATTACCTGACTATTCCAGGTTTTCCAGGTAGCGTGGAAACCCTGTTATATGCTTAAATTTTTGAATAAAATTAATTATTATAGTAAAAAAAAAAAAAAAAAAAAAAAATATCAGTTTTTGAAATCCATGCAATCCTTGAATGAAAATCCATACAAACCCATTGCTTCTCGGTAGTGTAGATTGAATATCTTCAAGCTGCACTTTGCGCTCCTCAAATTCCTCTTTAAGAGTTTTTAAAATGTTCTTTTCTTCTTCAGTATTTACAGAACACCTAAAATAATATTAATAATAATGAATACTAAATAACTAAAATACTTTAATAAAAAAGCACCACAAAACTGGCGTTGTAAAAAATATTACTTACAAACTTTGAATAAACACCATAAAATGCAATAAACTCGCAACAGTTTTTTCGGGTCGAAAAAACACACGACCCTTCATCAGGCGAACAAAGTAAGCACGACTGCAGCACTCGTGCTTACTTTGTTCGCCTGATGAAGGGTCGTGTGTTTTTTCGACCTGAAAAAATTGTTGAGAGTTTATTGCATTTTATGGTGTTTATTCAAAGTTAGTAAGTAATATTTTTTAACTAATAAACCTATCTCAAACATTAAATCTTCCTTAATGAGTTCTACAACATTGATTTATTTTCTTGACAGTTTGGAAAGTAACAAATTAGTTTTTATTAATAGTATACTGTATACATTGTGTGTATTAATCCATAAACATAGTTTTCTTCATGTTTTCACTTAACCTGCACATTTGTCATTTTCCCGCACCCCATGAAAAACGATGAATCAGGGTTCTACTGTATACAAAATTGTGAAAATTATTAATTTCTCACAAAATTCAATAGGATTAAAGCTGTACATCATTCAGATTCTCCCCCTTTCTTCCTTCCCATGTTATCCTATGGGATTTTTGCTGTTTCATTTTAGAAGAATATAACATTCAAATATGAAATTTTTCCAATTCTATTTTTTTTAATATGTTGCTTTTTATATTAGTGAGGTTTTCCTTATATAAAGGGTGATTAGAAAAAAACTACCCCAATATACCCATACCGTTCTGAGAAACTGAATAAAAATTTGGTGGAAGGTATTTTGAGGTATGCGCTCAAGAATTATATAAAAAACAACACTTAAACTCTAACAGTTACAGTGAGAAAATTTTGAAAATTTCAAATGGCAACACCTACTTTTTTTTTATTGAAATGTAATCACCATAGCAAAAAACCATAAATAGCGTTGGAACGATACCTCTAGCACAAAAATCGGCAGCGCTAGCAGGCTAACAAAAAAAAAAAAAAAAGAGTTTTGAAGCAGAATCAGTAGACTTTAGTGAGAGCCAAAGACTCAGTGTGAAATGTGACGTCATTAAGAAAATATAAGTCGTGCTCTGGTAGGCACATACAGCAGTTTTCTCTTTTTTTCTTAGTATGCCTAGCGTTGGTGATTTTCATGCTACAGGTACTGTTCCAACGCTATTTATGGTTTTTTGCTATGGAAATTCCATTTCAATAAAAAAAGTAGGTGTTGCCATTTGAAATTTTCAAAATTTTGTCACTGTAACTATAGCTCTTAGAGTTTAACTGTTGTTTTATACATAATTCTTGAGCACATACCTCAAAATACCTTCCATCAATTTTTTATTCAGTTTCTCGGAATGGTATGGTAGCTATGGTCTCATATATCGGGGTAGTTGTTTTCTAATCACCCTGTATATATATATATATATATATATAATTTAAATATTTATTTTAGAGATTTAAAATTAGAATCCTAAGTTTAACGAAATAAAATATTTAAGCTTATTTTTTCAAAAAATTGCTCACTATTAAGATAAAAGGTGATACCTTCAAAAAGTGTAATTTGAAAAACCTTCTTTTTTGAGTGAGATAGCTTTATAACACAAAGTAATAAAAATCCCATAGGATAATGTGAGAAGGAAGAAAAGGGGAATCTGATGTGAAGGTTTAAATAGCTATTCAAGGTATAAAGATTATTTTCATAAGAATTACCAAAAAATACTGCAAAGGCAAGCTCTCTCCTCTGCTTTTCACATGAATTTTATTTGTTCTTATAATACCGAATAAACACTCCCCTAAATTAAAAATTAGCTACAAATAGTTATTATATTTTCACAGTGTAAAAATCTCTCAATTTGGTTGAAAAGAGTTTTTTTTTTTTTTTTTTTAAATTATTATTATTAATCAAAACATTGTTTATTTATTTATTTATTTCAAGCCATTTTCACTGATTTTTAAAAATTTGTAAGCTGACAATTACGGATGAAACGGATAGTGATTTTGCCGAATGCCGTGTCTCCAGAGCTCTTTTGCCTGCCAGATAACTGGCATTATTATTATTATTTTTTTTCTTTTTTTGTCATGTTGTATATTTTTTTTTTACTTTTCTTTATTTTAAGTCAATAAAATATAAACATGTTTCACATATTGTTCTTTAAAAAATTTTTTAAACATAATCTACTTAAACATATTTAATTTTCTATTTATTTGTGCAATATTGCCATGAAGAGTAAAACTTTAAGCCTAATATACTCATTCCTACACTTATGATTTGTGGTGAAAAGCATTGTCACAAAAAGATAGGTTTTGTTCAGAATTATAAATCTAATCCTTATTATTTACATACATTTTACAATACTAGTATTAAAAAAAAAAAAAAAAAAAAAAAAAAAATTACTAATATAACCAAGGTTGTAGAGTTATTTTCATAGGAAAACAAGCATGTTGTGGTCATCACAAAACTTTCTTTTATATCATTCTATATAACAGCGCCACTTACTGTTTAACACAAAAGTTTAACCATAGCTTCTCCCAATAAATATTTCAGATATGGAGTTTGGTGCAGTTTTAATCAAAAATCCTGAGATGTAACCATGTGAAAAATCATGATAGCAGCTCAACCTGATATACACCTAAATTACGTGCATTCGTTTTCATATTGGCTATGTCACATATCAAATTTTGTGCACTTACATGCTATAAAAGTTGAGATTTTGCCTTTTTATTTGTAGGGTAAATTGCATTGCAGTAACCTCACCTGTTGGCTGATATACAACTAAAATAAATCAGCATAGTGTTTCATAATCTTCCTTACATACCAAGTTTTGTACAATTATACACAACAGAATCTGAGATATAGCCTCCCTGTTTTCAGGAAAATATCCAGTACAGCAGCGCCACATATCGGCCGATATACACCGAAATTGAAAATGCATAATTTCTCAAAATGACTTTCTAACATGTCAAGTTTTGTTTAATTATATGCAATAGAACCTGAGATTTTTTTTTTTTTTAAATAAAAATTTCAGAGAAGTTTTTGAAAAACTTTTCAACTCTCAGCTAAATATATTTTAGTTTTAGATTCAATTATTAATATTTATTAATAATGTTACCGATAGATGACGTTGTAAAATATATCTAAAATAAATCTATTTCATTTTGGTTTTGTACGCTTAAAACACTTTCCAACTTTTCAAAAACTGTTTTCAAAAACTTTTCTGAAAATTTATATATATATATATATATATATATATATATATATAAAGATGATCTATTAAGCATAGTAGAAGCCAAGCAATAATTTTTTTTTTTCCCTGAGATATAGCCTTCCCTAAAACTGCAGAAAGCACTGTATAGCAGCAGCATCACCTGTAGAGTGATTGACACTAAAAGTTGATAGGCATGAATATATGCCAAGGTGCATCTACAAATAAATTTATATGAAATTTTGTGCAGTAGTTCTTGAGATACAGCCTTCCTTTAAATTGCAAAAATCGCAGTGCAGCAGCACCACCTGTTGAGCGATTTGCACCAAAAGTTGACAGGCACTAATTTATGTCATGGTGCAAATACATTTAAATTTATATATAAATCTGTGCAGTTGTTCCGGAGATGCAGTTGGAACAGAACTTTTGTGGAAAGTTGTGAAAAGTAAATAGATTTATCAAATTTAGTTGTGTCTAAAAATAATTACATAGATGAGAAATATTGAGCACTTCTGTTGCTATATTGTTTCTAGAATTTATCATTGCTCAACTATCTGGAAATGAGGAAAGGGAGGGGGGGGAGGCTAAGAAAGTAATTACATGAGTAAGATAGATAAAACTCTTTCAATTGTACTTCTAGAATCTAATAAATCAAGTTTAAAATGAACATTGTCATTTATGTTGTGGGCGGAGAAAATTTGGGAAACAAGACTTGATCGCCGATCACTAGTTGGAGATAAGAAAAGGGAGGAAGGGGAGGGGCAAAAAATAATTACATGAGTGAGAAATATTTAACAATATTTCTTTATAGGTTGAAGAATCACATAAAGCTAGTTTAAAACGAATGTTCGCATTTATGTTGCTGATGGAGAAAGATTGGGAATCAGGAGGCATTCGTAGTGAGTTTAATTACCGATGGGTTTTTGTTTTTTTTAAATGAAAGATATCTGCAAATTTTTTTAAAAGCAAAAGAAATTAATTCACAAATTTCCGAGAATTGCAAAAAAAAAAAAAAAAAAAAAAAAAAAATCACGGACTTCTGCGAATTTTCGAAAAAATTGCATTCCTGATTGGCGATTATAGAAATTTTTTCGGATTGCCACTTTTTCAAATTAGGTCGCCATGTGGCAAGTGGCAACTGTGAATCTTGACCTCTATCAGATATCCATTTCATTCCCACTGACAATCTTCCAATTTATGTTATGTAATAAGTTATCCATTTTTATATTTTTAAATTAGAATAGCGTTAAAAAAAAAAAAAAAAAAAAAAAAAAACTTTTTTGGCTTAAAAAAGTTGGTTAAAAATATTGATTATGAATTTACAGCTCATAAACCACTTAAGAAACCATCAAATATGTTAAAAGGGCAATAAAAATCAAGTTAATATTGGTCTAATAAAGGATGTATGAATCAGTGAAATTCCTATTACAACCAAACCAAGCTTAAATTAAAGAGCATGGTCGAAAACATTGGGTAGAGAGCAAATTTTGTACAACAACCTTCCCACGGGACAAGATATGACACTAGAAATTTTAGCTGTTTATATGAAAACCAACAAAACAGAAGCAAGAAGTGGGAAAGTGTGGCACGGTGGTAGCGTGTTTGGCTTGAAAAGGAAGATATTGCGTTCAAGTATTTTCTTTTACTTTTTTTCAAATGAAAAAAGTCGTTTAAATTTTTAACTAAATTAAATTATTAGTTTAAGAGAAAATATTTATTATATTATTATTTTTTTTAAATGAGTGTGCCAATTAATAAAATATAAGCTAAGAATTTAAAAATATTTGTTTATTTAATTATAAAGAAAATAATTTAATCATAAATTTAATTTCTAATTTCATACTTGCCAACCAATTTTAATAAAAAAAGGGAAGATTTTTGTTGAAAAACCAGAAGATTTCATAAAAAAGGGAAGATTTTTTTTTTCTCTTTGACGTATTAAACAAAACAATACAGTTTTACAATTTTAATATTTAGAAGCAATCTGTAAAAACGTTTTACTATAGATTGATTATACTAAATATATAAAAGTTTTAAATGAAGTTATTCCTCTTCAACATATAAATATCTACAAAACAGAATCTGTAAGAAATTTATTTAACAATAGACAAAAAAACTTAGTTAAGTATAATTAATTTTTTAAATAAATATAGAATATGATTTTTGTGTATGTACATTAATCATACATATAAGAAATAGTAGCAGTAGCTAATTATCAGTTTCAAACATGCATAAAACCAACTAAGTATTAATATTCTTAAATTGATTTGGGAAAAATTTTCTTACCTGAAAAAATTATTCTTCATTTTTTTCCCATGTTTACACATTTGGTACAGATATGACATACAAATATTCAAAAAATAATTACATCAGCAAGAAATATTTAACAATTCTATTTCTTTAAATGTTCTAGAATATCATAAAGCAAGTTTGAAATGAATATTGACATTTATGTTATGGATGGAAAAAGATTGAGAATCAGGAGTTTTCATAGAACATTTGGATTTCTTTTTAAAACAAACGATATCCGCGATTTTTTTAAAAACGGAAGATTTCATCATCTGTCCGGAAGACCGGAAGATACGTTAAAAAACCGGAAGTCTTCCGGGAAAACCGGAAAAGTTGGCAAGTATGTAATTTATAGTGACTATAATTAGAAGCAGAAAATTAATAAAGGCATAAGCATTTGTTACAAGGAGCACAAGGTATAAAAGAAAATTGATCACAATTAATTGGATTAGAATCTTGTTCAACGTAAAATATTGTTATAAAAAACCTTTGGAAAATATTTGCCTTTTTGTCAAAATAACTAGATTCGTAAAATTGATATTTTGCTCAGATTTTGAAATTTTTTTAGATTATAAATTAGTGAAATTATTTTGAGAAAATTTGTTCTTGTGTTCAATCTTACTGTCAGTTTCTCCAAGAACATGAAATTTGACAGTTGTTCAATAAAATATTTGATATAAAAGTTAAATGTGGTGTTGAATGATTGAAAAACAGCTGTTGTTCAATTGGGACTTTTCATGCAAAAAATTGTATGAATAATAAATAACACAATTAATAGCAGACAATTAACACTTTCTATTAGCGACACTGATGAAAAACAGTAGCTAAAAATTTATATAAAACACTAGCACAAGTGTATGCAAGACATAAACATTGTTATACTTATAGTTTTCAAGTTAGCAGTAATCTAATTATCATTTAAAAGATGGTGACAATGTGAATTTGAGTTGTATTCAAAATATACATACAACAATACAAGATAAATTTTAGTAAATAATAACAATAAAAATTAATTATTTATTACTTTGATGCAGCTTCCGATATTTGCTTTAATCTATACCATTGATGACTAACAGATTTGTTACACTTGTTTTGACACTGGCTTAAGTTTTCTACAGCTTTCATATACTGTTTTTGATGAACCTGAGAGAAAAAAAAAAAAAGAACGTAATTAGTACTTTAATTGTTAATCTTATACTATTAAGTGAGCAATATTTGTATATTTCACTGTTCTCGAAAACGGTAGCTCGGACAGTCACAAGATTTAACACAAAGATGCCCCCCGAAGGGTCATTGTGCACATCGAAGTCAGATTTTCGAATTTTTGATTAGTTTTTTCTTAATTAATTAAAATATTAAAATAATTACCTTCTAATTTCTGATAAATAAGCCATTTAAATTTTAAAATTTTATCCATAATTTAATTGTTGCCAATTTTTTTTCGACAAAATAATAATAATTTTAAGAAAAACGTACATTTATTTAAAATGAGGAAAATAAATCAGAAAGATTAGAAAATAAATTAGAAATATCAGTCGCATCGTTACAAATAAGATACCAAATGAAAGGGAAAATTTTTGTAAATCCGATGCATTAAACAGCTTATCAATTGGATGATTAGTTTTTTCTTAATTAATTAAAATGTGAAAATAATAACCTTCTGATTACTGATAAATAAGCCATTTAAATTTCAACATTTTATCCATAATTTAATTGTTGCCAATTTTTTTTTTCGACAAAATAATAATTTTAAAAAAAACGTACATTTATTTAAAATGAGAAAAATAAATCAGAAAGATTAGAAAATAAATTAGAAATATCAGTCGCATCGTTACAAATAAGATAGCAAATGAAAGGGAAAATTTTTGTAAATCCGATGCATTAAACAGCTTATCAATCGGACAATTAGATTTTTTAAAATTAACTACAGTATGAATTTTAGGTGGCAACAGCAGAAGATTGTATGGAAACTGTTAGGAGAAAAAAAATGAAAAATCTGATTCACATTAAGTCACATGATTTTTAAGTGGGATTAAAAATTGCAGTTTTCAAATTCTTTTAAATTTTCTCTCACGAACACAAAAATATAATATACAGCCTGTACCCCACAAGACCAACTTGCATTTCAAATTTCATCAATTATTTTGGTTAATAAACAAAAGTTATTATTATTTTTTTTTTTCAAATTAAGTTTTATTCTATCTTTGAAAAGATTTATGTGATCATAGATATAATAATAAATATAGATCTATCATCCCCATATTATCGTGCAAAGATTTTTGATGCCGAAAAAAAAGCTTTGGAACAGTGGCGCACCCAGAATTTCTCTCTGGAGGGGGCTGAAGAGTAATTGGGTCCTACAGTATAGTAATAGGTTTATGTCCATATATGCAGCAACGGCGGCTCATGAACCGAAAATAGATGAAGAGCTGAGAAATAACATTTAAGTAGTTTTAATGCATAATTTTAATTAAAAATACTCATTTTATTTAAATGTAAATTTATACTCTATAAATGAATACAATGTAAAATATTAGGTGAAATGGCTCTTCACCTATTTTCGGTCCATGACCCGCCACTGGTACGCAGACATATGCATAGTAAAGAATCTGTTTTAAATGTTTCTTTTGAAATAATGAATGAATGAATTAAACTGAATTTAAGTTGAATAGCACAATTGTGGAATTTATCTCCGTATATAATGTGCAAGTAATTCGGTCAGTTGGGGTTGAAATTGAACTTTCGAACATAAAGTTGTAGATTCAACTATGATCAAAAACTTTCTACGATCAAAATCTTCTAGGTCCATCTACGATCAAAAGAATATGACAAGCTGGTGAACATAAAATTTACTCGAAATGAAATGCCCCCACCCAAATATTTCAATTGAAAATAAAATTTGATCAATTTTAATACCCTTTTGTGATGCTTTATTTGTATATGCAGTAACACTTAAGTAATTAAGAAATCTTAATAATTATAGCCAAATAAAAGCTGCAGTTGTTATAAGTATGAATTAGAACAGAATTTCAGTGTAAATTTTTACATGGCTATTTTTATTTAATTATCTGGAGTGTGGGGCGATGCTCTTTAGGTTCGATTAACAGAAACAAATCGGACGTGCAGTCTTCGTGGGGGTAAGCCAACACAGCAAGCAGGGGGCAGAACCTCTTAATATCCTAAAACATATATTACTTAGAATAGTTTGTTCAGTTGGTAAATATTTCAAGCGTTACCTTTCTGAGTAATATCATTACAGGATATTGTATTCCAATAATATAATATATATTTATGAAATTTGAATTTTTATAACAGGCAAAAATTTTATTATCCAAGAACGGAGCTTAGATCTCAGTGACATCAGAAGCAAAAATGAAAATTGTGCTTGGACCCTACTGTTCTACATACTGTTACAAAAAAAAAAAAAAAAAAATAATAATAATACAGTAAAACCTCTCTAAGTTGGACACCTGCGGTTCCAGGAAAAAGTGTCCAACTTAGAGAGGTGTCCAACTTATAGGGGTGCTTACATTTTTTGATTTAATTAAACTGTATTTATGCATGCCTTTTAATTTTTAATCATAACATAATTAAGTATTCATAACTTATATACAAAAAATTATTAATTTGCCAATTTAAACTGGTATATTGTGGCCATAATAAAACTTTCTTCTACAATTTTTTATATATTAGCACCATCCACCAGTTAATATGAATGAAAATTTAATCAATAAAATTTCTCACAATAAAGATTTTGCATATGCGTTTTGGTGCAATTTTATTCAATAGACGCTGTGGTAGTCATATGGAAAATCGGAGAATGTGATTAAAAGTAGCACCACTTTGTCTACTGAAACTGATACATTCCCAAATTAAGATAAAATTTTCAAAATAGCCATCTCACTTACGAAGTGTGGTGAATTTATTCGTTCTAAAAAATGAGATTTTAATTTTTCCGTGAACGGGGAAAACTGCAGCATAGCAGCGAAACCTGTCGATTGATATGCACTCATATTGAAGCAACATCTTTTTTAACTATAGATAGATCTCTCACATATTAAGTTTGGTGCAATTATACACTCAAATAATAGGAAAAATAAAAGGGACAAATGAAGTGGAACCCTAACAACCAAAATGTATTGTGTAATGCTCATTTTAAAACAGTCTAAGTCAAAACCTGACTGTAGGATCTCAATTGGATATTGCCTGGAGAAAAGAACAAAAACAATTTATTCAAATCAATAAAAAGAAAGACTCTTTCATTATGCGCCAAAATTCAGTTATTTGTGAACTTTTTAATTGAAGAAAATAAATATTTTTTTTTACAAGATGAGACAGAAATGAATATATTGTGACAAGAAACATTGTGTTTTAGATATTTACAGCTATTTCCACAAGGGATAGGTAAAATTTCTAGAAAAAAGTGAGAAAACGGAAGTTCCATATCTTTTTTTTCCTGTCTCATTGGGTAAAAGTGTCCAACTTCCAAGTTAGAGGGGTGTCCAACTTATAAGGGGTTGGACATAATGTTAATCCTATGGATACATTCCGTTCTGAGAAAAAATGTCCAACTTAGAGGGGTGTCCAACTTAAAGGGGTGTCCAACTTGAGAGGTTTCACTGTAATAATTAACCCCATCCTCCCAAGCATCTGTAAAATATCTCAAAATATTATTATCAGGGTATTTTCCTATTTTGAACAGTAAACTACGCTTTGTGGCATTTCTCTAAATCGGTATATTTTTAGAAAAATATTTTACTCATTTGTGATCAGATCAATTAAATTTTATCTTCAGCAATTGATGCGAAATTTCACTAGCATGTATTTGTACTAGATGCATTTAAAGGGTTTAACACGAATATGCAAAGTCCATTTTTAATTTAAAATTTAGTTTTAGAGGAACGACTATAAGAGCAAAGCTAATTTTTATTTCATATCAAACGAGAATTTTCATTTGCCGATGTGAATGTGTTAATTTTGCCCAGGGACAAAACACACTTCCACAAAGATGCTATAAATACTCATAAATTAAGATACAATAACTGCATGAGCTTGGTATCCCCTTTTCCTGAAAAATACATCCCAGCTTATTTCCATGTCTGATTGCTTCTTCTGTCTGACTTTTTAGATACTTACTCGATTTCGTGATAACAGTATATTCTCTAGTTTAGGACCTTAGAAGCCCATCCCTAAAAATTGCAACTTCTTTCAACTAAAAATCAAAGAACTAGTTCATTGTTTTTGTTTTTGACAGTAAGGATTTCAAAAATTCCTAATTTTTAATGTATAATTTATAAACTATTTCTGCTTACAATATCTGTGTTTGAGTATAGTATTTTTTTTTCATACACATCTGAAATTTTTTACTATGTCAGCTCGTTCTGGAGGGGGCTTCAGCCCCCTAAGCCCCCTCCGTGGGTGCGCCACTGCTTTGGAATCAGCCATTAAGTGGTACTGAAGGAAAAAAGGAAAAAAAGAAGAATGAATTTGAAACTATATCTGGAGCTTTTCATTCTCCTTTAGTAAATAAATTATTCATGAATTTTATTTGCTAAAACATTCGTGTGTATTCCCGTGTGTATTCACTCGGGGAAAGACTGCCATATTTTGGTAAAATCGCCGTCTTTTCCCGAGTGAAAAGGAATCACTTTTTTCTCCCCAATGATCAATCTATATATTATTACTAGTGCTGGGCGATGTTGACATTTCTTAAATCGATATATCGTTCATCTAAAATACCGATATAAGGATATATCGATTTAATGCAGCGTTACAATTGTAGGGTATAATCCCTACACGTAAGGACTTTTAGCAGTTTTCTTTAGAATGTAGAGACGGTTTATAGTTAGTTTGTTGGGTTTAATGTCTCAGTAGTACAGCGTTACAATATAAAAAGTTTGGTGTTAGTTTGAACCAAAACTTGGTACTGAAGTAGCTGCAACCACCTCATGGTTTAACTTTTTACCATCATTTGTTAATTTTAGATAAACCAAATATTAGTATTATGAAAAAAAAAAAAAAAGAAAGAAAAATCAAAATTTGCCGAGACGGGGATTGAACTTAAGATCTTTTTGTCTCAAGTTAAACACTCTGACACTGTGCCACGCTTTTTTGCCCACTTACTATATTTCGTTGATTTTCATAAAAGGGGGATTTGATTTTCATTTTCGTTGATTTTCATAATTTTCTAGGGTCTTATCTTAACCCATAAGTGAATTGTTGCTCAAAATTTGCTATTTAGCCTATGTTTTCGACCTCTCTTTTAATTTAATCTTGGTTTGGTTTCAATAGGAATTTTACTGATTTATACTTCCCTTGTAAGTGGATGTATGGTAGCTCCAATTTTGGTGCAACTTAAATTCAATCGCAGTAAGTAGAAAACTTGGTTGAGCCATATAATAGTATTGTTTATAACATTCCATATATAGTCGGATATAAAATTATTTGAGCACTAGCAATATTTTCTATATAAAAAATGTACACTTAATACTGCTCTGTAAAATAAATTCTTGTCAAATCATGTTCTTAATCCGTCTAAGAAACAGCCTTCTGATAAAGATATAATGCTTTAATACTAATTAATATAAAATTATTCATTATTTTCCACAGTTCAAAATTTATACATCAGTATAATTAATATAGCGCAGTTTTGTTTTATCACAAATTATATTATATGGACTCGTGACGTGACATTTCATGAGTAACATTCAGAACATTTAAAACACCCCAATTTATTATTATTATTTTAACTAATTGATAAATTCATAATTTTACTATTTCGTACTACTTTGTAATGCACTAAAATATTTATATGCCCCACTTACATGCGAATAAATTGCAAAATTGCTAGTATCAGCAGAAAATTGCTAATTAAGAGAAGCGCTTCACACATGTTATTAAATTTCTAGTGCCTTGAATCTCCTAATAAATATAATTCTTAATTAAAATTTTCTAAAATATAATTCTTTTTAAAAAGTTTACGAGATTTACTTTTTTTTATTGAAATTTTAAAATTTTTACTTATTTTAGATTAAATTACATGAAATATTACAAAAGACAAAAAGACTTAAATAGCTAACTCAGTATACAGGGTTCATACTCAAATATGGGAAAAAAATTCCCTGAGTTTTCCCTGAGTTCCTAGACAATTTTCAAGAAAATATTAGCGACATATTACAAGAAACGCTCCTCTAGACAGGACAAAATACAGCTACTTTCACTGTATGATGTCATATTACTGCCGATCATGATAGAAATTCAGGTAGAAATCATTGTTTACATGAGTACTTTCACAATACTTAATCATTTAAATTTTGATACGAAGCTAAACAAGAAAAACATAACTTGAGAGAAAAAAAAATTGTTTTTCCAGGTTTTATAACTGATTTTTCCTGATTTTTAATGAAAATTTTTATTTTCCCTGAGTTTTTTTAACAAATTCCAAATTCCTTGAGTATTCCCTGAGGAGTATGAACCCTGGTATAGGGAAATAAATTATGATAGAAAGAACAATTTGGTGCATTTGAAGAGGAAAAAAAAAAAAAAATCAATTTTCACAGCATTTAAAATTATTTTTAAATACTCATACTGATTGAAATACCCATACCTTCGAGTAACATACCCTTTAAATGCGCATACCTTCCAAATAAATAAAAATTAGATATTAAAATAATCATATCTAAAATAACGCCATTGTTTGAATTAATTTATTTTTGACAATATGACAATGTCGTATTCTGTACTAATATAATATTAATGAATTTAATGAAGAAATATTATTAATTACATAAAATATTAATAAAGAATAGTTAATTCACATATCTAATAGACATAAACTGGGATTTCTTATTTAAAAATTATAGGAACTGGCAAAAAATATAACAAAAAATAGCAGAAGAAAATACTAATATTGATAAAATAAATCTCTTGTAATCAAACGAATTTTGAATGAATAATCCCATTTCATCTAAAACTTAACCGGAATGCTTGTATCAGAAATCAGAATCGGTTTTCATTTTGCTTCTGCACATGCGTTAAAACCGCAATCATGGCTCATCGAAAGAATGCATCTTTTAAACCGATATTCTCTTTTTCCCAGTGCGCCTGCGTAAACTAAATCGAAGCGGCATTTTGAATGAATATTATTCGCTTGATTTTTTGCGGTTTCATTCAGTCAAGATTTTTATGATTTAATTGTCTGTGAGTGTGCATGCTTGACTAAATCGTTATCCCGTTGATTGAATATGAATAGCTATCTGGCATTATTCCAGCATAGAATCAGTTTAATCTGGCATTATTCCAGCATAGAATCGGTTTAGTCTGGAATCAGATTTTCCCGTGCTTTGATGTTTCTGCATCGATATTTTACGGAAGATGAAATTTTTAAATCGGATAAACGATATTAGCGTTAAATCGATATTTTATTTTACATTGATATAAAGCCCAGTCCTAATTATTACTATACAGGGTTCGCGCTGACCTTTTGAAAAGTGGGGTCCCAAGACCCCATCAGTATGGAAAATATGGGTCAAGTTTTCAAAAAATGGGGACTTTTTTTTTGTTGGGGGGGGGGGGATGTAACTGCTAATATTTTCCACAAACACAAAAAGTTTTTCACGATTCCTTTTTGCATTTTGAAAAAATAAAATAAAAATTTTTGTCACAGGAAATCAACACTTAACTCTGTTAAACATGCATTTGATCATGTTCATGTAGTTAAAACAGTACATTACTAAATAAAATTAATAAAAAGCACAAAGAAAATTATTTAATGAATTTGAAAGAAGTTTTAAAAAAGTAAAAATTATGGAAATTTTGACGACAGCAATAGACTTGGAGCAAGATTAATAAAAATAATCCTTTAAAAAAAAGTCTCTTATTAAAGGAACTTACATTTACCAGGTAATTTTCTTCTTAAAGACACTTAAAAAAAAAAAAAAAAAAAACAGTATAAGACCCATTATCTAGGACCTGCAATAATGGAAGTATAGAGTTCTAACAACCACGTGACTTTCTTCTTAGAAACTTTGCTGAAGGACAACACTAATTTTTTTATGCTTTTGGAAGCGTAGTAGTAGATTTTTTTTATGCTTTTACAAATGCATTTACAACACTGTGTTAAAATAAATTTGTAACACTATTCCGCAATGATAAAATGGGTCAGTGGGGTCAACTGTCCCTCAGCAAACATGCTTGTGACGTCATCTGTTAGAACTCTATTCAGAATTTTGGAATTTTCCGGGTTTTTTTATTTTTTATTATTGATTTTTTGAATTATAAAACACAATTCACTAACAATAGAACATACATAAAGTTTTTGTTTCTGAAACAGTTCCTGAATCCAATACCCTTTATTTCTATTGAATCTAGCAGGAAAAAAAAACCTGCAATAATACATATATATCAACATGTACATTTAATTGAAAATTGTCCATCGTATCGTCTAAATATTATTTACGAAAGAAAAGTGCTTTGAAAAATAAATCCAATTGGGCTTAGAAGCGGCGATAAGTAAACAAAAATTTGCATCTGCAGTCCTATCTTCTCCTTCACCCCCCTCCTATATGCATGCTGGCCGAGGCTGTTTGTTTAACCACTCTTTCATCTTCGGAAGTTTGGAGCGTATTTCTTCTTCTCTTGCATCATCTTCAGTCTCTGTACGCACTTTCATGCAGATTTCGTTTCAGAAACTTTCCTCAGCCAGCGTGCCTTAGCTGCTCGCTGCCATCCCGTCAGTGCCGTTGTTCATAGCTGTTGCGTTATCGATGGCGCTAAATGTACTGGTGACTGAATCATAAAACAAAGTTGGTTGCAAAACCCGGGATTTTGGAAATTTTATAGACCGTAAAACACCTTTGATCAGAGAAAAATTAATTCTACTTTATTTTCCGATTTTCAAAATATATAATAAAAGGCTTGGTTCACTTGGACATTTTTCCTTCTATTCTCTTTTTCTTTTTTTTTCAAAGTGAAGTACTGTTTTTAAATACAAAATGTTTTTAGAAACGGAAGGAAAAAAAAAATTGAAATGATTCCGGATTTTGGAATTCCAGATAATCAGTACTAATTGTATTTTGAAATTTATTCAAAAGTGCGTTACTTTTAATTCACTTTTTTTTTTCTTCCCCATGAAATAACTTTTGCTAATATATCATATTCTGATGAGATTGGTTCTCCTAACTAAATAAACAAACAACCCCCTCCCCAAAAAAAAAAAAAAAAACTCCAGTCTATAACACTTTATGCCGATACCGGATTTTGGTCACTTTGCACGTGCTTCGTCAGACAGAACACGCAAGGAAAGGGAGAAAAATGACGTCATCGTTTTAACAACTGGAGCAGACGCAGCCATATGAGCTGGGCGATTTCTTTATTTTTAAAGGAGGAAACAAGAATCTTTCTCCCAATCTTCTAAATTTAGAGCTAAATAGCCAGGAAAATAAATTGCTGAAACGAAATTAAAAGAAATTAAAAGAAAATTTGCTGTTTTCAGAATAAAGCATATTTTTGAAAGAAAAAAAAGGGAAAAATTGCAGGTCCTCGGGACCCCTGATTTTTTAAATTCTGCGTCCCTTCCATTAAAATTGGGCTCAATGGTGCGCTATAGCGCACCAACGCGAGCCCTGCTATATCTATGTATGTGATACGATATATTAATAATTTGGGTTTTAAAAGTTTTTTAAATAGATTATTTAAACTCTATGAACCATATTTTTATTTTATCAGTTTCATTAGCAGATTCTGCTGGGCGATTTTTTAAATTTTGGTGTTGAAGTACACTGAACGTTTTTCGACAAGAAGTTTAATATAGCAACAGCCATTTTAATCTAAGTAGCGCATCAAATATATAAAAACATAAATGATTTATTTTTACACAAAATTTACAGAACAAATGCAGTTTTAAAAATAGGAAATTTATTTCAACAAGCACTATTTTAAACCTAAAAACCATTAAAAATATAAGCAGAATATAAAGGATTCTTATGTATATAAACAAAAAAGAGTCTGATACAATTATTAGCAAAATAGTCTTCCCCTTTTCATACAAAAAAAAAAAAATCCATCGCTAATATGGCGAAAAAAATTCAAAAGCCGCCAATGGAGCGACATAATAAAGTTGTGTAACACGATAATGTTTACCTATTTATTTATTTTTTTATATAATAATCACTATGCTAATTTATCATACAAACAAATGAGCCTTTGTGTGTTACTGCACTTGCACGCTGTCGAACAGAAATATTTGAAAAATTCAAATTAATATTTAAATAAATAAATAAAAATATGTTTAATAGGAAATATATATAACCATAAAAAGATTAGTTGTCTAAAATACGGCAGAAATAGCGCTTATAGCATATTGTTACAAGGGATTAAGTCTTATTGTTACAATGGATTAAGTCTAAAATGGTGACAAAAATTCAAAAGCCGCCAAAGAGAATTATATTAAGGCTGTACTATCAGGTTTACAACCCATGAATTATGTATAAACACAAAAAATTAATTGTCTCATGCGACAGACGTAGCCGGTCACAGCGTGATTTGACATGAAATTGCTGTCATTTAATGGTTGATTGGATAAACAAAATAAACATATGAAATAACGTAAAAGCAAACATTATGTTGTCTAAACCCAGTTACATTTGAGTGCAGTCCGAGTTACATGTGAACAACACGTATAGTGTTGTTCACATGTAACTGGGATTCAAATATAAAAGGGAAACTCCAATTTTTTCGATACTATCTATTTTGAAACTGTTATATAATAAGCACCTAAATGGAAGCTCATTGGTAAACTATTATCGCAGGTAATAGGGGCAAGCGCCCGAGATGCAGTGGATGACCAAATTGCTGCCGAAGGCAGCAGGGACCTGGAGCGAGCTTTTGAACAATTTCAGTAATTTATTTTATTTTTATAAAGCTATATAGAAAAGAGTTTCCTTTAAATTTAGTGGCCAGCGAAGCGGGCAAAGCCTGCTAGTATAAATTGAATTCTATAACCAAATTATTTTAATATAATTATAGATTTAAAAAATAAATAAATAATTAGATGGGGTTGTAGCAATTTAAGTCAATTGATTTTTTTGGAAAAAAAAAAAAAAAAAATCACTGATGTAAATCACTTCTTTTAAATATCAAAGTTGTTGGCTTTAATGGAATGAAATTGCTTATCTAGCTTTAAAAAAAATGAGTTTTTTAAATATTTCTTATGAATTTAAAAATACAATTTGTAAAATATAACAGATTATTTCATTAAATGAGCTAATATTTCTTATATCTTGTCTTAGATTCATCTGTAGTAAGCAACATTAAATAAACGCAAAAATAAATTATACCTTAATTTTCTTAATATATACATTTTAATCATTTATTGTATTTTGATTATTTATGTAAGCCAGTCTTATGACTGGTGTATGAATTGTAAATATTTAGTTAGTGTCTAATTCATTGATGAATATATGCAGGGTGGTTCTAAGCTGTATGTCAAAAATGTAAAGGCAGGTAGAAGGGACATAAATAAGCAGATTTGGTATAGGAATGTGTGTGCGGAAATGCCACCTTGAGCTGGGAGAAAGCGCTGATGATTGTGGCGTATAAAAGTGCTTTGCTAGCTGGATTCATCATTTCCCACATGATCTCGAACAGCATGCATCGTTTCACCAATGCAGAGCTGACCAACATGCATTTCCTGGATGAATCCAGCTAGCAAAGCACTTTTGTACACTGCAGTCATCAGCACTCTCTACTGGCTCAAGCATTACCGCACACACATTCCTATACGAAATCTGGTTCTACCTGCCTTTACATTTTTGACATATAGTTTAGGACCACCCTGTATACATGTGCTAGTTGGCCTTTGCCTGCCTTGCGGTTGATATTTAGAAAGAAACATATTCCCTTGTTTACTATTTATTATTTCCTTGTTTATTTACCTTTCATACCAGTTTATATCATTTAACATTTGCTGACATGATATTTTAAAAATAATGGCATCTTTTACATTGTAATATAAGTTCAGAAGGCTCCAAAATGTTTTTATGAAAACACTGCATTTTTTAATTAAACTACATATAATCAGTTAAACACAATTTGGGGCTACTGCCTATTTAATGAATTGTACCCAGTAAATATATAAAAAGAAAGTAAAAGAATAAGTGAAAATATTAAGATGGTAAAGAAAATATGAATTTTGTTAACAAGTAAAGTATGAAATTTTTCTTGTTTCAAATAATATTTCTCAAGTCATAAATAACAATTTTTTAAGATATATTCCCTTTTTTTTCTTAATTGCAAAATTGCATATTCTTTTTACTTTATTTATTAGAAACTATAAGTAAAATTTTAATTGTTTCCATGCAATGTTTCAATTACATCATTTTTCCTATTAAATTATTCTTTTCTAGTATTATTTTGTGTGTTCCATACCATGAATAAAATTTTACTTTATTTCATTACATTATTATAGCTACAAAATCAAAGTCTCTAGTTGAGTGGCTCATACTACTGCATTTGTGTTTGCTATGAAATTATTTCTTATTAAGAAGATATTATATGTTGAATAAAAAATATTGGTAATGAATGCCTACATAAACCTTTTTTCTATAGAAATATTTTTATAACTTTTAACAAAATGATTGATAGTGTGGATACTGTGCATATATATACTCACGCACACATGATAAAATACAAATATTGTACAATGATGCATGGATAGTTTAAAAAAATCATTAAAATCTTGATTTTTAAATAAAAAAAATTGATTTTGTTGAAAAAAATCAACAACTCTGGAATTGGATGTACTAAGTATTTAAAGTTGAGATTTTTAAAATGAAACAATTAGAAAAAATAAATTATTAGAAAAATAGAACTCCTTATCATGAAAGTCAAACCTAATGGACTCTTCCCAGTTTCGTCTGCTCAATCTTGTGATAGAGGAAAACCAATAATCGAATTCTGAGAATCAAATTCAATTAAATATTGTTCTTAAGTACAAAAGTGTTAATATTTAATATAAAATAAAATAAAAGTAATATTGTGCATTTGTAAACAGTAGAAGAGTTGTATTTGTAAATTTAATAATTTTTTAAAAACACTTTGTGTTCATTTATTTTCAACTGCAAGAATCGATTTTTGTATGTTCTAGTGTAACTGTTACATTAACTGATCTAGCAATAAATAATAGCTTGTTCTTGTGGAATAATTATGGATTATAATTTGAAATTTTAAAATGTTTTCATTTAATTTAATTGCATAAAGGTGTTACAACAAGTTAATTAACTTAGTTACTGGTCTAAGTGGATTTATGCAGTACGATATTGCACTGTCACTGATTTAAGTACCAAAAATCAGAGTATTTAATGTGTTCTTCATGATCATCAATAACAAATATAAACTAAATGATGATTGTAAATGTATACAGCAAACAAAAGATGATGAATAATGATATAAAATGGATTAAAAATGATGATGTATAAAAAAAAAACACCGATTAAATACGATTGATCAAAAATAAGAATAGAAAATACGTTATTTCAGCAATCGCTACAGATAAACAAGACTTCATCTGCTATTTGCTTTTCCTCTATCATGTGACCTCTGACGTCAGGTGGGAAGAGCCCATTATTAATCTATCTACTAGCAGGCTCTGCCCGCTTCACTGGCCACTAAATTTAAAGGAAACTCTTTTCTATATAACTTTATAAAAATAAAATAAAATAAATTACTGAAATTGTTCAAAAGCTCGCTCCAAGTCCCTGCTGCATTCGGCAGCGATTTGGTCATTCACTGCAACTCGGGCGCTTGTACCTATTACCTGCGACAATAGTTTACCAATGAGCTTCCATTTAGGTGCTTAATATATAACAGTTTCGAAATAAATAGTATCGAAAAAATTGGAGTTTCCCTTTAATATTTGAATCCCAGTTACATGTGAACAACACTATACGTGTTGTTCACATGTAACTCGGACTGGACTCAAATGTAACTGGGTTTAGACAACATAATATTTGCTTTTACGTTATTTCATAAGTTTATTTTGTTTATCCAATCAACCATTAAATGACAGCAATTTCACACCAAATATTACAATATGCTGTGACCGGCTACGTCTTTCGCATGAGACAATTAATTTTTTGTGTTTATATATAATTCATGGGTTGTAAACCTGATAGTACAGCCTTAATATAATTCTCTTTGGCGGCTTTTGTATTTTTGTCACCATTTTAGACTTAATCCATTGTAACAATAAGACTTAATCCTTTGTAACAATATGCTATGAGCGCTATTTCTGCCGTATTTTAGACAACTAATCTTTTTATGGTTATATATATTTCCCATTAAACATATTTTTATTTATTTATTTAAATATTAATTTGAATTTTTCAAATATTTCTGTTCGACAGCGTGCAAGTGCAGTAACACACAGAGGCTCATTTGTTTGTATGATAAATTAGCATAGTGATTATTATATAAAAAAATAAATAAATAGGTAAACATTATCGTGTTACACAACTTTATTATGTTGCTCCATTGGCGGCTTTTGAATTTTTGTCGCCATATTAGCGATGGATTTTTTTTTTTTTGTATGAAAAGGGGAAGACTATTTTGCTAATAATTTTATCAGACTCTTTTTTGTTTATACATAAGAATCCTTTATATTCTGCTTATATTTTTAATGGTTTTTAGGTTTAAAATAGTGCTTGTTGAAATAAATTTCCCATCTTTAAAACTGCATTTGTTCTGTAAATTTTGTGTAAAAATAAATCATTTATGTTTTTATATATTTGATGCGCTACTTAGATTAAAATGGCTGTTGCTATATTAAACTTCTTGTCAAAAAACGTTCGGTGTACTTCAACACCAAAATTTAAAAAACCGCCCAGCAGGATCTGTTAATGAAACTGATAAAATAAAAATATGGTTCACAGGGCCCGCATTAAGCATTCGCCACCTCGCCAAATGCGAACAAATCAGAAAATTGGCAATAAAAATTTTATGTTTGCGAAAATGTTGGCGAACGATTTATTTTTCACCAGTTTTCTCACAAAGATTAAAAAAAAAAAAAATTACCATATTTTTGTAAATAAATAAATCGACCGAAACATAAGTTGTAAAACAATGTGTGCCGAGTTTTCATTTTTTCATAACACGCTCATTCCAGATTCCAGCGAAATAAACAAAAGCATCAACGTGCGTACAGTTACAGTCAGCCTATCTCTTCGCGCTTCCGTCTCTGTTGTCTGTCTGCCGCCTCAAATTCTTTCTGCTACCTCCATGTTCGCGGAGGGATGGTTTCTCGTTTCTCCTTTGCGTTGATTTACTGCACTGCACATTCTGCCTTGCGCATGACGTCACATCCCACGTGCGCCGCTCTTCTCTTTGCATGCTTGTAAATAAAATACGTCGGTCGGCGCCGAGCCGAGATCATCTCGTTTCAGTTTTATTGTTTTAGCACCGTTTCTTGAAATTTGTTTTATTTTTAATGTGTTTTGAACACAAAAATCAGAATAGTGAAATGATACTTAAGGACATTTTAGATTATTAACTTAAAATAACGATTGAATATTAACAGAAAATCTGTATGATGGCTGGAAGGCAATCCATTACTAGTTTTTTTACCAAAACATCTGATTCAAATGCTTCTCAATCACTTCAAAAAGAAGGTGTGAAGAGAAAAAAAATGGAATCAACAGACACATTGAATCAGCCATCTCGGAAAATTCAGACTAGTTGGTTTACAAAATATAAATGGCTGAAGCATGATTCCGACCAAAAACTTCTAACATGTAAGTGGTGTATAGATGCCGGTCGAAGTAATACGTTTACAAGCGGAAAATCGAGTGATTGGCCTAAAGCAGACGACTTTTCAAAGCATGAAAAGACAGCTGATCATAAATTTGCAACAGAGGCAAAGTGTGCTTTGGATAGGAAAGAAATGGTACGAGCTGCTAGTAAAGCTAATGAAAAAGTGAAGGATGCTATTATTTCCACCCTGAAAAATGTGTATTATATTTGTAAAGAAAATTTAGCATTGGAAAAATTTACTTCTCTTCAAGAACTAATGTTACAACAAGGATGTTCTCAACTCCAGCTTCTTAAACAAGATGATAAGATAAAATATACGCATCATGGATGTATTGATGACTTTATTTATGCTTTAAAGACAGTAATTGAAGATGACATGTTACAAAATATCAAGACAGCCAAATTTTATGGCTTGGAAATAGACGAATCGACTGATATTGGCAATTGCCAGAATTTAATGCTGTATGTAAGATCAGTTGTGGAAGGTAAGGTTTTTACTAGTTTTTTAAATTTGGTGCAGTTAGATGAGGGCAGTACAGCCGAGAAAATTTATATTAAAATTCTGGAAATATTAAAGGAGAAAGACTTACCTGTTAATAAGTTAATTGCTTTGAGTACAGATGGAGCAAGCACCATGACTGGGTGTAGAAATGGTCTTGTTACCCTCTTTAAAAAAGAAAACCCATTTATTATCTCGGAACACTGTGCAAGTCATAGGCTAGCTTTAGCTAGTTCGCAAGCAGCAAATTCTGTCTCATATTTGGTTAAATATCAGACAATATTGAATGAAATTTATAAATATTACAAATATTCTCCAAAAAATTCCAATGTTCTGAGAAATTCTCAAAATGCTTTAGGAGCTAAAGTTCTAAAATTTAAACAGGTTTTCCACACAAGGTGGCTGTCTTTTTATTCTGGAGTCCAAACTATTTTGGAATCTATTGATCCCTTATTGGCAGCCTTACAGTCAGATATAGAGTCAAATAAGAATAACATTCGTGCTTCATGCATGCAAAAAAACATAGGAAAATTTCAGTTTATTGCTATGACTCATTTTTTAGTGGATGCCCTCGGGCCCCTTAATAACACATGTTTAGCATTACAGAGTTCAGAATTGGTATTCTCAGATGTCATAGACAACCTTGAATCATGTCAGTATGCCTTGAATTCTATGATTGAAGGTGATGATTTGAATATAGACCAGTGTAAGCATCTCAAAGAATTTCTTGATTCCCTGCCTAATGATTATCAAACTAAATCTGAACTGAATTATAAAAATCATACAATCTCCATAAATTCAAAGCAAGTGGAAACTGTTTTCAAGACTGCAGTGTCTTTTCTAAAAAGTATCATTCATAATATTGGGCAAAGATATGCATCAGACAAAGTCTGTTATCGTTTTGAAATTTTTAATCCATGCAAAATACCAACTGATAAAGATGATCTTCCAGATTTTGGCAAAGAAGAAATAAGAGAGCTTGGAGAAATGTTTGGTCATGAGCTAACTAATTCGAAAAATCTATCTTTACCAGCCATCATTAATTCTGAGGAACTCGCAACAGAATGGCAAACATGGAAGCAGATCATGTTCAAACACAAGGATTTATCAATGAAAGATTTTTGGTGCCTGCATTTAAAAAAATATGGTAACTGTGGTGCATACAAAAATATTTTGCTGCTAGCAACCATAGCATTAACTTGCCCTGTTACAACAACAAATGTTGAAAGAGGCTTCAACAAACAAAACATTATTAAGACTGCCTTAAGAAACAGTTTGAAGGTCCAAACTCTTAATAATTTAATATTAATTCAAAGTGAAGGACCTGAAATGAAACATTTCGATTTTGATAAGGCATTTGAATGCTGGAACACCAGTAAAAACAGGCGTTTCAGTGTGTAAGGCAAGGCAATGCAGTACATATTGTAGCCTCTTTTCTATATCAAAATTTTTTTCTTTATTATTATTATTTAGTTTTATTTTTAATATTCTGTAAAAATCTCATTTTTATTTGGTATAATATGAAAAAGGATTACAATTATATTCTTAAAAAATTCAATACCTTAAAATTTATCCTTTAAAACAACATATATATTTCAGCTGTCATCGCAGCCCTCTTCAGCATTGTAAATGTCTCATTTTTATTTATCAATTTTATGCAAATAAATTACCCTGTCATGATTTTCAGCCTGTACATTCTTTCAAATAGTTTTAAAGGTAAGGATAAAATACAATTAGGAATTTTTTTTAAGTTTGAATTTGCAAAAGCTGTACATTAAAAAGCAGTCGAGTCTTTCAATTTTGAAACTTTTTAAGAAATTCAGTTAAGAAGCGAACATAAAATTGAATAACTTAAATTGTTTTTCTTAAAAATACAAATGGAAAATATTTGAATTTAGTTTTGGTATTGCTTTTTAATTGTATTGCTTTTGGTATTTTATTTGTTTAATTTGTAATTATCATAAATGTTTACTTTTACACCAATACTATAATATCTTGCTATATTTCTATATATTTTTGCCTTTCAAGTACTTAATAAAAATAAAATGACATAAAATCTACAAAATTGGATTACGGTCATAAAATGAAAGTAAAACTCTTTTTAAAAATAATGTAGCAGCAATTATGAATTAGAAAAATCATAACAGTTCTGGCAAGTTGGCAGCAATAAAGTGTACCATGAATATGCAATTAATATTAAAATCAATTAAATTGGTATATTATGTTGAATTATAAGCACCTGTTGTTTTAAATGAGTTTTATGCACCGTAGTATAACTGTACATTGTAAAAATTTCGTGTATAAAATGTGGCTAACACTTTTAAAAATTGGCTAATGATTTTTCAATTTGGCTAATTTATTGGCTAACAATTTGAAATCCTTAGCGCGGGGCCTGGGTTCATAGAGTTTAAATAATTTATTTAAAAAAACTTTAAAAACCCAAATTATTAATGTATCGTATCACACACATAGATATAGTAATAATATATAGATTGATCATTGGGGAGAAAAAAGTGATTCCTTTTCACTCGGGAAAAGACTGCGATTTTACCAAAATATGGCAGTCTTTCCCCGAGTGAATACACACGGGAATACACACAAATGTTTTAGCAAATAAAATTCATGAATAATTTATTTACTAAAGGTGAATGAAAAGCTCCAGATATAGTTTCAAATTCATTCTTCTTTTTTTCCTTCAATACCACTTAATGGCTGATTCCAAAGCTTTTTTTTCGGCATCAAAAATCTTTGCACGATAATATGGGGATCATAGATCTATATATATTATTATATCTATGATCACATAAATCTTTTCGAAGATAGAATAAAACTTAATTTGAAAAAAAAAAATAACTTTTGTTCATTAACCAAAATAATTGATGAAATTTGAAATGCAAGTTGGTCTTGTAGGGTACAGGCTGTATATTATATTTTTGTGTTCGTGAGAGAAAATTTAAAAGAATTTGAAAACTGCAATTTTTAATCCCACTTAAAAATCATGTGACTTAATGTGAAGCAGATTTTCCATTTTTTTTCTCCTAACGGTTTCCATACAATCTTCTGCTGTTGCCACCTAAAATTCATACTTTATTAATTTTAAAAAATCTAATTGTCCGATTGATAAGCTGTTTAATGCATCGGATTTACAAAAATTTTCCCTTTCATTTGCTATCTTATTTGTAACGATGCGACTGATATTTCTAATTTATTTTCTAATCTTTCTGATTTATTTTCCTCATTTTAAATAAATGTACTTTTTTTTTAATTATTATTATTTTGTCGAAAAACAAAATTGGCAACAATTAAATTATGGATAAAATTTTAAAATTTAAATGGCTTATTTATCAGAAATTAGAAGGTTATTATTTTCACATTTTAATTAATTGAAAAAAAAACTAATCATCCGATTGATAAGCTGTTTAATGCATCGGATTTACAAAAATTTTCCCTTTCATTTGGTATCTTATTTGTAATGATGCGACTGATATTTCTAATTTATTTTCCTCATTTTAAATAAATGTAAGTTTTATTATTATTATTATTATTTTGTCGAAAAAAAATTGGCAACAATTAAATTATGGATAAAAGGCTAAAATTTAAATGGCTTATTTATCTGAAATTAGAAGGTTATTATTTTCACATTTTAATTAAGAAAAAACTAATCAAAAATTCGAAAATCTGACTTCGATGTGCACAATGACCCTTCGGGGGGCACCTTTGTGTTAAATGTTGTGACTGTCCGAGCTACCGCTTTTGAGAACAGTGAAATATACAAATATTGCTCACTTAATAGTATAAGATATGATATGATAAACGCAGAAGAGAAATTTTGTTCTTCAAAAGCAAATTATTTTTAAGGAGCAAAAATTACCTCTAAATCCTTGAATTCTTTGGTTAATGCTTCCCATTCTTCCTTCAGGCTAAAAATATTTTCTGAACTCATCTATAATAAAGTAAATAAATAGTTATGATTTCACATAAATATATAATGTTATATTTAAACCAGATACTGGGATGAAACCTAAATAGGGTCTAGTCAAGAATAAATGAGTGTCAGAAAATGGGCAATAAAGGTGATGGGTGATTCTCGCTAAATTGCATACAAGGAAAACAATACAACCTCCTGTTGGCATTGTTCAAATTTGAAATTGCGCCAAGGCCGTCGCTTATTTGACTTATTAGCGATTTTGCCACTTATTAGATCCCCTAAATATGCTACTTTTGAAATATTGTAATTCCCGTACAAGCAATGTTTATTTAAAAAAAAATCATCAATGATGTACCTACCCATATATTTAAAAGAAAGGTACAACTATAGTATTTCCCCACAGCTGAATTTGGCGATTTTTCCTTGGTGCCGATTTGAACGATAACGATGTCATTCTGGACTGTTTGCGTTATAATATGACAGCCTGCATGCTATTTATTTTGGATTTATGATTTATAATTTAGCTTATGATTTTATCATTTATGCTATATGATTTATGATTTTTAGATTTATGATTTAGCCATAATCGCCAAATTTAGCTGTGGGGAAATACTATAGTTGTTCCAAAAGAAATTGTTAAATTTATATTTTGAACAACATTGTTAAACTCAAAAGTAATTTTAATATCTTAAATAAATAAATAGAAATATCTATGGTTATTAAAAACTCATCCACAGATTAGGTACTTATGTAAAATAGGTCATTGACAAATAATCAAAGATTATGAAGAATCTGCACCAAAATGTATAAGTAAAAAATTATGTTTCATTACTTAAAATTATTATTTAAACAAAAATGATAGTTAAAGAAGTTTAACAAAACAAACAGCTAAATTTAAATAAACTTGTAAGAGATTTGTATAGTAAAGAAATAAGAAAGTTGTACAGTATTAAACAGTCAAACTAATTTTTAACATATGTATTAAATTCACTTTAAAAAACACAGGGCAAAATAAATATATATGTAAATAGATTGTAATAATGAGTGTAGACAGCAAGAATAACAGATACGATCATATGTCATAATTTCACACAATAACCAAAAATAGATTTAACCACAAACAATAAATTAAAAAACTGGTGTACAGTAAATAATTAAACTTAAAAACTTCTTCACATACTGTAAAACTTTATTTATGGTGTGTGAAGAAGTTTTTAAGTATAATTAACCATATATCAAACAAAATCAAAAGTACATTGAATATTTTTGGAAAATTACAACGAAAGATTTATAATGATAATAAATACACAGGGGAACAAAAATTATCGCAAATAGGAGTGTTTCAAGATGGTGATGTTTGTGATAAAATAGAAGTGTTTATTAAATTTTTCGAATAAAGAAAACTAATATATTTGTTTTTTGAAAATGGTCATAAGAAATGTTGTATTATGCAAATGGTGATAAAAAATCATCATTGTATCTTCAACAATTTTAAACATATAAATTGCGGAAAGCAAAATAGAGGAAATATCCGGCTTTTGAAAGCCGATAATTAAATATTTATTAATATAACTTTAAAAATATAACTTATCAGAAATTCTTACGCTTCTGAATCTTGATATAACCAAATTACACTGAAATTAACGAAACCTACAAGAAAAAGCTACACGTTAACTAAATAATCGAGTTACAAAACATCATCGAATTTTGGAAGTAAACAAATTTGTACTTAAATTGAAAGTTATAGTGTATAATTGGACAACTCAATTCAGTTCTTTTGCAGTTTGCGAGTGAAGAAAGGCATATGGTTGAATGGTTGATATTCTTTGGTTGAAACTAATGATTTGAGAAAAAAGGTTTTATGAAAAACGAAACTAATTTCATGAATGGCAACATAACAAAAACCCATTTGCCAAACAATTTGTGTTTGTGAGTTATTGATATCGTAATAATTCCAACAAACAATAGTATAAAATAACTAAATTTGTATATTTTTTGCAAATTAAATTTTATATACTGACTTTACAATGTCTCTTGAAAGTATACCTAAGGATTTAAGAAATTTACGAGCATGTTTATTATGTTCAATGATTAAGGTAAGCATTTTACCATCCGTAATATTGAACTTAATAATTGTTGCGAAAAAAAATAAAATAAAATAAAATAAAATTTATCTCGAGATTGAAACAGAAAGCAATAAATGTCTGTATTGCTTTTTCTTTGGCTTTCAACTGTCTACTCTAAGAAAAGAGAGATTTTTTTTCTTGAAAGGTCTCTAAACATAAACAGCTTTTGCTAATGAATAAAAATATCTTTATAAATAAGCACCACGAATTGAAAATAATAATTGCTTGGGTCAAAATAATCGGGCATAACTCTTCGCCAGGGTAAAAATGTAGGAATACCTGTTTAATAATATTAAACTCTTTTCGCTTGATGAAAGATCATGCTAAATTTATTGAACCTGAACAATTATTCTTTCTTTATTTATTTTTGTGATTTGTGGCTATTTGCCTATAAAATTTACTATACATCATTATTCAGCATCAGTGTTTTCTGTAGTCTGTGTTCCCTTGATGAAAAAATTGCTAATAAAATATTTGAGTTTATTAATATTTTGCAAATTAATTAACAACATGCACAAATATGCATTCATTATCTGTTATTTCCTTACTTTTTAACGTGAAATTATTAAAGAAATTTAGGGTTTTTTTTTATATATAATATATATTGTTATAAAAAATATTAAAGGTATTTCAACTTGAAACTTTAATAGAAAATCAGGATAATGCCTGTGACAGCACAAGCTGGATATCAGTATTTATCATTAACAGCCAGAAGATCCCAAATTTGCAAGCCATGCTATTAACACAGCACCTTCAGAGGGCTATTGGTAGATTGGTACCAGAGTTTTGACTTGAATTATTTGAAATTGACAACTCACCATGTTTTTTCTATGTTTGCAGACATATGGACGATTTGTATTTCATCAGTAGCCGGTCTGTCTGCAGAAGGTGGAGCATCTAAGATAGGGATAGGATAAGAGCAGTAGCATGCTCCTTGTGTACAAATTTTGCTTTAGTGTACAACCTGGCATTTGGATTAATTCTGCATATGTGCTAGGCAGAGGCAGTGTTATAGTCTGGACTGGTTTATCTAACAATGGCAGCACAGATGATTACATTATCTATGTCACAAATGGGGAATTTGACAACTCGGTGATATAGTAATAGAACCCTCTAACCTATTGTGATATTAACCTATGCTAGAGATCTGCACAGGCTGAAATTTTAAAGCCTGACAACTAACCCCCCCCCCCCAATGCAGTGTATGGTTTAGCCTGTTTATTTTTTTTATTAATTTATTTATTTGCAATGTTTAGCCCAACCCAGACTGTTGAAAATCCAGTAAAATCAGACTCGAGCTGGCTTGTTTAAAAAAATTATTGCATATATATATATGTGGTATTGGCATCTTGCTTCCCCTAATGTTGGAATCCAAAGCTGCCCAGTTTCCCTTTGCCATAGCCTGTAACTCCGAAGCGGGATGAACTAGCGATGTGATGAAGAGTGCAGAATCTTACCGGAAGGATGCAACAGTGACGTCAGACGGGCACCGCTTCCGGAACACACGTCTGCTGAAAGCGCTCAGAGAGGAAAAGTTAGTGTTGACAGATGGACGGCGAGGACTGCACATCGACGAGTGCACCTCTTGCTTTAGACGACGTTCTAGAAGTGCCGGAGCTTTGTACGAGACCACATACTTTTTTTTAAAGTAACCGAAAACAGAAGTTATGAGTGATTTGTTTGTGCCGCGAACTGTGTTAAAAGAACTATTGAACGAACATTTGATCAGCAGTACTACTTTTATTCATATTAACGTTTTTTGTATATTTGTACATAATACCTTAATTTTCTATTAAATTTTAAATGATTAGTAATTAATTGAATTAGTAGTTTTATGTTTTAAAAGCCCACACCAATCGGCCATCCCACATATATATATATTTTTTTTTTTACAATATGAAAAACGACTGCGAATTTCAAACTGTGACTGGTGTATAATTTCAAAACAGTGGTTATGGTCAATCTAAATATTATAGCTCTTTGTGCCATTATATATCTACAATACAACAAACATAATTTTTTTATTACTTGTAGAAATTATCTATTAAATAATAAATTATAATTAATGTATTGTGTATTTAAATTTACTGGTAAAGTGATATTATTTTGAATGATTCTTTTGTTATTTATAGATAGAAATATATAATCAAATGTGTATATATTTTTAATAACATGTATATTTTTACACCATTATTTACATTTATCTTAATTTTTTTCCTTTAGTCTGTTGACCAATTTGAGTTTGATGGATGCGATAATTGTGAAGAATATTTAGGCTTGAAAAATAACAGAGATCTTATTTATGACTGCACTAGTTCAAATTTTGATGGGTAAGTCTTGTTAAAATTTTTTATTCGTAAGCATATATCATATACTTATCTAAATCACTTAATCTTTATGAATAATTAAACCTTTAAGCATTAAGCCAATCTTTTTCTGTTATGCATAGTCAAAATAAAAGGGAAGTGTGACTAAATTTTGAAATAAATGTTGTGATTTTCATGAAAATAATATTATTAAATATTTGTAGTATGAAGTACTAAATTCTCATTGCATAGTATTAATTTTATAAGTCATTAAACAGATTGGTATACTGAAAAATAACTAACACTGAAAGGTGAAAGGGTTAAAATAATAACTTTAAACATTTATAGGTATGCTATAAATTTTTGACAGATTGGCTGACAAGTAAATGTACGTATTATTTGCAACAAAATTCTCCTTTAAAGCCACTAGAAATTGTCATGCACTTTAAATTTACTAGTTTCTATCTGCATTGCGCAATACTACACAAATAAAGCAAATTTTAAAAACCTATAAATTAATAAAATGGTAATTATGTTACAATAACAATACTGCCTTTGTGTACTTTACTATGTGTATGTTTTGGTGTGGTTGGGGAGGGGTGTTGAATTTAATTAAGAACTAGCTGGCTAGAGACCCATGAAAATTTTTACCAAAAAGCATGCTCTCAGGCGCCTGTGGCGCCAATCATAATTTGTCCTCTGTAAAAGTCGCATGATATTAAAATATTAAAAATTCAAATAAATTTAAATAAAATCTAAATGTAGTTCTAGTTCAACATAAAATACACTCAAATCAATGAAAATCAAATAAACCAATCATATCTCTCATAATTCCTCATAATGTAGCTCTAGTTCAACGTAAAATACACTCAAATCAAATAAACCAATCAAATCTCTCTTAACTCCTCATAACGTAACTCTAGTTCAATGTAAAATATGCTCAAATCAATAAAAATCAAATCTCTTGTAATTCCTCATAACGTAGCTCTAGTTCAACATAAAATAAGCTCAAATTAATGAAAATCAAATAAACCAATCAAATCTCTTGTAATTCCTCATAACGTAGCTCTATTTCAACGTAAAATACACTCAAATCAATGAAAATCAAATAAACCAATCAAATCTCTCCTAAGATTCACCATTCTGCATCATTATAGAAATGGGAAGTTTTATTTTCATATTTTTATTAATTAAAAGAAAACTAATCAAAAATTCGAAAATCTGACTTCGATGTGCACAATGACCCTTCGGAGGGCACCTTTGTGTTAAATCACCTGACTGTCTGAGCTATTGTTTTCGAGAATAGTGAAATATACATATATATATACAGTAAACTGCCGATTATCTGCGGTGAACGGGGAATAGACAACCGCGGATAATACGCAAAATGGTCATAAAGGGGATATAAATCAACACATAAAGCCTTTTGAGCAATACTATTTAATTAACAGTTAAGCATGGCCTACATGTACAATTTAACATACTAATAAAAATTTCTACTTACATTTTGCTATATTTTTTAACAAAAAATCGGTCAAGCATTTTTGTTTTTTTTGTACTAAAATATTTCTTCTTAATTTTCGATTGCAGTTTCTTTATCAGCATTTTTTCACAAAGTGATACATCGTCTTGTTCCTTGAGATATTTTATAAGTCCATCTACAAGTGCTAGGGCTGCGCCGTGGCTCATCCTGTGCTGAGTTTTATCTCCTTCTTCCTCTTCTTCTTCACTATCTTCTGAAACTGGGTCTAATGCTTGGCCCACAATTTGTTTATCTGTAAGGTGTTCAATACCTGGATCATTGTCGTCACAATTAATCTACTCTTCAACGTTTCCTTCATTGACTTTTTCTCCTCCAGTAACAAATTTAGCTAAATTTGCCAAATCATGAGCAGAAATTTCTTCCTCCTCTATAAACTCTACCAAAGTATTTTCCATATTTGGTAAAATTTTTCTCCAAGACCTTACCAATGTAGACTGCTTAACTGCCTCCCAAGTAGTGTGTATGCCATAAATGCTGTCAAGAATCATGTAATATCTCCAAAAGCCTTGAAGGTCATTACTCTCTTCGACCTTTTTTTTTGTAATAAGTTTATTCTGTATTTTTAAATTCAAGCCCTTGAGGACCGCGGATAATCCGACCGCCAATAATCGGGAGTCTACTGTATATACAAATATTCCTCACTTAATAGTATAAGGTAATGTGGTGTAGCACTCTCACACGACTTTCTCTTACCCTGCATTTCAATACTATAAAGTCAAATTGTAGATTAAATGATAAGATAGAAAGCACTGTATATAAACCCACATTAAAAATAATTCAAATTAGGTTCAGGAACATTTTTACAACAATACTGATATTACATTTTAAAACAATACTGATATTAGATTACAGCTCTCTCGTATTTCGTCTACTAAATCAGTCTCTTCTAATATCAGTATTGTTTTACCCTAGTTTCCTAAATCCAGTCAAACCATAGCTAGAATTCTCAAACAATATGATTTTAAAATAATATTTTCGCCTTCCAATATACTCACCTTTTCTCAGTTAAGATCCCACTGATATGCATAATTCGGGTACATGACACTTTGGTCCCGCTGTTTTGGTCTTGCCGTTTTGGTCCCGCCGTTTTGGTCCCGATATCAGGAATAATCAAACAAAGTATTACAGAAAAAAAGCTAAATTCTTTTTTCATATTTCGAATACTTGTTATTTGACTTTAAAACAAGGGGGTAGGAAAAGTCAAAATTATTATCATTATTATTATTATTTTGCAACAGAAAGTTGTAGTAACAAATAAAACTGAAAAAACGTCTAAAAATTTGAGATTTCGATTTTTCCCTTTGTACGATAAAGGAAAAAGGTAGTAAATACATGTGGGAACTTCGGGCAAAAGAGAACATAGACAAATTTTTACAATTGGAGAGTTAAATATCTACAATCTTTGTTGAAAATGGTGGAACTATAGGACACGTTGAACAGAAAATGTATTATTTCGGAGTGAACTTTGAATGATAAAGTGTATTAGACATCAGCGAAGATCTAAGCATTGTTAACTTATCAAAGTCCTGAAAATTTTAGTTTAATAAAATACAAGGTTTTTAAAATAAAACACTGTAATACGGCTCTTAAATATCACATTCAAATTTAGAGTGTTCGAAATCGATGCTTTATCCAGGTATACTCTAAATGTTAGAGTTTAATAATAAAAGAAAATAAGAGGAACCTAAATAATGATCTCGGGGTTTAATTTGTACAGATCTGCTAAACTTGAGTCGTTTTCTTTGTCAATCGGGATACATTTGTCAAACACAGAAAATAGTTATACATCACACAGAATTGTAAAAGCATTTTTGCTTCCTTATAATCCCTTACAATATTGTTTAAGAAAATTTCGGTTAGAAGCGCCTCCCCCTCCCCCTTCTTTTTTTTTTTCAAATGCGCTGAAACAAAACAGTGAAATTCCTTTTAATTGTCTGTTCGAGAAACAGGTGTGTAATGAATCCCAAAGTGCTTCAGAGATTTCAATGTGGGCATTGTTTTTAGTCACAGAGTCATTTCAGACAGATATATTTATTTATATATCGTTATTATTATTATTTTTTTTAACATAAGATTAAAATAAAAAGATAAAATATTGTGCATCAACGTTTTCCAAACTTTGATGCTTGCAATGCGTACAGTTGATTAAATATTGGACTACTTATATTTTTTCATTCTTAAAATAAAATCAGTAATTGAAAGAAAAGTAATTTATATACATATATACATGGTTAACATAATTAAATATCACGGACAAACAAATATGCATTGTTTTTTATTATTATTATTATTAATATAACACAGATTTTGAAATAAATTCCTCTTAGATTAATGATAAAAATTAAATACAATCAAATCGAATGAAACGTATCTCACCCTCTCCCCCCCTCTCTCTCTCCCTCTCCCCTCCTCTCTCTCTCTCTCTCACACACAAACACACACGCACATATTCATATATATATATGAATAAATTTATACGTAAATTGAAAAACTTCATAAATGATCACAATCTTATGCTTATGAAGAAGAGTCTATGATGGGAGCAGGTCAATAATTAGTTCTTTGAAAGAAACATAATTTTGTCCCTAAAAGCAAATTATATTTAATATCCTAAGGTTTTCTTTCTTTCTTTTTCCCTTTTTTTAACAAAGTTTTCCTTATTTTCTTATTTTTTAATTAATTCAGACTTTATCAATAAATGTATTCAAATGGGGATTCTTTTTTTAATAAGAAGATAGTGTTGTTGTTGTTGTTAGCAATACTTTTAAAATCACAAAATTTTGCCACTAATAACATATTAAAATCCAAATTACAATCAAAGTAAGTTAAATCGAAATCAAATGGAAAAAATCTCAATTAAAAAAAAAAAAAAAAAAAAAAGAAAGAGAAAAGAAAAAGTGCAATTGCATCAAAAAAAGAAAAAAAGCTTAAATATATTAAATGTTCGTAAAAAATCAGAACAAAGTTCTCCGAATCTTAAGAATTAGGAAGCAATCGGGTCATTCCATGCCAAATCAACCACTCACTCAACCTGACCCCCTCAGATTTCTATGAAACTTGCAGGAATCATTCTCCTTGATGATATAAATGAGAATATATTTTTAAAAAATTTTTATCTTGTTCGATTTTTTTTAAATAATTTTTTTTAATTTCAAAAAATCAGCATTTTTTAGCTTGTATAAGCGTTTTTAATCTCAAATTTCTCAAGTTCTATAAGGGATAGCGAAGTTTATGACCCCTCATTTTAAAGAGTATTTCACAAGGTTTAATTTGATATGCAACATCATTATGTTGGGTAAAAATTTTAAAAATTATTAAATTTTAAAATTTTAAATTTTAAAAATTTCAAAGATAGTGTTTTTTAAAAAATTTGAAAAAAATATATGGTTTTGGTAATACTAAAAGCTATATAACCTGAAACTTTTAGAGTGGGATCTCAATGGGATCAGGAGTTATGACAAAAAACCTAGCAACTCTACATGGTAAATTGTATTACAATAATCATATAATATGCTTACTTTATAAAATACCTGTTAATTAAAATTCACACATACAGTATTGCATGCTAATATGCAATTAAACATGGGGGGGGGGGGATCAACATTCAATTTAATTGTGCTTAATAAAAAATAAACAACAATTTTTTTGATAAAATTTTATTAAATTATTAAAAAAAAAAATTTAAATTACTGTGAGTTTTATAGCTGGAATGTTTTAGAGTAGGTTCTTACTGCGATTAGAAATGATAATAAAGAAACAAAGGTACGTATAAATACATTGTTCAGTTAAAATTACTGGAAGCTTTAATATAGCTTTACGACATCCAGTACATGTTTATACAAATTTGGACTATATCTCAAAATGTTTTCATTTATTAAAAATAAAAACATATATAAATATAAATTTTTTCATTATTACAAATCACAAACTTTTTTTATAATAATCATGGTTACCTTTCTTGAATGGGTTATAGCAATATATAGAAAAATGTTTTGATGTGCTAGGCCCAGTGGCAGAAACACCGTGACACGGCGACATAGTCGCGGACACAGAAAAACTGCTTGTGGACAGTTTTTGTCCGCGCTGATAAAAAAATTTGTCTGCAACTTTCGAATAACAATTCACTTAAAAAAATTTTCTGTATCAAAACTAAAACTAATACTTTTATTATTTATACTGTGCTGTGTCAAACATTGCTATAAAATATTTAATTGAATGAGATGAATTGAATGAATACACACAATTGTTTATACTATATTGTTCTGCAGTAAAATTGTATTCGTGTATTGTTGCACGAGATCACCACTGATGTTAAGCCGCCCCCCCCCCCCCCCCAAATCAGCTTTCAAGCTTTTTGAGTGTAAGCCATTTTCACCCCTGATTACGCGCAAATTTTGCAGACAGACTATAAAAATTTTTAAAGCCTGTTGCAGACAGCTACAAAACTTTCTGCCACTAGGGTGCTAGGTTTACTCATCTTTACACAAAGTCTTAATGATCATACAAATTTAATCATACATTTAATCATAAAAATCATACTAATTTAAAGTCAGGTTGTAAGAAGAAATAAATTTTTTTACATCACAAAAGTAAAAACTAAATAGAATTGATTAAATTATCTGAAGAGGGTACTCATTGTTTAAAATAAATATGCCAAAAATGTTTGATTAAAAAAAAAAAAAAAAAAAAAAAAAAATGCTTATTTTACTTCTACTTAAAAGAGTATGGTAGGGTTCCCATGGGTCAGAGAGAATCTGGAAAAATCAGGGAATTTGAAATTAGTGAAAAAAGTCAAAGAAATGTCAGGGAAAAATCACAAATATTGTCTAAAAAGCTGGGAAAATGATGATATAAACCTGGAAAATGCTTTATGAGCATTCAGTGTATGTTGCGGGTCACATGACTATGCTGTCTTTTATGTTGCAAGCTGTTTTATGTTTTACGCTGTGAGCTTACCTTTTATGTTGCAAACCAAATTTCATGACTTGAATTTTCTAAAAATAGACCTGGAAAAGTCAGGGAATTTTATTTTTGAAATTGAGTTGGAACCCTGGTATGAACCCAAAATCACAACTAACTTTTTCTACATTGAGATCTCAGAAGAGATATAAAAAATTAAACTACAGTGGAGATGCAGATGAGTCATATGTCAGCAACAACATAAATAAAACAATCTTTAAATAAAGACAATTTTGAACCAGAACATCTCTAATTAGCAAATGAATTGATTATTATTTACTTACTTATGATTTATGTTGTCATTAATTTGTAAGTATAGTAATTTATTATCTGAATGGCTTCTGATATAAATTTATAACCTTAATTATAATAATTTTGTAATCTATCTTTAAAAAACTGCGTAAGTTTTAAAACCATCACTAATGATTATAATCTTAAAAATTTGAAACTTGTAGAATTACACACACATTTAAAAAAGAAATCAAATAATCAAATTTTTAATGATCTTAGAAATTTTCCTGAAGAAAACTTTTTTTTACTATTTTACTAGTCATAAATATGAACTTTCAAAATAATGTCTTTTATCAAGTAAGCATATTATATGGTACAATTGAACCTCGAAAATCCGGACATCCAAAATCCAAAAATCTCTAAAATCCAGATGATTTTTCAATTTTTATTTTAAAATAAGACTTAGCTGTATCTTATTTCCATATTTCTTGTGCAATGCAGTTTAAAATTTGTTTAATTGAACACTGAATACATAAATTTGAACATAATCTGACATATTTTTATATTGTTTGATTGTGAATTAAAGATTTTATTTTTTTACAAAAAAAGGTAGGTTATAAAATGGAAAAAAAATAAAAATAAAATAAAATAAAATAAATAAATAAAATCATAGTGAAAAATAATTACTGAAATGTTAAAAAAAATTGTTTCCTTAGTTTATTAGCAGTTATTTAGGAGGCATTATCAGTTGTTTATTATATTTTAGTGTAATATATCTGTTTTAATTTAACATAAGTCTTTTATTATATTTATATTTTAATTAACCAATTTGATTTGTTGTTTATTTTCATTAACATAAAATTGCAGTTTGTATGTTATTATAATATCATAAAAAAAATTAGTTTTCAATAAATCTCTATAATCTGGAGTCGCCGTGGTCCTGCCAAATCCGGATTTTCGAGATTCAACTGTAATTATAATACAATTTTAACATGTAGAGTAACTAAGTTTTTTGTAATAACTTCTGATCCCATAGAGATCCCACTCTAAAAGTTTCAGGTTATATAGCTTTTAGTATAACTAAAAACATATATTTTTTCCAATTTTTTTAAAAAACACTATCTTTGAAATTTTTAAAATTTAAAATTTTAAAATTTAATAATTTTTAAAATTTTTACCCAACATAATGATGTAGCATATCAAATTAAACCTTGGAAAATACTCTTTAAAATGAGGGGTCATAAACTTCTCCATCCCTTATAGAACTTGAGAAATTTGAGATTGAAAATACTTACACTAGCTAAAAAATGCTGATTTTTTAAAATTTAAAAAACTAATTAAAAAAAAATCGAAAGAGATAAAATTTTTCTAAAAATATATTCTCATTTATATCATCAAGGAGAATGATTCCTGCAAGTTTCATAGAAATCCTAGGTGGTCAGGTTGAAAATTGAAATTTTTTGGTTGATTTGGCATGGAATGACCCAATTCATAATGTCGAAAATTTATGTATTTACCTATAAGATATTCCTTAATTCAAGATATTCTAAGAGCACTTCAATTTTCCCGTATCAAGAAATAGGCTATCATATTAAAAAACTGATATATATTTAAAAAATAGCAAAAAATTAGCGGGACCAAAATGTCTCGGGACCAAAATTTCCTTGGGACCAAAATGGCAGGACCAAAAGGGCGGGACCAAAGTGGCGGGACCAAAGTGTCCTGCTTCGGCATAATTCTTGGGGCATTTATAGTATTTCCTGTCAGTGTCGTTTATCACATATTGGCCAAACTAAATGCAGTCTTAAATTTTGTCTAAAAGAACATATGAATTAATGTGGCCGCAAACAAGAAACCAATAAATCAGCTATTTCTAAACATTGCTGAGAGGAAAATCATAATTTTAAATTTAATTCAGCTAAAATAATTTGCAGACCTAAATCCATTCATGAACTCGATTTCTTTGAAGCTTTTCATATTTATAAAAATTTTAAAAACCTTGTAAATTGTGATTTCACTGTTCCCTATTTGTCTGATTGTTGGAAATTTTACATTCAGTCCACATTTTCTTAATTTTTCTACTGTTTACACAGCTAACATTCCTAAATTCCTACTGGCCACACACTCCACCTTTCCCGTAATCCTATTGGTTGAACTAAATTCGGTCCCTCTCCTATATATACGAGCACTTCTCCAGATTAAGAATTCTTTTTGCACTGAAGACGGTACGCTTAAGGCTACTGAAACAGCTGTATGCATCACAAATATTTTTCTTTTAGCATTTCTGACGTAGTAGTTTATTCAAGTTTTAATACTATATATGTTTATGATTAATTATATATGCGTACCCAAATTACTGTAATAAAGTAAATAAATATATTGGACAAAAGCAATTAACATAAAAATATCAAGTTATTATTATTACTAGCAGGCTTCGCCCGCTTCGTTGGGCACTATATTTAAAGGATTTCTTTTTAATTGAATAAGTGAAACATTTAATTAAATATATTTCGATTGGCGACTGTTTTCTTCACAGTTTTAGTATGGGATCTCTTTGACAATATCAAACATTTTTTGAACTTCTCGAATCTGTGCAACAAAACTATTATTAAAACGAATATGCTCGAAAACAGTCAAATAGAAATGTTAATTCTTCGAATATTCTGGAAACAGTTGTATTCTGGAAGCTGTTACTCGTACAGTAAAAGTCACTATTTGATGAATGGTTGAATCAGAGAACGCACGTAAATTGTTTTCACAGCAATCACTATAACGCACGTATGTACGCTTCACGCACATGAAAAAAAAAAATCACTGGACTCCCCTACCTCGCTGTGCATGAATCTGAAAATGTACGAAACTCGGTTCCGCGGCAATCACTATCACGCATGTTAAAACAAAAAAAAAAAAAAGTCACTGGACACCCCTACCTACCTGTGCATGAATCTGAAAATGCACAAAACTCGGTTCCACAGCAATCACTATCACGCATGTTAAAACCAATAAAACATTACAGGACACCCCTACCTCTTCAAATCAATGAAAATCAAATAAACAAATCAAATCTCTCGTAATTCCTCAAAACGTAGCTCTAGTTCAATGTAAAATACACTCAAATCAATGAAAATCAAATAATTTAATCAAATTTTTTGTAATTTTGTCATAACATAGCTCTAGTTCAACGTAATACACTCAAATCAGTAAAAATCAAATAAACCAATGAAATCTCTTGTAATTCCTCATAACGTAGCTGTAGTTCAATGTAAAATACACTCAAATCAATGAAAATCAAATAAACCAATCAAATCTCTCCTAAGATTCTCCATTCTGCGTCATTATAGAAATGAAAAGTTTTATTTTCATATTTTTATTAACTAAAAGAAAACTAATCAAAAATTCGAAAATCTGACTTTGATGTGCACACTGACCCTTCTTAGGGCACCTTTGTGTTAAATCACATGACTGTCCGAGCTATTGTTTTTGAGAACAGTGAAATATACATATATATATACCCCAAGCAGAAACTGCGAGACGCGCGACGTACGTCGCAGATTTCTTTTTCAGTCTGCAGATTATTTCCAAATTAGCATTATGCAGCAATTCTAAATCTCCCGATTTTGGCAGGAAAGATAGCGATTTTCAATCTTTTTCCATCCACAACATAAATATCAATACTCTTTTTAAACACAGTTTATTAAATTCTACAACCTATAAAGAGGTAGAACTGTTTAATATTTCTCACTCATGTGATTATTTGTGCCCCCCCCCCCCTTACTTCCAGTTAATGATCGACTGTCAAACAGATTGCAAAATCTTTGAGATTTTATTTTTTTTCCCCATCTGCAACATTATTGTCAATATTATGTTTTTTTAAACTTACTTAATTAGATTATAGAACTTATAAAGAAGTAGAATCGTTCAATATCTCACTTATAATTGTTTTGCCCCCCCCTTCCCCCCCCAAACAATCGGTGATTGAACGTTCCACAAAAGCGTTGTAATTTTTAAGCTTTCTCCATCCACAGCATTATAAATGTCAATATTCATTTGAAACATGCTTTATTAGATTCTAGAACCTATAAAGAAGTAAAATTGTTTAATATCTCTCACTCATGCAATTTTTTATCATCCCCCCCCCCTCCCTCCACTAACGAGCGAGCGGCAATCAAACGGCTCGCGGAATTCTTGCCATTTCAAACATTTCTCCATCTGCAACATAAATCTCGATGTTCTTTTTAAACTTATTTACTTAGATTCCAAAACCTATAAAAAAGTAGAATTGTTTACTATCCTTCACTCATATAGTTGCTTTACCCCCCCCCTCCCCCCTCCACTAACGATCGGCAATCAAACGCTCCATAGAAGCATTGTAATTTCCAATCTTTTTCCATCCTGAGCATAAATGTCAATGTTCATTTTAAACTTACTTTATTAGATTCTGAAACCTATAAAGAAATATAGAATTGAACAATATCTCTCATTCATGTAATTTTTTGGGACATTCCCCCCTTTACCATTTGCTACCGATCAGTAATAAAACTCCCTGCAGAAGTATTGAGATTCCCATTCTTTCTCTATATGCAGCATAACTGTCAATATTCTGTTTAAATTTGCTTCATTAAATTCAGAACCTATTTAGAGGTAAAGTTGTCCAATATTACTCGCTACTCATGTAATTTTTGTTATTGCATCTTTGAATATATACTAGATTTTGTATCTATTTCAAAATTTAATGATCTTGACACATTTTTGTTTGAATACCAGTATTTTTATAAATGGATTGCTAGCACTATAGAAGAGGGAAAGTGGATCTGAAAGGATCACAGGTTTTATTCGGAAAGCCTTTTATTGAGCTGTCAAAAAAAATACCTGTACTTATTAAGTTACTTAACCCATTGAATGCTGTGATATGAATCTCACTGAAATATTTTTCATTTTCGCACGCTTTGGGTTACGAAAGGCATCCCTAATCATATGTAGTTTAAATAATTTTAAAAAACAATTATTTTGTTAGAAGGTATGATATAGTTCCAAAATGGAAGACATGGCACACCTGATGGAGGTAGAATAGATGTTGATAAACTGCATAACCCTTTTAAATTAATTTTCTTGATCCCTGTTTGTTATAATTTAAGAAATTAATTTTTTAATTTATATCCTTACCAGCAAAGCTAGGCACTTTAACTTTCAATGTAAAAAATAAAAAAATATATTTATCTTAATTATTGTAGAGAAAAAAATTCTTAATAAAATGTTCCCAGCTCCTACTGGGTTAGATACGGAGTTTCAATTCCAGTATCACAAGTTTTCTATGAAAGTTGGGGCTTGGACATTAAGAAGGTGAGCAAAATGCAATTAAGATGTACAGATGACGATGACCAACAAACTGTAATTGTTGATAAATGAAAGTTTATACGTCTTAATGTCCCTCCATCTGGTTACACAGGAATCAGAAAATTTTAGAAAGTTGCATTAATTTCAATGTTTAGAGTAGAGTCTCCTACAAGTATTTTATTAGAGTCAGTATGAACAAAATAATAAACAAAATAGTAATATAGTAGTTCTTATACAATATGAAAGATAATTGCTAACGCCAACTCTTTACCTAGCTATATGTAATTAAAACTCTATAACTACAATGATTTGACATATCTAACAGATTAATAACATTAGATAAATGCAAACTTGCGATAAAAATATGCTTTCTGAATCCGGTAACTTCCCCCCCCCCCCCCCTAACTCACTGTAAAATTATGCTGCAGATTATTTTCTAATGCGTATATAGTTGTCGCAGATTGGCAGAAAAATTTCTGCTACTGGGATATATGCAATTATTGCTCATTTAATAGTATAAGATTATTTTAAAAATATAAGCATTAAACAATAAACGGCAAGCACTAAACTTGAAGCCCATTTTTGTGTACTAAAAGTACACATCACACATAAATGGTCAAAGATTATTATAAGCCATTTTTCCAAATTTTTAAATTAATGTATTAGGAACAGTGATGCACCGAATAGCAGTTTTGGCCAAATATTCGGCCGAATACCGAATATCCTTCAAACCAAATAGTAACTTCAGCCGAATACTGAATATTCGACTGGCTGATTTACTTACTTTTTTTTAATCTTATTAATTAAACGTAAATTTTTGACGATTCACTGTGAAATTATTCCATATTTCAGTAATTGGCTGTAAATTTATTGCTAATTTCTAGAATCAGCTTTCAAAAAAACACAAGTTGTTCATTAGTTGAGAAATGATTGATCCCAGTATCTAGTTCTACAGGCTGTTCGCACATTTTTTAGACGATTTTATTTCGCAGTAAGAAAAAATCGTTTGCATGGAGAATTTTATTTTCACAACAGTTATATTTTTGGAAGTTTTATTTATCTTCTGATATTTATAATTTTTGTTTAGATGCAAAAATGCGCTTTTAAAATGGCAGTGGATGGAAGGATAGGTTTCCACTCTTTCCAAAGATAGTTTTTAGTGAAATCTTTATGAAAAGCATTTATCAGGAGAAAAATGAAAAAAATGTTGCAACAACAGATGAATCTTGGGTCTATTTAAGTGGTTGCAATAAAAAAAGATCAATTTATTATCACAAAAGTGGAGAAAAAAAAAATTGGCTCAAAGCATCAAAAGAGAGTTTTTCTAAAGGATTTATGATTGCCACTGGTTTTTTCATACAAGCGCAAGATAAAAGCAAAAAAATGCGACAAAAATGTCAAAATCAACTCTAAATACTCTCAAGAACATATTTTAATTCCAATTTTTAAAAATGAAAATCCAGATCTTTATCCACAATGCTATCAATCCGTTGAACTGCATCAAGACAAAACAAGCAGCCACACATCGCAATCCGCAATTGCTTTTCTAGAAAAAAATGGAACAAAAAACGGGAATTAAAACCATACCCTTCACTGACATTCCTGCTAAATCTTCTGATGTATATGTATCACTGTTGGATTTTTGTGTTTTTCGACTCTTAAAATCAACATTATCCAAACACCGACCTACAACGCTTTGTGGACTCTGGAAAGCCGTTCAAGAGGAGTAGAAAAATATACCTCTTCCGATATTACAAAAAGCATTATTATCATAGAAATTATGATGTATAATGTTAGTTAAGAACAAAGAGCTATCAAACTGAACAAATAAAACATGAAATATGAGTGAAATTGCTTCAGTACACTCCATCAAAATCGTCTAAAAGATGTGCGAACAGCCTCTGTATTCTACAAATTTCGTATGATTAAAAATGTTTAACAATTAACCCAGAATTTTCATGTGTTTTCTCTTTTTTAGTAATTTCCAAATAATCAGACATGTTAAGTGAATGATGCTCCATAATATTATACTTAAATGGATCCTCTCTCCCACTTACAATTCCTCAGTCTCCATTCACCAAATCCCATGTAACTGTATGGGAGAAATTTGTTTAGAGAAATTACTCATTACCTAATATATAATATATGTATATTTTTTTAATTCCATTTTCCCATTTTGTAAGCTCGCGACCATTAAATTAGTACTTGTTTTATAAACATTGATTTTTTTTTTTTCTTTTAAATATTTTAATTTCGAGTTTAAATATGCAGAAAAAAAAAATAAATAAATAACTAAAAATAACTAAGTCGACTTACTCCAAGTATGAAAAAGAAACGACTGACTTTCACCAGACAACAGGGTTTAAACTGCCATTAGTTTTTTTAGCATTTTGCTAAAAGGTATCATATTTTGCTAAAACATGTTGGTCAGAATTTCGCTAATAAGCTAAAACTGGATAACTGTATAAAATATCTTTATATAATAACTCAGATTTTTTTTTTTTTTTTTTTTTTTGTAATATTTGCAGGCAAAAACTACGAAAGAACTGAAATTTTTGGGAATCATTATTTATAGAGTAATTTGGATTTATTTTTAATGATTGAATTTAAATTCAAAAAATATTTAAAAGTATGTCAGAATTCAAAATTTGCTTCATAGAAGCATTCTTAGCACTAGTATTTCGCGATTATCTACCACTACACTTTACTTAATTTTTAAATTGCTTTTTCATTTTACACATATTTTATGAATACCTCTTTTTCTATTGTTAAAATCAAAACCTAGTTTCCCTGATTCATATTTTTAAAGTCACAAATATGGATGCTTGGTTAAAAACATCAATGTACAAAAGGAATAGAAAACAAAACTGAGGATAACAAAGCTAAGTAAAAGAAATCAAAGAATTAACTTTCGAAAAAGCTAAAATAGTGCTTGCCTATTTTCGCTAAAATGCTAAAGTAATTTTTTTGCCAGGTTAAACCCTGCCAGACAATATCAGAATTGGACAGTACTACAGTGGAGTAGGGTCTTATTCGGATGAGTCAAGTGTGCAGCAATTTTATAAATTTTATAAAATTATTATATAGCAATTTTTTTAATTTCTGCACATGCTAAAAGTGTTCGTCGCCCAAGAGGAAAATTATATGATAAGCGATATATGATTCAATCTGTGAAACATCCTGTAAGCCAAATGATATGGGTGCAATGTCTTGTGTCCGGTACTACTAGTCTGTATTTTATGCCACCTAAAACCACTATGAACGAAAAGTAGTACCTTAATTTGTTACGTGAGAAGATGAAGCATCACAGTCATGTTCATAAATGTTCAATTTTCATGCATGATGGGGCTCCGTGTCACAGGGTGAAGAGTGTCAAGGAATATCTGAGGGCACAGAAAATCAAATTGCTTGATTGACCAGGTAATATCCCAGATTTGAATCCAATAGAGAATCTGTGGTGTATTGTGAAAAATAAAGTCGCCGAAAAGCAACCATCCACTGCTACGGCACTTGTTGAAGCAATAAAGCATGTCTCGTGCACAGACATTTCTAAAGCTTACTGCAAGTTTCTTATTTATAGCATACCTAAGAGGATTTCACAAGTTATTAAAAACGACAGAGGTCCTACAAAATACTGATTTTAATTACAGTAAATAATAATGTACAATCTATTTTGTTCTCTTATATGTAAAATATGTATGTTATTTTTGCAGAATTCCATTAAATCTGATTTTTCTATGGGTGATTTTTCTATAAAAAAAAATCTACCTATCAACTTACATATGATCCCTGTTTGATTTTATATGTATCCTATACTATTAAAAGATTTAAATTTCATTTTTTTTTTTTATTTATTTATAGTGTGCATAAAAAATTAATAAAATTTTAAATCACGAGTGGAAGTCATGCATTAAATATTAATATCTAAAAAGAAGAACACTGTCATATATATATTTCTGATACGTTGAAAAAAAGTTAATATTATTAACAGAATAAATAAATGAATAATAATAATAATAAAATTTTCCTGTAGTTCTTAGTTTTTTTTTCCCCCCTGACTTATTTGTATTTTAGCGAAAGTATGAAAGAAAATTCATATTTTTCTTTATACCATAGTTTATTATTATTTATACCTATTTTAATTAACTTTTCATTTGATTTAATTAATTATTCAAATAATATTTTGCAACAAATTAATAATTAAAAAAATTTATTTAAATATTTATATGACGGAAGCATAATTTATATTCCTTGCGGTTAAAAATATTTACCAGGGGTCGATCCAGGCAATAATTGGGACCCTTTTGCTGCCCCTTCACAAAATTCAGAACTCTGAAATGGGCTCCTTCACAAAATTCAAATCCATAAAATGGGTGGGTCCCTTCACAAAATTCAGATTTATAAAAACAGCTCTTTCACAAAATTTTGTTTTATAAAAATAATACTTTTGTAAAAATTTTCCATGTTTACTGAATTATTTTTAATGAGTGTCTATATTTTTGCTTAATAAAATGCTATTAACTTGATATTAAACATTAGATAAGAGTAACTGCTAAAATGAAAGGCTTCTAGCGACAGTTCTTTTTTTCACAAAAAGAAATAAATTTTCATAAAAATATTTTCATTTTCCCAAAAATAAATAAAAATTTTCAAAAAATAATTTGTTTTTCACAAAAATGGGCCCCAAAAATTAAAACCGGGATCAACCCCTTTTTACGTAGAACGTAGAACTATTTTCTATAAATGTAGACTAGGAATATTAATATAAAAGAGATTTTGTACAATTTTCTACTTGGTTAGTTACATTTGAACTTTTGATCCCTAGATGTCGCTAGTGGTGTAGAGTTTCGATATTGTCTTCCGAATGAAAAGGAGAAAGTTTTGCGTGATATTAATTACCAATATTAGCAGATGTTATCGTTAACACTTTAATTGAAACTTCATTTGTTTAAAATTCAACAAAATTTTTTTTTAAATGTTTTTTATATCTTGAATCAAATTTTAGAAAAAAAAAAGAAAATAATAATAATAATAAATAAATCTGAAAATTTCATTAATTGATTAAAAGTTTGAGGAGAAAGTTAAATTAAAAAAAAAAAAAAAAAAATCATAAAATATGGTTTGGTTTTGGCATCTTGAAAGGGCAGGTTTAGGTATCAGTAATTGATACCTATTTCTATATAGGTGCCTTCTATTACTGCATAATTTTTATAACCACTGCAAAAATTTCTGCTTAAATATATTCTAATAGAAAATTTATTTCGATTAACAAAATTGTTGCAATTCTAACAAAATATTTTTTTTTTCCTACATATTTTTTTTTTTTTCACAAATTTACAAAAATAGTAAAGTGAAACAAATTTTGTCAATGTAAGCAAATGCAAAGATTTTTTTTTTATTATTTATTTATCTATTTATTTTTTAAATTGTTAACAATATCTTTGTATTGTCGTAAAAAAAATGATTTTTTACTTCTAACAAAAATTTTAATTAATAGAAAAAAAAAAAAAAATAAGTCAACTCTTCACTCCTACTTTCTACAAAACCTCAATTTGCTATCAATTTCCCTTTAAATGTAGATTATTTCATTGTTTTGGTTATTAATTTTAACTGTTTAATTTTACATTAATAATATTAATTTTTTTTAATTAATTACTACTGAATGAAGCAAGAAAAAGGGCCAATAATTAAATACAGTTATTACCGGTCATTGGCTGCTAATGAAATTTCCCAGTTTTGTTCTTTTTAAGCCCTGCTGTAGTAGTAAATACATATCAATGTCGTTGTTAATAACCCACTAATGCACGTCTAATGCAACGTTAATTAACCTAATCCCGTCCCTATTAATAAACTTTTTCTGCGATGTAAAATTAAACAAAAGTAATTTCGTATGTTGTATTTTGCAACCTTAGTATTTTTTAAAACAGTATGTTGGTAAATTCATATATATAGGTTTAAAATTATGAGTTAAAATTTAGATTTTTTTTTTTTTTTTTAAGAATGGAGGACTAATTAGTCTCAATCTACTGATAAAACGTTGTCGCCAGTTTTACAGTTGTTGTTTAGACATTTAATTTATCGAAAATATAATTGTATAATTTGAAAGCAATGTTATAATTTGAAAAAAAAAAAAAAAAACTAATAGTCCTCCGTACTCTAAATTCTGCTTTTGTCAAAATTTCATCAAAATAGTTTTTTATTTATTTATTTATTTATTTATTTTTATTTATTTTTTTTTTTGAAAGAACAAAAAATGAAAAGAATATTAATAATAATCAGTATAGAAACGGACAGTATCGAAAAAGTTGAAGAAGCCATTTTTTAGACAAAAATACATAACTTATTTTATTTATTTATTTATTTATTTATTTTGGTAGAAAGTAAACTATGTTTAAATCGTAATTACTACTGCATATATCTTTTAGGTGTAATAAAAGCTGATTTTACAATTGTATTAACCTTTCATTTACTACATTATGAAATAAACAAAATTTGTTTTTCAAATAATATGTATTTTTTTTAGAAAAAACAATTTTTAAAGGATGGAAAAACAATTTTTACTGAATAAAAATTAAGTATATCACGGCATCATAGTAATTAATGATGATATTTTTTTATGTTTTGCCAGTATTGCCGGTCAATTATTGCGGTGGTACATAAATTAATTATAATATAGAAAAACGGCAATCATAAAAAGCGACAGTATGTCATAACATCGTTTATGTTCCATTCATGAACACATGAAACATCTAGTGCCATGTAGTTTGATCAAAATGAAGTAGATACCTTCCATATTTATAACTATCTTTGATATTTCTTCCACAAATTCAAATCACTACATATTTTATACGCTTTTTATTCTAATGGTCCCACACAGCCATTTACATCCATAAGACATCTATGAACACGTATAAAAGTTAAACTAGTATGACGTGGCCACCACATGACTTTTTTCTATATAATTTTACACAAAATTCATTCAATGCATATTATTTATTAAATTATTTTCCATTTTAAATGCAGACGATTTTTATCTGACAGACTTTTACATATCCCTAAATGCTGAAAGAAAGTCAATTTTTTGCAATTATCAGAAGAAATACAATTTTTTTTTTTTTTTCGTTAAAAAATAATAAAAAAATCAATAACTTTGTTTTAAATTATCACAGATCTATAGTTCAATCATTCGTTTTAAAGGTATTGACGAGATCTTTCGAAAGATACCCATATTGAAAATTTACTTTCCCCCGGAGGGGGTGGAGGGGGGAGCGATGCTCCCACATGCACAATTTTTTTTTTTTTTTTTTGTGAATTAACTACTACTATTAGCAATAATCCATATTAATTTTATAGTCACACGTTTAAAATAACTCTCATTATGTGCATTTATACTAAATTTTGTCCTATACTGCCATGTTAAAATTTTTGAAAAAATGCGATGACAGCGCCACCTGTTGGGAGATTGATCCCTAAATCTAATCAGCACCAGCTCCTGTCAGGGTCCAGGTAAATACCAAGTTTGATTAAATTTCGTTCATTGGTTCGTGAGATACAGCGCCCACAAAATTTGTGACACACACACAGACATTTTCTAAAAACAGTCAAATCGTGTTCAGGACATCCCAAAACGTGTAAATCCATCGAAAACTGGAGTTCAAAAATTTTCACGAATCCAATACTTTCTCCATATATACATATAGAAGAAAGTAAAAATCTCCAAATATCCAATAATTGGACTCACTAGATGTAATAGATATTGAAAGTATCTAAATCTTGTTTTGATCTAACATGTTACATATATTAGACATCGAAAAAGGCACGTCTAAATTTCGTCTATATTTAAACATCTAATAGATATCAATAATTAGTATAGGATATCCAGAACTTTTTAATGCACATTCTTTAGATATTTTGTACCTTTTATAGATCATTGGATGTAATTTAGAATAGATTTCTAATGGATATTAGTGGCTGTATGAGGTACTATTATACAATCAAGCACTCCCCTCTTCATTTTTCATCCGAGTAACTTGTTTCATTTTTACTTTCTTCTCTATATGTATATATAGAGAAAGTATTGGATTCGTGAAAATTTTCGAACTCCAGTTTTCGATGGATTTGCATGTTTTGGGATGTCCTGAACACGATTCGATTGTTTTTAGAAAATGTCTGTCTGTGTGTATGTATCACGAATTTTGTAGTCGCTGTATCTCACGAACCAATGAACGAAATTTAACCAAACTTGATATTTAGTTGGACCATAGCCTCCTTAACTAGATGCCTGTCGCGTGGCTCTTAAACTTGGCAACAGGTCGAACGGTAGGCAGCGCCACCTGGTACAGATTACGCGGCTTTTTTATTCAACTGTCTCCAATAATTTTAAGAAGTGATATGTGATATATATAATCGACGTTTCTTCAATTCCATTCGCCTTTTTTATATTTTAAATCCCACTTTTAAAAAATTTTGGTGACAGTTGAATAAAAAAGTCGTGCAATCTGTACCAGGTGGCGCTGTCTACCGCTTGAACTGTTGCCAAGCTTAAAAGCCACGCGACAGGCATCTACTTAAGGAGGCTATAGTTGGACCCTGACATAAACTGGTGCTGATTAGATTTGGGGATCATTCGCTCAACAGGTGGTGCTGTGATCGCATTTTTCTAAATTTTTGACATGGTAGTATAGGACAAAATTTCGTATAAATGTACATAATGAGAGTTATTTTAATCGTGTGATTGTAAAATTAATGTGAATTATTGATAATAGTAGTAGTGAACTAGGAAAAAATTTTTGTGCATGTGGGGGAAACCCTTCTTTCCCTGGGGGAAGTACCCTCCAGGGAGAGTAAATTTTCAATGTGGGTATCTTTCGAAAGATCTCGTCAATACCTTTAAAACGAATGGTTTAACTATAGATCTGTAATAATTAAAAAACAAAGTTATCGATTTTTTTTAACTTCTAACGAAAAAAAAAAAAAAAAAAAAAAAACTCAGAAAAAAAAATCTCATTTCTTCTGATAATTGCAAAAAAACGACTTTCTTTTTGCATTTAGTGATATAATTCTGTCAGATAAAAATCGTCTGCACTTATAATGAAAAATAATTTGATAATTTAATAAACAATTTGTATTGAATAAATTTTGTGTAAAATTATATCAGAAGAAAGGCATCTGGTGGCCACATCATACTAGTTACTTCCATTACCGTACTACCGTAGGTAATGGAAGTATTGTATTCGGTCTGAAAATTCGATATCGGGTTTTCACCTGATTTACACGTTTTAAGGTCCCCTGAGTCCAAAAAAGTGGTTTTTGGCAATTGGTCAGTGTGTGTGTGTGTATGTATGTATGTGGAGAATCTTCTGGCTATTTATAGCTCAGAAACTAATAAAGATAGAGCTACGAAACTTTAGAATTGAAATACGTCTGGTGTACAGATGAAATTTCCAAATTTTGGAGAAAATTGAAAAACCGGAAGTGGGACATTTGAAACCGGAAGTGGGATCGTAAGTCCGTATCTCAAAAACGGCTCTAACGATTTTCTTCAAATTTGCTATATAAACACTCTATTAGATGTCCTTTCGAATGATACAGTTGGTTAGTTCATGAAAATTGATAGGCGTCCTGTATAAATAGCTCAATTTCAGGCCTCGCAAAGGCATTCCTTTAAAAACGGTTGTACGGATTTTTTTCAAACTCGCCATATTAACTCACTTTTAAATATCCTTTTGTATGTAATTATTGTTTTCCGGTCAATAATTGATTTTTTGTAAAAGTTGTTATCTCAAAAACAGCTCTAACGATTTTCTCTTTAGGTCACTTTTATGTTTTCTGATCACATTATCTTTCAAAAATGCATATAATACGTGTAATAGTGGGTAATGGAAGTCGTGTGGTTGTTTCACACCAGATTATTTTTATTTTATTTTTAATAACACGCATATAACGTTTATTTATATGTATAGAAATTCAACTACTATTTAAGGGGTTAGGGGTAGTCAGAGACACGAAAAAATGATAATTTTCAGTAATTTTTTTTCGCTATTAAATCATTTTATTTTACAAAAGTAATAATATGGCATTATTATACAATGTTTTGACTTGAAGTCACGAAAATTTGAAATTTTTTTTTTTATAATTTCCAAAGTTATAGCTGTTTCTGTTGACCCAGTCCAAAAAAAAGGTCCTTGCGGTGACAATGATAAGTCCTTGGAGATTCATCTAAAATCAATCGGATAAGAAAAATTAGTTTTATAAATAGATAATCCTGGGCCTGATCGAAGCTTTTTTTTTTTTTTCAAAAATTAAAAAAATGGCGGACTCAGGAAATTTTTTTCTAAATTTTTGGGAAAAAGTCAACAGTTAATTGGTCTTAAAAAATCGAAATTTTTGAAAAAAAAAAAATCCTTCGATCAGGCCCGAGTTTATTATGTATTCTAAAAGCTGTATAAATTTCATTAAAATCTACTGAGCGGTTTTCAAGTTACAGTTGTCACCAGTTCAAAAAACATAGTTTTGAGAAAAACGCATTTAAAGTTTCGCACTAGATTTACGTACAGAAATACGAATTATTTAATCACTTACACTGAGTCATCTATTCCTGGGCCATATAATAGTTCTTCAGCCATTGTGGAAGTTTCCAAAACATCAATTTGCCGTTGCCTACGAAGCATTCTGCCTTCCCGAGTGTTGTCGTTGGCGTGCTGATCTGCCACTTTCACACGTGCAGCATCCTTTTTTTTTGCATACTGATGGGAATTAGACCCACTCGAAAAGTAATTATCGGATCAACTTCAAATTTTCAGAGAATATTTATAAGATATTACACTTTAAGAAAATGCAAAAAAAAAAAATTTGATTTTTTGAAAATCCTGACTACCCCTAACCCCTTAATAACCATACCTGGTACCATTAAATAATGATGAATTAATGAATGAAGACTGGTGTCTCAAGAGTTAACAACCGGCTATCGCATCACGCTCTCAAATAAGCAAAGAGTTGTTGATTTGAAATCAGTATATAATTGGATAGCCACCGTTTATTATAAGTACTTTAAAATACTCTCAGTGCGGAAAGGGTTAAAAAGTTTTTAAGGCATTTGTCCTTTTATTCAAACATGCTAGTGCAAACTCATAAAATATGTTGCGGGAAGCAAATGTTCAAAGCTAAGTTTGAAATCTCTTTTCTATGTTTTTAACAGGGATTCGGGAAAAATTGGGGTACGAAACTCTTCACAGTTTCTTCGAAAATTCGCTAAAAAGAATTGCGTATTTCGGTAATCATCCGCAGAAGTATATCAGATTTCGACCATTAGAATTTAAACTAGTATGTTGTGGCCATCACAATACTTTCTTCTGTATTATCGTTTGTAAGAGCGCCGCCACTTACTATCTAAAATGCACAAAAGTTTAATCATTGATTAAACTTCACATCGGAATTTGCAGCAGTTTTGCTCAAAAGGTATTGAGATGTAGCCGTGTAAAAAATCACAGAATGTGGGTATAGCAGCGTCACCTGTCGTCCGATATGCACCCAAATTGAATCAGCATTAATGTTTCATAACATAATAGCTCTCTTATATATATCAAGTTTTGTTTGATTATACACAATATAACCTGGATAAGCATCTTTCCCGTAAGTGAAAAAAAATTGCAGTATAGCAGCGCCACCTGTTGAACTATTTGCACCAAAATTTGATAGGCGCCTATTTATGTCAAGGTGCAACTACATATTAATGTATATGGAATTCATTGCAGTATTTCTTAAGGTACATTTGCCACAAAGTTCTTGCCTATCTCACAGACAAACCATGGAGAAACTGAGGAACTTGGTACCCCTTTGAAATCTCAACTACAGTCGGTAACAAAAGTGTCCGAACACTAGCAAAAATTCCTATGTAAAAAAAGTACACTTAATACTGTTTTGTTAAATAAATCCTTGTCGAATCCTCTTCTTAGTCAGTCTAAGAACAGGATTCGACAAGGATTTATTTAACAAAACCTTATGAAGTGCACTTTTTTTACATAAGAATTTTTGCTAGTGTTCGGACACTTTTGTTACCGACTGTACATGCAAGTTTTTTACTACGCCTCTTCTTTTCCTTCCCGACGAAGTTCCATGCAAGTTCCTTAGTAACTATCATTCTACATGGTATCCCTAGGAAACCTCAACTATATGCAAGTTTTTTCCATACAGCATGATGCTCTATGATGACCCTAAAAAGTTTCAACTAATAAAAGATTCTTTTGTAACTTAAGGACTGATCGAAATTAACTGTAACTGTACTGTGACTTTTTATTATATAATGAATGTCTCGTGCTGCATTTGTCAAACTTCTGCTTTTAATATGTCCTGGTGATGCCCGGGCGAAAAGCTTAGACTAAATATATTTGTAAAATTTTTATAATGTTTTTAATGAAAGTATAGTTTTTAATAAAAATATTTACGTGTTTAAAAGTGGTATTTTAAAATAATTTATGCAATGACACGTGGTTTTAAATATCTCTTTATGAGATGTGATTTCCTATTAAGTATAAAGTGCTTTTTCAGTTGCGTTATGCACTTTTTTTTTATACTTTCAAAAAAAGTTGAGAAGTTTTTATTACATACGTTCGTCTGTAAGTCTGTCTGTCCACGAATAAATATTTTTAGAATGTCTTGAAACTGATTTATGTTATTCAAGTTTCCTGTTGGAAAATCGTACACCATGCGCACGTAGTTTGTGTTTGTATACAGGGGCTTGGGAAAAGATTCACAGTGACAGGTAAGTACAGTTGGAAAGTGTTTTATAATCTAAACGAACCGCACGACTTTCCATTCTTGTCAGCCTTGATCCCGTTGTTTATCTCCATTAGTTTGTTGACTCCCTTTTGTTTACAGTGTTTGGGAGGATTCTTTCTTCTGACCGACAACGGAGAGAGATGATGCTTTGGATTTGCCGACCTTGCCCTTGTGATAATGATCTATTTTTTTTTTCTCAGCCCCACTGCCCTAATGGTGAAATTTTCTCACGGCCAAACACCCCTCCTAATCTTCTCTTCCCCTGCTATATTTTGATGTGTTTTCCTTTTTCGTGAAACTGAAACTAAAACATCTTTTACGCGATCATATAGATACGATGTTTCTTTATTTTTAAATTTATTTGCGATTGATTTTTTTTTTTTTTTTAATATTAAATGATTATTTAGTTTTAACTAGTATCGCCCAGAGGTCGAAACTCGACCACTTTTTGCAGAGCAAAGCAAAGTAATTGCCTTCTCGTAAACGGAATTAAATTGTAACACAGCTTCGCCATTTGTCAGCCGATATGCACCCAAATTAAAACAGCACAGTTTTACATATCATATTTTTGTCCATATCATATATCATGTTTGGTGCGTTTATACACTACAGTTGAGATATAGCCTTGACTTAAATGGGGGTGAATCTTAACATAGCAGCCCCACCTATTGGGTGATATATTCCAACAGCTAATCAGCACCAATTCAAACCAAGGTCTAGCAGATCCGGGCAAAAATTGTGGCCCATTTGCTGCCCCCAGTAAAAAAGCACATTTTTCATAAAATTCAAAATTATAAAAAAAAACAGCCCTTTTACAAAATTTCATTTTATAGAAACAATCTTTTTTGCGAAATTTTCTATGTTTTCAGCATTACTTCAAATGATTACCTGTACTTGGTTCCAATGAAACACTTTTAACTTGATATTAAACACTAGGAACAGGTATGATAATTATTACCAGTTATTACATTTTTTAACTTACTAATTTTTTTTTTCATTCTTTTTCTATTGAAAATAATTTTGTTGAAATTTCCTAACCTCTTAAGTAGAAATGAAACGAACCTTATGACGTTAATTTTAATAGGCTCTCTCTTCTAGACTTTTAATGCCCTACCAGTGGCCGAGAGGTTCTGCTCTTAAAGCGGAAAAACTGGAGATGCCGTGTTCGTTCCTAGGTTGCGCTTATTGACCTAGTCGTTCGAAGTTTTTCGCGATTTTCTCTGAAACTGACATAAATACGGACTTAGGCCCCTTTAGAAAGATCCTCCTACCAATGACATTTCACCTATAGGGATTAGGACCCCTGTGTAGTCAATCGGTCTTAACTTACACAACCAACAACAACCTAGACTTTTAATTCGATTTGCTTGAAATTTTTGAAAATATTCTAGTCATATTGCACTATTAGATTTAAAAATAAATGAATAAAAAATTAATTAATTAATAAAATTAATAAAAATAAAAGAAGATTATTTGAAATTTTAAAAACCCATATTAGAAACAACGTGTTAATAAAGTTTCAATCTAAGATTTTGTTTGCATAAAAATGGGATTTATGTGTTAAGTTAGAAATTAAAGGTTGAACTTTAATCATGAAATGAAATTTAGATGTAAACAAAATTTGAAAAATCTTTATAATCTATGAAAAACGTATAAGTTTTCTCTCTCTCTCTCTCTCTTTTTTTTTTTATGGAGAGACTTTTTAAGAATTTAGTGACGTTTATATATTTTTATTTTTGTTTCAAGCATTCGTTCTATGAATTATAATTTATCTTACTTCGTTTTAAAATTTAATCTATGAAAATAGGCATTTGTTTTGAACATTTCAAGGTCACTAGCGCGATGTTTATTAAAAATGGATATTTTTTCTTTACAACTTTATCAGCCTGTTTTTACAAACACGACGAATAGAAACGTGTTGCTACTCTTCAAAGGAGAAAAAAAAATCTTTTCTGCCCCCTCTTGACTACTTTTTGAAAGACGCGCTAATTTACAGAAGAGTTCCTGGAATAAAAAGTCAGAAATAATTTAGAGATCAGATAATCTTTCGCTGTTGCTAATCTTTCAAAACCTAAAGTTCTGACTCATCTTAGTATTTCATCGATTTTAAATATTAATATGGTAATTAATATCTTTTAGAAGTATTTATATATTTTTTTCTTTGTATATAACTTAAGTAGATAGTAGACATTGAGAATCTTTTTTTTTTTTTTTTTTCAGTTACTGGCTTAGAAGTACACTAAACGACCAAAAAAATAAAAAATAAAATAAATAAATATAAATAAACATGATACAAATCGATTTTTTAAACTTTTGCTTTTTAACTTGCGTTCATCTCGCTTGGATGAACAACATGGCCAAATTTCCAGTTTAAACAGCCAAAAAATGTTATACCTTGCTAAAAACCATCTCACCAATATTTTGTTAACATTTAATTATTTTGTCATCTCACTATTAATGCTATTAATATATTTTTTGATTTTCATTCTAAAATTAATGTTTTTTGTGGCATCGTTAATTGCCTTATCCTTGCCATTTTTGAAATACTTTCTAAAATTAAAATTTTCCTGACATTTGCATTTTGTTTTTAACACTGGGCTCAATCCTAAAGTGTACGTGGAGGACGACATAATAAAATCTGTTCGAAAATATGCTTTTTAAACGATAAAATTGGCGGTTGCAGAAAGGAAAAAGAAAAATACCTAGTGCGGCTTTTTTTTTTTTTTTTTTTCTCTCTCTCTCTCTCTTTTTTCAGGGTTCCCGCGGGTCAGGGAGAACAGGGAAAACCTGGAAAAGTCAGGGAATTTGAAATTACTCAAAAAAGTCAGGGAAATATCAGGGAAAATTGTAAATATTGCTCAAAAACTTGGAGATATCATGATACAAACCTAGAAAATGCTTTTGAGCATTCAATTTATATTCCAAGTCACGTTACTATGTTGTCTTTTATGTTGCGAACTATGTTCTGTTTTATACCGTGAGCTATTTTTTATAACACAAATTAAATTTTATGACTGGAATTTTCTAAAAATAGACCTGGAAAACCTGGAAAAGTCAGGGAATTTTATTTTTGAAATTGAGTGGGAACCCTGTTTTTTGTCCCTTAGTATATGTTGTATTGTGCCGCGTCGGTTAAGTAAGGGCAATAGGTGAAATGCCTTCTGTGGTGGGTATTTCTAAGAGATCCTAACCCGTATTTATGCCAGTTTCGGAGAAAACCACGAAAAACCTGGGACGGATTTTACTTTACGTCTACCAGCTTAGAGAGCAAAACTGCTCGGTTGCTAGTAAGGTGTCTTAGAAGTATGAAAGTTTGCATATGTGTGCACGGAAATGTATCAATATTAAATGTATTAAAATTTCTCGAAAAATATTAAAATTCAAAATTTTAATTATTTGAAAATTTTTAAAATGCTGTATGCGATTGAGCTTTTATATTTTCCCCTCGATTTTACATCATTGGGGTTTATCAATATATTCTAAAGATATTTCTGCATTGCTTTGTGAATTAATTGGTAATTAATATTTTTTTTTTAATGTTTTTACGTTTGACTATTAAGAATTTGCATGAAGTTTTAACATTCAAACATAAAAATATTTTTGAAAAATCAATTAATCCACAAGTAATACACAAATATTTTTAGAATATATCGATAAATTATAATGATGTAAAATCGAGGGGAAATTTTAAAAACTCAATCACATGGAGCATTTATATATATATATATATATGTAATTTTGAATTTTTTTTTTAATTATTATTATACTTTAATTTTTCATTGTAATTGGTTTCGAGAATTTTAATATTTTTATTACTAGCAAGTTACAGCCGCTTCGCTGGTCACTATATTTAAATGAATTCTCAAAAGAACTGCATCACTTATATCACATTATAAATAACAGCTAAAAAAAATTACATTGAAATTGCTCTAAATCTCGCTTCAGATATCCGCTGCTTACAGTCGCTCCTTTTCTTCCTGCACTGCATTGGGTACAGGTTCCCATTATTACTTACAAAACTTAGAATAAACACCATAAAATGCAATAAACTCGCGACAATAGTTTCGGGTCGAAAGAGCACACGACCCTTCATCAGGCTAACAAAGTAGGCACGAGTGCTGCAGTCAAAGCGGCAACGCACCTTATTGCATTTTATGGTGCTTATTCAAAGTTTTGTAAGTAATAATTTAAAACGCCAGTTCTGTGGTGCTTTCTTATCAACAGGTTCCCATTGTCTACAGAAAGGTCTTCCCCGAGCACTTCAGTCTGGGTATTTATCGACGACAGGTGGATCTGCTATTATTTAAGAATTACGATTTTAAAGCTGACTGTATCTTAGCACCTATTAATATATTAGTTTTTGAAGCATATACAGTAACCGCCGCTTAATAAAATCACTGGTTAATAAAATCAGCCGCTTATTCTGATCAAATTGCCAGGACCGGAATCAAATCAATACAAACTAATTTTAAAACCACCGCTTAATAAAATCAACACCGCCGGTTAATAAATTTTAAAAAAAATCTCTTCAATAGCAAAAATGTCATTTATGCACGCTAAAAAAAAATTGTATTTACCAGTGACTTTTTATCTGTGAAATAAATTAAATAAAATACAGCGATTTCTCCGTTCTCTCCCTTTTTTCGGAAATTTTACATTTAAATAATACTTACAAGTCAATCACTTGTTTTAATAATAATTTCAAGGAAGTATTCTTCGAAGTGCAGTAATAAGTTACAAATTTGATTTGGTTCGTAAGCGATTTTTTTTTTTTTTTTTTTTTCCTTTAATTATTAAAAGACAATTTCTAGTTTTTATTCTGAAATAACTAAAAAACAAGAGTTTTAAATGGAAAGATTTTAGATTTAAAAGAAAAGCATGAAGTTTTGGCAAAGTAATGAAAATGATGATTTTTCTTGAAGGAAAGCATATTGGAACTTGGGATATGCTTAATTTATTTATTTTGAATGAATAGTTAATTAATTATCTGTCACAAATTATTTAGTATTGTTTATTAATCGTATTATTTGATATCTTTTGAAATTTCTTTCTAAATTCAGGAAAGTAATACTTTTTTTTTTTTTTTGAGTGCAGGAACGTTCGCCGGATATAAAAATCAGCCGCTTTATAAAATCACTTTGTCTCAGAACGAATGTGATTTTAATAAACGGCGGGTACTGTATTTTATAGCCCTCGCTGTTTACACTATATTATCATATAATTCCAACCAATGTAATAAATAAAAGAAAAAGAATTATCGCTATCCCATTCTCCAATGTGAATCCTGCATTCTATAGTTTCCTTTTTCATCAAAGTGATATCGATAATTTTGCTTTAGTACTTGATGGTCTTTCAGCCAAACATTTCTCACCAATTCATTCTTAACGGCATCGAGTATGAGTATAGGATAATCCTTAAGAGGGGACAATACCTAATCTCGCCGGCAGCCTTCGCCCATGTTATTCTATGGGAAAATTTGTTGCTACAATTACACATTACCTAATGAATATTTTTAAATTCTGTTTTCGCAGTCAGAAAATTCATAACCGTTAAATGAATACTCATTTTTGAAAAAATCATTTTTTTTTTTTTTAATTTTTACTTTTTAATTTTGAGTTAAAAAATGCGATTTTTCACAAAATGCATTTTTCTCCTTTTCTAATCGCAAAATGAAATACTAAAATTTTAAAAAATCAATTTTTGGAAAACAAGTACTAATTTAACGCTTATGAATTTTCTAAATGTGAAAACAGAATTGAAAAATATTCATTAGGTAATGAGCAATTATGTAAACAAATTTTCCCATAGAATAACATGGGCGAAGGCTGTCGGCGAGATTAGGTATTGTCCGCTCTTAAGCGATGCAAGTCTCACTTGTGACATCATCCTGTAATATCGAAACCTGCGGCTAGCGTGGTCTCATTCCGATCCGACGGTAGCGAAATCGAATTTGGGCCTGTAGGGGGAAAAAGAAGAGAAAGTCAAATCTGTGATGCGAGCGATCTCCTTCTTCTCTTTTTATCCTTGGTTGGAATGTTCTGGATTTTTACGCTCCATCTAATGTCGCGTCCTTGCAGCGCAAATGTTTGACATTATCCAAGTCCGAAATGGTCTGATTCACTCGAACGACGAAAGTCATGCTACGCGACGCATCTTCCTTTTCTTTTTGTGTAGAAGAAAAAAAGTAAAAGTTTTTAAAGTTGAGTGATCATTTATGTTGGAAGAATCTATTTGATTGTCGGGAGGGATTAAAAAAAAATGGCAGTGATTGCTGATTTCAAAAATGGTACAAAATTACCGCAGGCTGGATTTAACTGGTGTTTGGTTTACGTGGAATTTTAATCGGCCCTCTCTTCGTGAATACTATAACGTTGCTTGTGTATAAATTCAAAAATTCGACCTTGGATTTGAAAAAATTGAGTAAAAATAATAATAATAATAATAAAAAAATTATACAGACACGACATTATTTCATTATTTAAAACATGAAAATCTGACATTGATAGATTTTAATTTAGTGCCAGAGGCCTACTGCTAAACTTGTTAATATCGACAAATTCTTCTTTAGTTAATTCGTGACGATCTAAATTCCATGATAAAGTTTTCATTCAATCAAACCAATGTGTTTCAGCTGCAGATACTGTAACAAATAACGTTGGAAGTCCAAACTGTCTTATAGCCGCAAAACGTTTTTTCTCTTTTTCCCAATGAGGGGGAGGTGTGCCTTGGGGGGGACTCATGTCAAAGGTGTGCCTTGGGGGGGACTCATGTCAAAGTTGTTCCTTGGGGGGGACTCATGTCAAAGTTGGGCCTTGGGGGGACTCATGTCAAAGTTGTGCCTTGGGGGGACTTCATTCAATAAATCCCCATTCAATAAACCGACTGAAATAGGCCCTTAGCACTATTAAGAGTGTATTATAAAAATTCGACAACGCTGTCCGACTGAAATAGGGGTACCTTGGGGGGGGACTCATGTCAAAGTTGTGCCTGGGGGGGACTCATGTCAAAGTTGTGCCTTGGGGGGACTTCATTCAATAAATCCCCATTCAATAAACCGACTGAAATAGGCCCTTAGCACTATTAAGAGTGTATTATAAAAATTCGACAACTGTACCGACTGAAATAGGCCTCTAGCACTAATAAATAAAAATAAAAACCCGAAGCGTATTTCTGTTTTCTAAATAATAGATATAAAATTCTGTACAAAACGTAATTAAATATAGGGCGACAGGACTTTTTTATTTTTATCTGTTTTTCCATATAAAGACATGCGGTGATTATGTTTCGTTTCTTCGCAGTGGTCACTATATTCGTTGCTTAACATTTCTTTGGTTCGGCTTTAGTATAGGATCCCATGGCAGTTTTTAAATTTTTGTTGTCATTTTGGCGATGAATTAATGGCTATCGCAGTTGCATAAGTAAAGATCTTGGGGAGAAACGTCCTAGCTATTTCGGCGCCTAATTTAAAATTTCGCCAAGGGATCCAATACTAAAGCTCTTCCATTTCTTTAGCACGATTTTTCTTAATTTTATTTAAAACATTTTTAATTTGATGCGAGCGTCAAAAAAGAGAAACCATTTTTTTAATTGATCTAAACACATAAAAAGCGAAAAAAAAAAATCTTCCCTTAACTTACCTAATAATAATAATAAATCTTGCCGCTTAACTTGAATTAAATCTATAGGGGAGACCTGTGTACCTAGGGCAGCTTTTTTCAATGCCCAAAAACAGAGCCCTTGACCTGTTTAAAATTATCAAACTGATATGTACATATCTTTTGTACTAATTACTTCCTATTGGTATTAATACAAATACCTAAAATAATAAATTCCGACAAATAGAAGGTTTTAAAAAAAACTTCACTTGTGGCCCTAGGTACAACAACCTCATTGTACCTGGGGCCAGACCTCATTGTACCTAGGACCATTCTTTCATATTTAGTTTTCACTTTGTAATGAATAGAAAATAAGCATATAAACATATATTTTATAAAAGAAACAGTATCAAGTAATACATTTATTTATCATATAATAATTATCATGTAATTAATTTGAAACACGCGCCTTAATTTGAAACACGAAATTTTTCATTTTTTTTTTTTTTTTTTTTTTTTTTCCTTTGGGATATTCTAACAGAAAGTTTTTTTTTTCTTGAGTGTCTCTTGGATTTCTAGATCTCTCTGGTTTTTGGTCACATCTTTTCTTTGATGTGGGAGGTTTTGCTTAGGTTCGTACCTGTTAAAGCATGACACATGAAAAGATGTTAGATGTTAAAGATTTCGAAATTTCAACAGGACACGAAACAGAGACATCCAGTTCTATCATTGTTAGTTCACTTTCTTCCTGGAAAATCTCTCTCTCTCTCTCTGTTTTTTTTTTTTTTTTTATTTATGGAGGGGTCTTCTCCTTCAGTCACATTTGAACTTAAATATTCATCCTCAGTGAATATGTTTTGATTCACTGGCCATATGCCGGATAGAATGTTTACAGGAGTAAAGGCCGGCGAATAGGACTTGCCAACATTTTCAGAAACATTATATATAGTGATTGGTTTACCAGGGTTTGCCAGCATCCAATTACTATAGGCTGTACTGTGTTTCTTAACACTTTCGCGACCGCTGACGTAGACACACGCCATTTGAAAAAATGAAATTCCACAGTGGGCGCTTCTTTTGCAATTTGCATGTTATTTGTTTCGTAAAAATATATACAATATTCATATTTGTACAATCAGTACACTATGGATGCAAATACATTGATTAGAGAGATTGTAATGCATATCTATTTGTAATATAAATTGTAATACGGAAAATTTTGTTTTGAAAATTTGTAATTTATGAGAAAAACACCCATAGGTGGGACCTTACTGTCAAAAAGACATAAACATGCGGTTGCGAAAGTGTTAAAAGGTTCAAACACACTGGCCCTAGGTACAAGGCAGTCATGTGGCCCTAGGTACAAGTTTTGGTAACTTCATTCAAAATGCCTTCCATTAAAAAATCCACATGCAGAGAGGACTAATTAAATATCTCATTTATCACTCAATATAACAAGCAAAATTATACACTAGAAATGAAAGAAAAATATTTGACTTGCCTTTGTAAAATAGCAAAAGAGATGAGCTGCAAAATTTTACTTCAAACCATGTAAATTCGTTTTCTACATGTAACTTGTCAAAACTTTCTTCTCAAAAGTTCCAAAGTAGTTCTAAAAGTAGCAATAGGTGTTGTTACTCGCCCAACTGAGTATTAAAACTAAAAATTAAATATTATTCAAATAAAGTAGGGTGGTCCTAGGTACACGGGTCTCCCCTATATATGACACGTTCTTTTTGTTTTGTTTATTTTTGAATTCAGACAAACGACTAACGTACCACTTTCATTCAAATTTCACACTCACAAATACACAATGTGCACAAATGTGCACTATAACAAAAACACGAACGACATCTTTAGGTAAAGATTCGCATTACTACATTGCTAAATGTTAGTAGCTTCTATCAAGACGTCAAGAGATGTCGCTACTAATAGTTTTATAGCTGTAGGAACGATTAAAGTCGGTGTTCCACATATGGAACTGGGTGCCTTGTAGGGTTAAACACGAAAAATCGATAACATTTACTGAAACTTGCTTTTTTTTTTTTTAATATACGCATAAATTTACAAAAAGCTCTTTATTTCAAAATCCATTTACAAGGAGATAATTCTCTTTTACAATGAACAACCCACATATTCTTTATATGCATAAAAGTATGAAAAATATTTGTCCATCGCTTAGTGGGCCGTACGAATAAAGTGTGGTATTTTAGTGTGTAATATGCAAGACTACTTAAAATGAGTCTAATAAGCTTTAGATAAAGGTGTGGGCGACAATTATCTGAATTGTTTGAAATACGTTTTAAAATTTAGTATCAGCCTTAATTGTTTTCTAAATATAGCTATAATATTGAAAATAGGGATTAACAAGGCTACTGTCATTCTCTTTTTTTTTTTTTTTTTTTTTTTAATTTTTAGTATGGTTGAACAAAATTTCGTATAAATGCACACAAGAAGAATTATTTTCACCGTATGGATGTGAAATTAAAAAATATAGTTTACAGTAGTAATAGTCAACCAGAAAAATATAAATAAATAAATAAAATAAACAGATAAAGTGTTTGTAGTGAGGTTAAAATTTTGAATATGTAGGTATTTTCAAAATAAATCATCAATACCTTTAAAACGAATGATTGAACCGATCTGTGATGATTTAAAAGAAAGTTATCGATTTTTTTTTTTTTTTTTTTTTTAACACCACTACTCCATCAACCCCCTTTTTTCTTCCCGTTATAGATTGGTTTGCCACGTTGAACCAAACGAGAAAACACATATTCCATTGAAAAGTGGAAATGTAATAAAAGAGATTACATTAGGTAATTATTACATCGGTTAGCATAAATAGACGATAAATTTTCAGATTTGTTCATGTAGTTGACAGTCTGTGTGTGGCCTCTTGGATGTCTATACTAAGAGAAAAACTAGTATGTTGTGGCCACCACAAGACTTTCTTCTATATTTTCCTATACATATTCAATCAGTAACAATATTAAAAAAAAAAAAAAAAAAATACGATTTTTTTTCTAAGGTTTTTTTTTTTTTTTTTTTTTTTGTAAAAATTAATACATATTCAATCACTAACAATATTAAAAAAAAAAAAAAAAAAAAATGCGATTTTTTTTTTCTAAGTTTTTTTTTTTTTTTTTTTTGGTTAAAAGTAAAAAAAATCGATAACTTTGTTTTAAATTATCACAGATTTATAGTTCAACCATTCGTTTTAAAGGTATTGACGAGATCTTTCGAATGATATCCATCTTCAAAATTTACCCCCCACGGGGGGGTACTTCCCCCCCAGGGGGGGAAGCGATGCCCCCCCCCCATGCACAAAATTTTTTTCTAGTTACGTACTACTATTATCAATAATTCATATTAATTTTACAATCACAAGTGTAAAATAACTCTTATTATGCACATTTATACGAATTTTTGTCCTATTCTGCCATGTTAAAAATTTAGATAAAATGCTATCACAGCGCCTCCTGTTGAGCTATTGATCCCCAAATATAATCAGCACCAGTTTATGTCGGGGACCAACTAAATACCAAGTTTGGTAAAATTTCGTTAAAAAAAAAAAAAAAAAAAAATACGATTTTTTTTCTAAGTTTTTTTTTTTTGTTAAAAGTAAAAAAAATCGATAACTTTGTTTTAAATTATCACAGATTTATGGTTCAACCATTCGTTTTAAAGGTATTGACGAGATCTTTCGAATTATACCCATCTTCAAAATTTAACACCCCCGGGGGGGTACTTCCCCCCCAGGGGGGGAACCGATGCCCCCCCATGCACAATTTTTTTTTCCTAGTTAACTACTATTATTATCAATAAATCATATTAATTTTACAATCACAAGTTTAAAATAATTCTCATTATGCCCATTTATACTGAATTTTGTCCTATGCTGCCATGTTACAAATTTGCATAAAATGCGATCACAGCGCCACCTGTTGAGCTATTGATCCCCAAATCTAATGGGCACCAGTTCATGTCAGGGTGCAACTAAATACCAAGTTTGGTTAAATTTCATTCATTGGTTCGTGAGATACAGCGTCCACAAAAAAATGATACAGACAGACAGACACACAGACAGACAGACACACAGACAGACATTTTTTAAAAACTATCAATTCGTGTTCAGGACATCCTAAAACGTGTAGATCCGTCAAAAAACGGAGGTCGAAAATTTTCGCGAATCCAATACTTTCTCTATATTACATATAGAAGAAAGTAAAAATATATTACACTAAGCGACAAAAAAAAAAAAAAAAAAGCCGCACTTGGATGTTTTCCTTTTCGCCTTCTACAACCACCAATTTTATCGTTTAAAAAGCAAATTTTCGAACAGATTTTACTATGTTGTCCTTCACATACACTTTAGCTTTGAGTCCAGTGTTAAAAACAAAATGCAATTGTCGGGAAAACTGTAATTTTAGAATTTATTTAAAAAATGGTAAGAATAAGGCAGTTATTTCATATATTAAAATATAACTTGTTTATTTCATATAATAAATCATAATAGAATGCAAAGTGTATGGTTATTGCATTATGTTCAAAAAGAAAGTTTTATGCAGATTTTTAAAAAGTACTTCGTAAAGTGCAATAAACGTATTATTAAATCGAAAATGCACATAGGTATTATTTCATCACATTGGTATTATGTAAATAAGACAGTTTTATTTGTTTCAAACATTAATTTTAAAGTTATTACAAATAAAAAAGGTTAAGTCTTTTTTTTTTTTTTTTTTTTTGTCGTTTAGTGTATGTATATAATATATCAATAGTTAACTATTATTTCTTAATATTTTTTATTTAAATTTAATATTTTATCAACACCGTCTTCCGTAGTCCTTGCCTACCTTTTCAAGTTTCTCTGTCACTGCATTACCTTTGCAACAAAACCTGATTTACAGGAATTGTATTGGACGGCTGATAGCGGAACACTGTTCTGCGTTTGTAGTTATTTCTTAATTTGCCGATTAAGGACATTTAAAATAGTGTTGAGTTTTATTTAGACTTCATGCGGTACGGTACAGCGAATTAGAGTACTGCTTCGGGTCGGGAACCCGTGGGTTCAGCACTTTGCAGATCAGGTTTGCATTCATTTTTGACCGGCAGAAAAGTTTTCTTCTAAGACTTTTTTAGAATGTTTCTTTATAAATTGAACGTTTTGATTCCAGAGATTGGATAACATTACCTTTCGCCATAGCATTTGGAAGCAGCATGGCTCATAACAGAAGTTTAATTACAATTACTTAAATGTTTATATTATATTATTAGTTATTAATATATGCTTAAAAGTTTATATCTTATATGCTAAAATTCTTTGTTTTTCAATGTATATGTATTCTTTCTTATTTTGTATTTCTTATTCTGTCAAAGTACAGTAAATCACCGTTTATACTAAGGCTCCTATATATTTTATTTAAGGGGCTCTAGTTTATACGTCTTTCAAAGGACTGACGTAAAAGGACTTGTAAATGGAATGTCATATAATCGAAAATTTAATAATGCCATTTTGATTACTACAAATTTAATGACACTTAAGCAAAATTTGTATGAAAACACTAATTAATAAAGTTTCTTAGGTTAGTAAAAGTATATTATACTTTTTTTTTAAACAATAATTAATTAAAAAAAAAAAATGATTTATTATAAAATTAAAAAAAATCGTACTATTAATGCATGACTGAGTACTAATTACATGTATCATATATTGAGTATTATATTACATTTCTTAAGAACTGTATGAACACATTTTGAATATTAATTAAATATGTTGCGTATCTTTAATAATAAGCATACGGTTTATGTCCATACAGATAGTGATTTAATAACAATAAAAATCTGTAATATTCGTCTGATTTGCAGCTTGTCTATGAGTATTAAAAATTCTGCTCTGGATTGAGTTGATTCTTTGATCAGTATTCTTCGATCTTTCCTGTGTTCCTCCATTTAGATGCTTTCTAGGAAAAATCCGTATTATTTAGAACGGAAAATAATGACAGATCGAGAAATTTTGCGAATTTTTGTAAAGTGGAAAATTCGTATAACCGATATTAGCGGCGAATAAATGGCACTCTGTAGCTGTAACTAAAATGCGAATTGAGTCGAAAATTTGTATATACACTAAACATTTCAAGAGATGCGATCAAGGATTCTGCAAAAAATTTAAAAATTTCCCCTCTGAGGGGACATAATCAAAATACAAACAATGCAGTCAAAATGTTTGAAAAATTATGTTGTAATAAATAACTGTGGTATATTTTAACATTTTCAAACCATATGACGTTTATGTATATATCTATACATATCTATTTCAGTTTACGAGATTTCTTTTTTATAACCCTGAAAATCGTATTTGTGAAGTATAAGAGAACTTGTCCGTGCAAAATATATTAAAATGATTATATTGTATAACTCAGGCTTGTCCAATTCAAAAGACTTTATAGGCCGTTTTGAGATTGCATTTTTTTTTTTTTTTTCTCGGGCCGCATTGCATGTATCCTTTTTTGCACACATTTGCCACCTTTTGCACACATCTTTTTTTTTTTTTTTTTTTTTTTTGTGTGTGTGTGTGTGTGTGTGTGTGCAATTTCAAAATAGAACACACTGGTATTGTTTTTTAAAATTATGAAAGAATAGCAAAAGAACGGTTAAACATTTATGACTATACATCAGCAATTTCAATAATAATGATAATAATAATAAATGATAATAATAAATGATATACTGATAGGTTTATTTACGATGATCAATGCGATATTTGCATTGTTTTTCCTACATTTAATGTTAGTCTATTGGTAGTTACCGTAAATCGCATGTGGTCCGAGGGTCGCGGTTTGCCACCCTTAATATGACTGGAAGGGTAAAACAGTGACATATCTGTATAATTTTCCGTTATCCCTTTTCCTTTTATTTTCTGTAATAATTATGACAAACTAGTAAATTGAGGCCAAACCTCACTGAAACCGTTCGAGAAACCGGGCAGGTGATTTGATTAGTGACCCCAAAGCCTGAGAAAGTGACTGCTGCTCTGATTAGCCAGTCACTTGTTTACTACTGGCCATGACCTTGGCCGTAGCTCTCTTCCGTATATCTATCTGCTTCCACCTGGTGTACTTTTTTTTTTTTCGTATTTTTTTTTCTTCTTTTTTCCTATGCCGTGACGCTTCCTGGTGATGTGTGGTGGTGGTGCCTCCTGCAGAGCATAATTGTGGAATTTGCTACAAATGGCTTATTTATGAAAGAATGTCATAACTCGAATGATTTTTTTTTTATGTTATTTTACTCCCATTGTACAATGTAATAAAATACTTCTGACATTTTTAGATGCAATAAAGGGTTTGTAAATAAGAGAAGGCTTCTTTGGTGAATGCAGAAAAGATAGAATTGGATCCAGATGGGGGTATATCCCAGACTGCAAATTTGTGAGGAAATGGAGAGGGGCGGGGGGTCTTAATGTTATACCTAATATCCCAGTTGGAGCATTTTCAAGTTATATTGTAGCCGTAGAGCAGACAAATATGGGTTTTCACTGTATTTTTTCAAAAGAAAGAATGAAAAAAAGAATCGTAAAACGTTTGCATGAATGGATGGGAATTATTTCTCAAATATGTATCTGCAGTAACATATTTTGATGAAAGGATGAATGTGCTTTCATACTTTTCAAGTTTATAAGGATTTTACCGTGTTTTTTTTCACTCACTTTCTTGTTTGTTTGTTTGTCCAGTACAAATCTTGCAATCGTTTTTTAACTAACTTCCCGACTAGCTAGACAGTTGAGACAAGCTCAGAACTCTATGACAACGCACCTCGAAGCCCGATTTTCGAATTTTTGATTAGTTTTCTTTTAATTAATTAAAATAATTAAAATATGAAAATAATAACCTCCTAATAGCTTTAAAATTAGCCATTTGAATATTAGCTATAATTTAATTGTTGCCAAAAAAAAAAAAAATACGAGTACATTTTCTTTCGACAGAAAAATAAATACATTTACTTAAACGTGAACAGTAAAAAACTGTAAAAAAATTAAATTATGTATCTCACAAAAATTGACGTATTTATCATTGTAAAAAAATTTATACACATTCATAAAGTGCTAATATAGTTCTGTAGCTATGATTCAACAGAAAATTTAAAAACATGGTATGTGAAAAGTTTTTTTATCTTATAATTATTTGTTTTTGTTTGAAATTTGTTGATTGGAAAAGTAGAGTAAATACTTCGATTTACGTCTGTAGCTTTCTTCATGATTAATTACATAAGTTGAAATTTTATAGTCAAGTTCAGGACCTGATTAACCTTCCAACTTAAGGTAAGTACAAAAATCCAGTTGGAGCTTTTCACTGGCTACTTGTCCTGAAGATACCTAAAAATAGAATGCGAGTTAAAACATATGAATATGATGCATTTTTTCCCGTGCATCTTATTCGGAGTTTTCATATTATGTAGGGTGTCCCAGAAGTCTCTTCCTGATGAAAACTGTTGCTACATGCAGTGTATTGCAGATACACACGTTTTGTTTGTTGCATAACAAAAGACTACTTAACACAGGGTCCATACTCCTCAGGGAAAACCTGGAAAACAGGGAATACTCAGGGAATTTGGAATTTGTTAAAAAATGTCAGGGAAAACTCAGGGAAAATAAAAATTTTCATTAAAAGTCAGGGAAAATCAGTTATAAAGCCTGGAAAAACAAATGTTTTTTTTTTCTCTTGAGTTATGTTTTTCTTGTTTAGCTTCGTATCAAAATTTAAATGATTAAGTATTATGAAAATGCGCACGTAAATAATGATTTCTACCTGAATTTCTATCATGATCGGCAGTAATATGACATCATACAGTGAAAGTAGCTGTATTTTGTCCTGTCTAGAGGAGCGTTTCTTGTAATATGTCGCTAATATTTTCTTGAAAATTGTCTGGAATCTCAGGGAAAACTCAGGGAATTTTTTCCCCATACTTGAGTATGAACCCTGTAACAAGTTTCTTGTCTTTTTTCTCTCTCTCTCTCTTTTTTTTTTAAGGGGGGGGGGGAGGATCCTACAAGTGCCAATAACATAATAAGCAGATTCACCGAAAACAGTTCAATTCAGTGCTATATTCAGATTACATATGGTAAATCACTTCGAGATTTAAAAAGCATAAAGAATATGTGCGAAAAGTGTAAGGAATTTGGCAGTATGGACGGTCTTACAAAATGGCCTGCACAGTCTCCTGACATAACACCACTGGATTTCTTCTTTTAGGTTTATGTAAAGGACAAAGTGTAAACTTAAAAAATAAGCGACATCACGATAATTAAAACCATTATTATAACGAAGTTAGGATAATTAAAACCATTGCATGAATATCACTCAAGTAATATTAACCAACGCATGGTCTGAATTAGATTATCGGCTCTGAGCAACGAAAGCATTACATGTTAAAATTTTAGTGCTATGTAATAAAAACTTGATTATTATATTTCCGAAATAAGACAATTAAGTAGAATAGGTTGGCATCGGGTAAAAATTGAACGTAACTAGATAGGCATTCCATTTATAGCAAAACAAAATATTTTAGATTTTTTTTTTTTTTTTTTTTTTTTTATGTCCAGAAATTGACGAATATAAAAAGTGAAAATGTGACTTTGAAAATTTCGAACTAGTTAAAAAAAAAAAAAAAAAAAAAAAAAAAAAAAAAATAAGAAAAGCAAAATACCCGTAACCTACATCCCATAACAAGGGGGGGGGGGGGGGGGGTTAACCATGCGTTTCTGTGTTTGATTATACATTGCGCAGCTCGAGAGCCTACTTAATTCTTTTTAACTTGTTTTATTTCGTCTTTGGACTTCATTTGAATGCATCCGATACTGGCTATCGACATTAATACCCACCCCTACAAGGATGGTTGGAGGGAAATTCCATGGGTGGTCCTTATAGTAATCTTTTTGTTTGAAATTTCTCTCTCTCTCTCTCTCTCTCTTTTTTAGCTGTATTTTTTTAATATCTTTTATTATTATTTTAAAAAGTACGTGTGAATATATACATAAAAGTATGTCAGTAGTTTCACATGCCCACAAAATATTATGAAAAGAACTCTTTTTTTTTTTTTTTTTTTTTTTTTTTAAGGGACAGAAAATTTTTTCCCCTTCCTTTTCCGCCTGTCTATTTGAATACAGCATGTCAATGCCCATAAATATTGTTTTTCTTGTTTTTTTTTTTATTTGTTGTTACATTTGTTATTTTTATTTATAGTGAACCCTGTCTAAAAGACCACCTTTTTTTTTTGTCTAAATTATTATTATAAATAATCTCTAAAAAAAAAAAAAAAAAAAAAAAAAAGAGTTTAATATATTTAATATATTTAAATTATTTTTATTTATTTTTTATTTTTTATTTTTTTTGTCCCATAATTTCCCTATAAGATTTGATACTAATTAATTTACCCCCCCCCCCCCAATTAAAAAGACCCTGTACAATTGCATACAATTTCCCTCTTTTAAGGGTTACATCTTGCGATTGAGCAGATAACTTTTTTTTTATACCTCAACTTGACTTGAACATTGTTCATCCTGTAACTGAGATTTATTTCCATGCAGCACCTTGACAAGAAAAATGACACAAATTTAAAAAAAAAAAAAAAAAAAAAAAAAAAGGCTGGGTGGGTTACAAATTTGAATTTATGTCATTAAGACATGTGTATAAAGTGCCCCCCCCCCCCCCCATCATACACACAGACACATTTGCACGAAAAGCGTCACTTCTCTATTACAAATTATCCAATTGAGAGGCAGTTTAGTCAATTTTATTGTAGGCTAATCAATGCTTTATTGTTGTCTTTAAGTTGATTTTTACCATGTTTATATTAACTTCTATTCTTGTTTGTTTGTTTATTTGTATGTCCGGTACAAATCTTGCAATCGAATTTTAACTAACTTCCCTACTAGCCAGACATTTGAAACTTTCACAGTAGCTCAGAACCCGGTGACAACACAATACTTCGAAGTCCGATTTTCGAATTTTCGAATAGTTTTCTTATAATTAATTAAAATATGAAAATAATAACATCCTAATAGCGTTAAAATAGCCATTAAAATATCCTATAATTTAATTGTTGCCAAAAAAATTTTACGAGTTCATTTTCTTTCGACATAAAAATAAATAGATTTAATTAAACGTGAACATTAAAAAATTATAGAAAGTTAATTGATGCATCTCACAAAAATTGACGTCATTATCATTTTAAAAATTTTATGCACATCGATAAGAGCTCTATGATTCATCAGAAAATTTAAAACATGGTATATAAAAAGTTTTTTTTTTAATCTGATAATTTTCTCAACTGCTGAATTGTTCAGTTGCGTCACTGATTATTAAGAAGCTATGTAAACAAATAACGTAAATTTGAATTATTAAAACCATTTTTCTTTATATAACCTATTCCTTGAATTAAGATTTTTCTAAACAACCTCCATTGAAAAGTACTTCTGTAAAGGACCAATTTTCTATGACTCGAGGTGTGGCCCTCTTAAGCAGAATTTGTTGCATTTAATTTAGGGATGTTTCTAAATTTCGGTATGTATTTGGTATTCGACTATACTACCGAATATTCGGTTTTCCCAATATCAAATTATTCGGCTAGCCCTTATTTATTTTTCGTCTTTATTCTTTTCCTCTTGTGTTTATGTCTGTATTTATTTATAAGATTATTTTAGTCTTGAATTGTTACTGAATCCTCCCTTATTATTACAGGGTGGGGACAGACACGTCTTCTTTTCTTTATTCTTACAGCAGTATATTCATATAATATTTTTTACTTAATTGTGCAAATTTACTACTAAAAATTCCAAAAGAAAAATACTGGTGGAAGAATCAGGGAAAGAATTTGACCTGTTGTCACCCTGTATTCAACGAAATTATCTGTAAATTATATACAGAGCTGCCAAGTTTTTAAACTTTTTGACACCAGTATTTTTAAATGAAAAATGTTATGTATATTTTCGACGATTAATGTTACTAAAAACAGCTATAAAAATTTTTCTGTTTGAAGTCTCCCGCCAAAAACATTAGACTTGGCATCTATGCATATATATGTCCTGGGTTTTTCCTAAATGGCTATACCGATTTCCATAAAAAAAATAAGGTTTAAGGGTATTTTGAGATGATAAACCGATCTGACTTATCTTCACGAAAATTAGTGTTTGCTGGTAATCCGGATTCAGCCTGGGGCGAAGTATTTTAGCAGAAGTTTGTTTTTTATGGGAAACTACTAGAACAATTTCGACAAACATTTAAGATTAGGTGTTTTTTGAAGCTATTCATTTTTTAAATTTGTGTATTTATTTTAAAATGTATTGAAACTATTTTTCATGTTCTGTTGGGTTGTGGTGGGGTAAATTTCTATCTAATATCCATAATACTCAGTGATGCCTGATATTCAAAAATTATTTCTCCAAACAGGTCTTCAAATTTCCCCAAATCCGGTTTTTTTTTTTTTTTTTTTTTTTTTTTTTTCGAAAAGATCCACGACTTGATTTCTACTAAAAAAGGGGGGGGGCAGATTTTTCTATGATTTAAGCTCAGATTTTTCCTCAAATGAAGGCAATTTTTGAAAAAAATCCCCAAATAACAATAAAGCTATTGAAAGTCTCTAGTCGTAGGGATAAATCATTACGTTGCCAACATTGACAGAAAGTTGAACTCCCCAGATTTGTCCCCAAAAATTTCAGAATTCCTCATAAAAGTCCCCACAAACATTTGGTCCCCAAAATTGTCCCCAGAAGTCTTAAAAATCCTCAAAATAGGGAGAAAATCCCCAATCAGGCATCACTGATCATACTTGGAGAGGCAGAAGAATATACGAGAAGAGATGCAAAATAAAAATCTTGATGTCTACAAAATACTAGTTCAACCTTGGTAGAACATATGAAATAGGTCGATCCATTACTCATTTAGAAATATTCATCTAAGATGTTGCCAGAAAAAAAAAAATAAAAGGGCGACTATAACTGTCACAATTTTTTCCTGTGAAATATATTTCTTTGCAAAAGAGGCGTCAATGGATGTTCAAAATTAAAACCTTGTCGATAAGTAGAAGTCCGCGAAATGTTAAGATAAGAACTTCTTGTAGGAAATAAAAAACACTCTTTTTTTTTCGTTTTTGTACGAGATAGCATTCAGACGAAGGTTAGAAAAAAATATATTGTTGTGTCCTTCGGCTGGACCTCGACACGTTTAAGGAGTCCCGTAACCTTGGCCTTTACCCATAATCCAGCGACGTTACTCACCAGCCGCATGGATCTTCCACAATGCAGCCGCATTTTTTTATTTATTATGTCATGGCGTTTTTTAATGGGTGGAAATAATAATAAAAAAAAAGTGTTCCGATAAGGAACGGAACTATCCAAATGTGTTATGTTAATTTCGTGCTAATGGATTTTTTGTAGAAAAGGTGTCTTTCCATTAGTCATTAGTCGAGCTCTTTAATGTGATATAATGCGACAATTTCAAGGAGAAATTTCCATATTCAGTCGAATGCCTTTCCTAAATCAGTTATGTGGAATGTCCCATAGCGATAAATGTCTTGAGACAGGTGCTTAATTAATTGGAGTTCATTTTATGGACAAGTGGTATTGAAGCAGGTAAAAAAAGGGGGATTTTTCTCGATTCAATTTGTTAAATGTAATAATCTCGACAGTAGTGATATCGCGAGGCTTTAAAGTTGAAGTCATTATTTCTCGTAAATTTTTATTTACTGTTAATAAATATTCATTTATTATTATTGCTTTTTTCATTATATTTTTTTACTGAACATAAGAATCCTTACAAATCAGAATATATCTTAGAGAGAAAATGAAAATTTTCAAAATTGTCGTAAGATGGCATAAGAAAATCAGTATGCATAAAACATTCTACCATATCATTGTAAATCATTAAGTTGGTCAAAATTCTTAGAAAATCCTGAAAAGAGCTGCCACCCCAAGTTAAAATTCTTGCTGGTATTTGTTTGCTAGTCTAGCATTAAATGCTGTATCCCAGTATATAAAATAGCATAAAATACCAAAAATATTTGCTGGTTCCACCAAAATTACCAGCAAGTCATGGTGTGTATTGGCACAGTTTATTGCTTGTCCAGCATACATAATCCAGCTTCTGTTGCTTGAATAGTATGTTGCTGGTCCAGCAGTAATTATGACTACTATTTGCTTGAAATTTCTGCTATACTAGCAGTAATTCACAACCAACAGATGCTTTTTTTTTGCTATTTTCTCACTTCTCACTGGCATCTAGCATGCCATGCTATTTCTACTTAAGCTGCCGACATAACATATTACGCTGGCAAGCATAGAAAAGCACATAATAGCTTGTTAAGGTACATACCTCTCCAGGCTTTGGAAAAGTTTAAACAACAAATAAGCATAAAATGCTTGTATATAGCTTGTCGTGCTATTGCTGTGTAAGCTAGCTAATATAGCATTTTATGCTGGCTAGCATTATAAAGCATATAACAGCATGAAAATCTAGCAGACAAAGCAAAACATAGCAATAACTAGCCTATTTTCTTTGCTGGTACTAGTATGGATTTTAACTTGGGACCTCACCGTCTGATATGCACCCAAATTAAGTCATCATAGTAGTTTTTTTATAAAAGTTATCTCTTATACGAATATTAACGCACTTATACACTACAAACGTTGAAATACAGATTCCTCATATATAGGGCGCGCCGGCCTCGTAATTGGAAGATTGCGGGTTCGGTACTCGAGCCGGCCAAAGACCGTCGTGTACACTAATGGTGGCTGGTGCACGTAAAATCTGTCGTGGCCACAATGTCCCATCAAAAATTATACCTCTGGGGGTTACCGAAGCGGGAGAGCCATCCCCTTCCGTGGAGGATCAAAATTGTGATGGCATGTCTCCGGACCACCTCTAGGGGTGTGTCCCAGACCGTCGCCAATTGCCCATCTGCGCAGCATTAGTGCGACGTAAAACCCAATCACCAATCACCTCATATATAGGGGAAAGTTGCAGCACAGCGGCGTTCCTTTTTGACCAATATGCATAGTTTTTCATAATAGCTATCAAACATAACAAGTTTCCCAGGTAGGCGTTACAGCGTTGCAAATAAGTCTGAACAGTGAAAAATTAGTTATAACAACGTTATATGCTACTGGGGTTAGTGCACTTATACTATATAGAAGCTGCAATGTACCTTTCCTTAAATGAAAAAAAAAAAAAATGTTGCATGGCAACATCACCTATCGGCCGTTATACAATAAAATTTTGAGTCATTTTTTACACAACTAGTACTATATATATATATATATATATATATATATATATATATATATATATATATTACATAACAAGTAGGTACTCAAATTACTTAAAGTACGATTGATTCTAAAACGCCTTATTCGAATGAACTGTTATAGGTAACCATCGCTCGAATTATGTAGATTTTGGTGAATCTAGCAGTTATATTTTTTTTTACAGGGACACAACGAAAAATTCTTTATCATGGCCTATGAGCTAAAGTGCGATAGCGTCTAAACACCTCATTTAATTGTGCTTTAAATTTATATACATATTATAGGTCACTGTCGCACGGAACTGTATGGATTTTTGTTGATGAATTTAGTACTTAGATTTTTACAGGGACACCATGAAATATTCTTTATTATTATGACCTATAGCCTCAATTTATCTGAAGTGCAATAGTAATAGCTGAAAATTGAACAATATATTAATATGGAGAGAAATACACAAACACCTTATTATATCTTTCCCTTTGGTTTATTTAACGACTTCTCTTACTTTATTTAATCAACCCTTAATTACTTAATGTTCGGAAAGTCGAGTGGAGTCACTCCAGTTTTTTATTTGTTTATTTATTTTTAGTGAGGATGTTAATCATAATATGCATTTTCTTCTTTTTAGGATGATTGCTCTTATGGGAGGTGAAGACAGTTGGGTGGCTAAATGGCAACGGATAAGTAAGTACTTTTTTATTCTATTTCCTTCTCAACGATATAAATAAACACATTTATTACAGTGAACCCATATTTAATGAGAAAGTTGGACTGCCCCCCCCCCCCCCTCTCTCTCTCTCACACACACACACATATTTAAAAAAAAAAAAAAAAAAAAAAAACGCGTTAAATTTGATTGTTTTGATTCGATTTTGTCACTACTTTAAAAAAAAAAGAAAAAAGGAGAATTTTCTTCAAAGTTTTAATGCTACAATATTATTTTACAAACTACTATTTTGAAATATTGGGGATAAAATTTTAAAACACGCACTTAAAAAATATAGGAACGCTGCGACCCCTGCTTACTTATTCCTGTTTCTTGAGCTTTTACCACTTGCGTGACGACATTTTCAATGGAATATATGTCTGAAGTTAAAGCATCGTCAGTAACAACCTTTTTTGTAGTCTTCGATTGCTCATCTGATTGTACTCAACTTTAAAGAATTTTTTCTTTTTTCTTTTCTTTTTACATTAATTAATGGGGAGAAATTCTAAAAAGTATTTCTCACTTTAAAAAAAAATCATATCGTAAAATACCGCAAAAGTCCCCTCCCCTCCCCTTGTTTTCCACAAGAATTTCGTTTATTCTGAAAATACCGAATAAGCACCTCTTTACGCTCAGCAGTATACTACATCCGAAAATGAGAAAGTTTTTTACGTTACTTATTTGGAAAACGTAATTTAATGAAAGACGTAAGCTTTCTGAAATAGCGACAAACTTTTTAAAACATTTATTGAATGGGGGGAACGAAGAATTTCCCGGACTTGTCCCGTTACTTGAATGCCAGTTAACCAAGAGTTTACTGCTTTTTTTTTTTTTATCACAGTAATTTAATTATATATGTGTGTGTTTCGCTTTAAAACATTTTTATGACACGTAATTGTAGCAGGTAGTAAATTTCTCTCTATACATAGGGTAAGTGCACCAGTGATTGACACTTTTAGAGCAATCTCTGATGTTTTTACTGTTCTATGACTTCAGAAAATACTTTTAGAAATCTTAAGTTATTACATATGGCATGAAAGACATTCAGAACTACATATATGTTAAAATATATACATATGATAACAATTATTTTTTTTTTTTTTATGAATTTTTATTTGACACCCACTCAATGTTCCAGTAATTGACACTGCCAGTTTTTCTTTTTATTAGTAATTGGCCCCCTATGTTCCAGTGCTTGACACTGCTAGTTATTCATTTTACCAGTTATAAGCATCGTATGCTCCAGTGTTTGACATAAAATGTTAAAATTCTTATATGTAAAATATATGATTTTATTATTTTTCTTATTTATTAATTATTTCGGGATAAGATGTCAATCACTGGAGCACCTACCCTATATATTTTTCCAATTATTTGCCGCTTACTCGCCCTTCCCCAAATGTATTCCGTTTTCCCCAAATGTATTCCGTTTTCCCTTGCAGATTTAGGGGGGTGCGCTTGAATGTATTTATTTTATGCATATCTTACATATTAATTACATATTACATATCACAGAGCTGCCAACCTAATCCGGCAAATTGTTAGTACCGCCCATTTTCCTACATCACTTAATTTTTAGAGTAATTCTCTTCAAATATATTTACGATGAATTAGAAAACAAATACTCTAAAAATTAAATGGTGTAGAAAAATGGGCGGTACTAACAATTTGCCGGATTAGGTTGGCAGCTCTGATTATTAATTTCCAGGGTTGGCAAGTTTCTTCCAAGGCGGAAAAAACCGCGGAAAAAACCATGGAAAAAACCGGCCAGAAGAAATAGGTTTCTTCCAAGTGGAAGAAATGGAAGAAACTGTTTTTCTTAAAAATTTATCCTATAAATTGCAGATTTGCCAGATACAATGGATGCATTGATCTTATAAACAACTTAAAGTAACTTTAAATATACCTATACAAATTTAATAACATATTTAGTTAATAATTATGAGGTTTTTTATCAAAATGAGCCTTGGTATCTCATGATCACATTCCAAAATACTCAAAATCCAGTAAAAAAATCAATTTCAATTTAAACAGTATAAAGTTTTATAATTTAGACAATTTTATTTCTTTAACTGGTAATAAATAATAATTTGGATCACTTGCTTGTAATTTCTGATAAAACAGCTCTTAACGTAATCCAGTTAATTAAAAGAACCAGTATGCAATAATTACTATTTACTGTATTACAAAATGTCATAAAAACTTTATTTTCCTTATAGTCACATACAGTACAGTCCTCTCCCTCTAATCTGCAGATTTATAATCTGTTAATCCTTCTAATCCGTAATTGATTTTTTAATCTAAAAGAAATTTACATCTCATATTTCAAAAAAATTCACATTTCTCACATTTTTCTTTTTATTACCATGTTTTTATTAACTTCGATTCTTGTTTCTTTGTATGTTTGTTCGGTACAAATCTTGCAATCTATTTTTAACTAATTTCCCTACTAGCTAGACATTTGAAACTCACAGTAACTCAGAACCCGGTGACAACACAATACTTCGAAGTCAGATTTTCAAATTGTTTTCTTTTAATTAATTAAAATATGAAAATAATAAGCTCTTAATAGCAATAAAATAGCCATTAAAAAATTAGCTATAATTTAGTTGTTGCCGAAAAAAAAAAATAAGAGTTCATTTTCTTTCGACATAAAAATAAATACATTTAATTCAACGTGAATGTAAAAAAATTATAAAAAGTTAAATTATGCATTTCACAAAAATTGACGTCATTATGAATTTTAAAATTTTATACACATTGATAAGTGCTAATGTACGATGCTAATATACGTTGTTCTAAAAGGAGTAATATTTTATTTGTAAAACCAACTTTTTTTTCACTATTATTATTTCACTGAACTGATTCCGCGTGTTTAAATATTGCTTAAATATTTTTTTTTAGCCTCACGTATTTTATTAATGACTCATCAGAAAATTTAAAAACATGGTATATAAAAAGTTTTTTTTTTTTTTTTTTTAAATATCAAACTTTCAGCATAATCCTTACTTTGAAACACAAATAGAGAAGGGGGGGGGGGGGAGACAGAGTAACATTCTTATATTTATTATCCTGCAATTCATACAGACTAGCGCTGAAAATAAACCACTATTACATGAATGTTTAACAAAATTAATCAGCAATGAATATTATTTCCAGACTTTCAAAAATATTTTGTTTCATATTTTTTAAATATGTTTAAAATTTTATAGGTACTACCTATTATTTGAATATGCTTAAATTATTTACCATCCTATATGAATGTGATAGATTAGTTTTATTAATATTGAAGAAATATTTATTCTAAAATTTATTAAAAATCCTCTTTCCGTTTTGATGTCTATTTAATTAATAATTACTGACTTTGTATCTGCAAAAGAAAACTGTAAGCAAAGGCAATGATCTCTAATTTGCAAATTCCTATTATCTTTACAACCTCTGGACACAACTTTTGAGAGTTAGAGGGAGTTGACTGTAAAACAAATGAAAAGTTTTTTCGTAGTTCAATACTGCACTTTATTTTTCAACTTAAAATAAATAAATACAAACTATGGATTTTTTTTTTTTTAATCCTAGAGAGCTTGCAGGACAGTTTAAAAGTAGGTATCTTACTTATTGATACAGTTCATTGGGTACCAGCTTCTAGTTTATACAAAAAGTTGTATTTTTTTTTTTTTTTTAAGTGCAAATATTATGGCTAAAAATTCCATAATTATTATCACTTGTACTGTTTGAACGTATAATAATATTATGAGATAGTATCTATGCAAAAAATTCTAAAAATATTAGCATTGAAAAGTAAAAACCCATCACCTGTATATACTTAGTGTTTGTTATCAAATAACTTATTTTTCTAAAGATATTTTAATATTAATTGAATTATAGTTTAGATTTGGCATTATATTTATACTTTGAGTTTATATAGTTCATAAATATTAATTTTGAACATCTGTTTTGTCTTTTGGTTGGTTTCTTCCATTTCTTCCGGTTTCTTCCATTTCTTCCAGTTTCTTCCGGTTTTTTCCAGTTTCTTCCACTGTCCTGGAAGAAACTAGTTTCTTCCGGAAGAAACCCAACCCTGTTAATTTCCCTCATTAAATCAGAGCAAATTAAAAAAAAATATGGAGTAACTCCACTCGACTTTCCGATAATTGAGTAATTAACAGTTTTGTAGATAAAGTAAAGAAAGAAGAGTTGTTAAACAAACAAAAGAGAGAAAACCATAATAGAGCGTTTTAGTATTTTTCTCCATATATTACACGATGTTTTATTTAACGCTACTGAACTTTGAGCCCATAGATCATAATGATAAAGAATTTTTCGTTGTGTCCTTGTAAAAACCTATAAATGCTAGATTCACCAAAATGTTTATAGTTAGTGCAACAGTGATTTATAATATTCATATAAATTTTCAGCTCAGTTGAATAAGGCGTATCGCACTTTTAAAAATTTGGTCCCATAGGCCATAATGATAAAGAATTTTTCTTTGTGTCAGATTCACCAAAATCTATACAGTTGGTGCAACTGTGACCTATAACATGTGTACAAATTTTTTGCTCAGATTAATAAGGCGTTTAGACGCTATCACACTTTTAAAAATTTGGTCCCATAGGCCATAATGATAAAGAATTTTTCTTTGTGTCCCTGTAAAAAAACTATAAGTGCTAGATTCTCCAAAATCTATACAGATTGAGTATCTGTGACCTTTAATATGTGTATAAATTTTTTGCTCAATTGAATAAGGCGTTTAGATGCTATCGCACTTTTAAGATTTTGGTCCCATAGGCCATAATGATAAAGAATTTTTCTTTGTGTCCCTGTAAAAATACTATAAGTGCTAGATTCACCAAAATCAATAGGGTTCGTACTATGGTGACTTACAATATACGTACTAATTTTCAGCTTATTCGAACAAAGCGTTTAGACGCTAGCGTGTTCACTCACAGACATACACACATACATAAACATACATACATCATCGCAAAAATAGTGAAAACGAACTCAGGGGACCTCGAAACGTATAAAAATATCAAAATCTCAAATTCGGATTTTTGACATGATTACAATACTTTCCTCACTATAGTGCTCGGAAAGTAAAAAAGTATATACGCCAGTGCATATATAAAACATTATATACCAAACAAAATGCTTCATTTTCTAGTTAAATACGGAAAGTCGTTAAAAGGGAGATCGACATGAGCAGGTCCCACTGTATATAAGGTGGAAAAAATGTATACCATCGGATTCAATATTTTGTAATTGTTTTAGAAATTCCTTGTGTGTTTTATAGCATCTCTTAAATTGTAATTTAGTGCAAGATTAAAGAAATAACCTTCTTTTCTCCCTTTGGTACACATATGAGCTTGATACATATTGCAGGATTTGTACTCCTCGGGGAAAATCTGGAAAACTCATGGTATTAGAATTTCGGTTCCAAGTGTCATGTCAGAAACATCTCATGGAAAATAAAAATTTTCATGAAAATCCTGAAAAAAAAAAAAAAATAGATTTAAACATATTATTTCTTTAAATTACAATATTAAATCATAGCTCCCCCCCCCCCCCACACACACACACCCAGTGCTGCCAGATTGAGGGAAATTTTTATTTAACCGCCACCACTAAATTTTAATTGAAACCGTCTGTTAATCGTTTCAAAACATCTTTTAAAGAAATTTTCGATGTGATTATGTAACCGTTACAAGTAAAATTTAACGGTGGCTATTGAATAAAAATTTCCCTCAAATCTGGCAGCACTGCCCACACCCCGACTTGTAAATAGAATCTGAAAAATAAGTATTTTTCTTCCAGTTGTTATGTAAATTATTTCGTCCCTTACATTATCCTAATTAATTTGATTCATTAGACAGATGTCAGCTAGCATAAAAATTAGCGAAAACTTTCACGTTTATAAGGTTCTGAGAAAATATTTCTAGCGGTCTTCTTTCAGCGACGACGCAGGGGATGCCTGTTAGATCGGATGAAGTATAACTGGAAGGACGATCTTATCAGTTTCGGTTTTTCTTTGCTCCCGTTGCACTTAAAATTTTGATAGCGGCCTTTGTAACTGGACAAGGTAACACATTTTCCTTTTAAACCGAAAGTGAGGAGGTCTTTAAGAAAATTTTATTTTCATTTTTGGCTTATGTTGCCGCAGTGCGCAAAACTGAAATCAGTCACGTTGCAATTTATAAACCTAGATACGCGGTTTTTTTTTTTTTTTTTAACTTCTTATCCTTACATGGTAAAACTTCTTTTTTAGTGAAATCTTTGAAATGGACGACTACTATCTCTGACGTCATTCTACGTCCAGATGACGATTTTCTTTTATGTGTATCCCACAAACAGTAGGACTATAGCCAATCATAATACAGATTTTTCCATCAGACATTGAAAGCTCCGTCTCTTGTGAGTCATCCATTGAGTTTTTCCTTTATTTACACGTCCAGTAGCAGATACAGTGCGCAGCACGACGGCGTGCGCTATTGACGACGCGCACGACGTCGTGACGGCGCGCACGACGGCGTGCGCATGACGGCGTGCGCTGTCATGTCAGATTTTTCTGACATGACACTTGGAACCGAAATTCTAATACCATGAGTTTTCCAGATTTTCCCCAAGGAGTACAAATCCTGCAATATGTATCAAGCTCATATGTGTACCAAAGGGAGAAAAGAAAGTTATTTCTTTAATCTTGCACTAAATTACAATTTAAGAGATGCTATAAAACACACAAGGAATTTCTAAAACAATTACAAAATATTGAATCCGATGGTATACATTTTTTCCACCTTATATACAGTGGGACCTGCTCATGTCGATCTCCCTTTTAACGACTTTCCGTATTTAACTAGAAAATGAAGCATTTTGTTTGGTATATACTGTTTTATATATGCATTGGCGTATATACTTTTTACTTTCCGAACACTATAGTGAGGAAAGTATTGTAATCATGTCAAAAATCCGAATTTGAGATTTTGATGTTTCTATACGTTTCGAGGTCCCCTGAGTCCGTTTTCACTATTTTTACGCTGATGTATGTATGTATGTGTGTGTGTATATGTCTGTGAGTGAAGACGCTTAGCGTCTAAACGCTTTGTTCGAATAAGCTGAAAGTTGGTACATATTGTTTGAAGCTCTGCAAACTGATTTAACATCTCCAAAAAACAAGTAATGTTAGATTTAATAATACAAATATAATTTATGTCATGCCTCTATATTATTGTACTTGTGTATTTTTAAGGGGTTACATGTGTTTCGGAGAAGAAGGAAAAAAAAAAAAAAAAAAAACCTCTCTCTCTCTTTTTATCTCTATCAATCGATTAATCAGTTAATTAATTATTATTTTTTTTTTACTTTCCGAACACTATAGTGAGGAAAGTATTGTAATCATGTCAAAAATCCGAATTTGAGATTTTCATGTTTCTATACGTTTCGAGGTCCACTAAGTCCGTTTTCACTATTTTTACGATGATGTATGTATGTGTATGTATGTGTGTGTGTATGTCTGTGAGTGAAGACGCTTAGCGTCTAAACGCTTTGTTTGAATAAGCTGAAAGTTGGTACGTATATTGTAAGTCACCATAGTACGAACCCTATTGATTTTGGTGAATCTAGCACTTATAGTTTTTTTACAGGGACACCAGGAAAAATTCTTTATCATCATGGCCTATGGGGCAAAATTTTTAAAAGTGCGATAGCGTCTAAACACCTTGATTTCATCAAGGTGTTTGAAATTGAACACACCTTGATAATTCAATTGAGCTGAAAATTTATATAAATAATATAAATCACTGTTGCACTAACTATAAGCATTTTGGTGAATCTAGCAATTATAGGTTTTTACAGGGACACAACGAAAAATTCTTTATCATTATGATCTATGGGCTCAAAGTTCAGTAGCGTTCAATAAATCATCGTGTAATATATGGAGAAAAATACTCCACTCTATTATGGTTTTCTCTCTTTTGTTTGTTTAACAACTCCTCTTTCCTTACGTTATCTACAAAACTGTTAATTACTCAATGTTCGGAAAGTCGAGTGGAGTCACTCCAGATTTTTTTTTTTTTTTTTTTGAGCATATAAAGGAGAAAATTTTAAACAGTATTTTATAAAATTTGGGAAATTTCAGTCGCTGGGACCTGGCTTCCGAAGACCCATCAGAAAAAAGTGGTCAGTATAACTCATGATATAGCTAGCTCAAAAAAAAAAAAAAACTTTTTTTTTTTTTTTTTTTTTTTTTTTTTTTTTTTCTGTTAGTAAATAAGTATAGCTCGTGTCCAGGGTTCGTAAATATCATGATATTTTTGAAAATATCAAAAATATCCGATATTTTGATATATATCCGATATTTTTGATATATATCCGATATTTTCAAAATTGTCAAATTATGATAAATATTTTCAGATTTAATGCAACTTAAACACCTATACATATTGCACATTATATAAAAACTAACATAAAACATTATTCTAATATAAAATAGTTTTTTTATATGTATAATTATAAGTAATATATATATATATATTTTCTTTTTTTTAAACACTAACAAAATTTTAAGTTAAACAATTTCTCTTTCAAAACACAAATTATAAAACTATCTCAAATCTCTAGAATGTTTTATTTCTGTTACAAAACTAAGTACAAAATGAAATTTATTTATTTTTGTTCAAAAATTTAAACAAAATGTAAGTTTTTCTGCTTTTTCAGTTCCTAGCCTGTTGCGCAATTTAGAATGAACAAAACCAAAGCTAGAGAAAACTCTCTAAGGATGCTGTTGTTGATGAAGCAGTAAACAATTAATTAACTAACTTGGAATTTTTTCCTTTTAGTGGCTGTTCAATTTTAATATTATCCCACTTTAGAAAAACATTTTCAGATGTGTAAAAATTATTTTTGTTAGCTCCTTTTAGCATTTCATTTAAAATAAAATTTTCAATATCAATTGAAAATTTAAAGTTCTAATTTTTAGATAATAAATATAAATATGATGAATAATGCTATTTTCAAAATACTTCACATAAATGAAAATATCAAAAATATCGAAAATCCCGATATTTTAAAAATAAATATCGGATATATATCATGATATATATCCATGATATATATCGATTGATATATATCCCGAACCCTGCTCGTATCTAAACAAAGGATTTAAAGGGGGGGGGGGGAATGGCAGTTGTATGCAAAAACAATACAATTATTAGTTCATTTTACTCTACTTTTAACCTTGTTAAATTTAGTTTCTAATCGAAATAATACCCTTCGTTCAATCACGAGTTATACAGGGTGATTGTAATTAAAGTTACGATTTCGAAACGCTATAATTTTAAAACTACCCATCAGAGCGATTTGGATATTTTACCAGAGCAATCGTGAGGCAATCAAATTTTGTTTGGGGGAGAATAAAAAGTAGTTCCAGTCAGGGGAAACGCCTAAATGGACTCATTAAACACAGGAATGTTGTTTGCAACACAATGGAATAGCAGGAAACAGTAGACTTCAAGGGTTTACTACAATTATTTTAGCAAAAAGACAAGAATACGTATTTACAGCGGAAACAGTCCTAGTGAAAAGAGAAAAAGAGGAGCTTCACGAAACAAATACTTTACGGATAATTAACGGCACATTTTGGAACTTTTTTTTTTTTTTCTTTTGCCAAACAAAATTTCATTGCCTCACGATTGCTCTGGCAAAATATCAAATCGCTCTGATGGGTAGTTTTAAAATTATAGCCTTTTGAAATCGTAACTTTATTTATAATCACCCTGTACTTATCTGGTAACAGATTTTTTTTTTTTTTTTAAATAAAGCTATTATGAGTTATGCTGCTTTTCTGAAAGGTCTCCGGAAATGAAAATTCTATAAAATATTGTCTTAAACTTTTGTTATAAAATATTGTTAAAGTTTGTTTTATTGTTAAAATTTGTTTAAAATATTGTTAAACTTTTATATGCTCAAAATTTTGCTTTTTTTTTTTTTTTTCCCTTTATGTATTTATGTATATTTATTATATTAAAAAAAAAAAAAAAAAAAAAAATAGAAAATATGCTTTTTTGTTGTTGTTAAGCTTTCGAAACCCATGCAAAACCCTGTAGCAGAATTTAGGCAACATGCACAGCGACACTGTCGCAGAAAAGAAATTGTCACTTGCGGAAAGATTTGCCCATAAAAATGAAAGCTCTTTCTAAATTTCAGTAGGAAATAGAAACTCGTGTCTTGTATTTAAGAATTCTCCAACAGTCTACTAATAATATTGATGTCTTTATAGTTACGTGTACATATTATGTGTAAATAAGAAAATATGTCAATATTGTCTTACAGTAAAGGTTTGCACGAACAAGACTTCCCGCAGGAAAGCATAAAAAATTTCTGTAATAGGGTCCCTTAAATTTTCATTTTTAATGCAAGTCTTATAGCTTTTATGAATTACTGATACTTCTTATAGTACCAGACTTGGTCCAACATTACTGAGTCGCAGACGAATTTTGTTTCGCTGCATATAGATGCAGAAAATTATGCTTCTGGATTTACACGCTTTATAATCCCCTGAATCTAAAACAAAATGAAATTGATACATATTTTTAAATACACAAAAGCCTTTTTAGTTCCCCATCCCGTATGGGGAACTTAGGTAATCGTGAAATTTTTCGACCTCGGTTTTTTTTACTCTTTTACACGTTTTCAGGTGTGCGGAATCCGAAAATAACAAAATTTGTATGGTGTCCGTCTGTAGGGTGTGTGTTAGTCTGTTTACACGATATCTCAAGAACAAATGATCGCAAAGAGGTCAGACCAGTTTTAAAATATTACTTTCGACACTGGCAAGAACCCTATTCATTTGCAACATTCGAATTAAAAAACTTCAGCAGTTATTCGAAATTTACGATTTTCTTAACATGGGAAATAGGACAAAATTTCACTTAAACGTGCATTAAATGGAAATTTTTTACTGTAAAAATGTCAGACCAGTTTTAAAATATCAGTTTTGATGCCGGAATGAACATCAGTAACTATAAATATGATACTTTGAAAATTTCGCAAGTTATTGGAAATTTACGAATTTCTTAACATGGCGGTATAGGGCAAAATTTCACATAAACGTCAATTTTGAGCGATATTTTCATCGGAAAGATGTCAGACTACTTCTGAAATATTATTTAGGATACTGGCATGAATACCACTGACTATGAATTTTCCAATATAAAAATTTCGTAAGTTATTAGAAATTTACGAATTTCTTAACATGGCAGAATAGGGCAAAATTTCACACAAGCGTCAATCTTGAGGGATATTTTCATCGAAAAGGTGTCAGGCTACTTTTGAAATATTATTTAGGATATTGACATGAATACCATAGAGTATGAATTTTCTAATTTAAGAAATTCGTAAGTTATTTAGAATTTACGATCCTCTTAAAATGGCAGAAGAATACAAAATTGAGCATAAACGTCCATTTTGAGGATGATAAATATATCAGACAACTTCAAAATAACATTTATGATACTAGTATGAACATGACTGATTACAAATATTCTAATAGGGAAATTTCGTAAGCTATTAAAATTTTATCAACATAACAAAATTGAAAATGTTCCATATAAATATGCATTTTGAGGATTGTTGCATTGGAAACGGTGTTAGAAATAAGAATTTTGAAAGTAGGCGTCAAAATGACGCCTGGATTAAATTTTTTGGGCGCAAAATGAAAAATCTAGGTGCCATCTATATTTAAATATGTATATTAAAGATAATAATAAAGCATCAACTTGTAAATAATACATGCAAGATTATATAAAACATATTTATGTAATGAATGTAATTACATTGACAATATTAAACGTACATATTTAAAATCGCAAATTCATTCTTCACCCAGAAGATACAGTATACCACCACAATTTAATAGCATTTTCTGGGCAGAAATCTTCCAATTTAGAGCTGTTTAATTTAATAGTTAACAAATCGTCAACTACTTTCATAGAGATATGATTTCTTAAATCAGTTTTTATTAGGTTCAATTGACTGAATCTGATGGGATTGGGAAAATTATTAGGTATGATGAGGAAAAAATCCAGGTGTCAAATATGGCACCTATGATTGGAATTCTAGGCGTCAAAATGAAAAGACTGGTCGCAAAATGCGACTGACGACCGCTTATTTCTAATTTGGAAATAGTAGCATGAAAACTGAACAGCGGAATCGACCCTGATAAAATAAATTAATAGATTAGAATAAGATAAATATATCGAAGTGAACGGTGGATAGCCTATTAGGCAGGGATTTCATTCTGTCACTGTGTCAAGCGTTTTCTCAAATTAATTTCTCTTAACATGATAACTATGTTAAGAGAATGTCCTGTTCTAGAAATTTATGAATATATATATATATATATATATATATGATGGGGAACTGAGTAGAGTCCACCTATGCCAACTAGTTTACATAGTATATGATATGAAAACTACTTAGCCATCGTTAACAGAATCATACACACACAAAAAAGAAATATTTGATTATTGTGCTGCAGTCGGCAGCAAAATTATTGAAGCACGCATCCCCACTTTTCATATATATATATATATATGTATTTAGTTTGATCGCTATGTTTTATCATTAGCTTACTTTCTTATAAACAGCATAAAACTAAAATCATGGCTGGACAAATATTTACTTAAGAAAACTGTATTAGGTGCCCACCTTTTAAGTAGGAATTGTTGCTAGTGCTTCATTAATTTTGTGCCTACTGTGTGTTTGGAAATGGCTTGATATTCTTTTCCAGTTGTATTATGCTTCTCTCTCTCTCTCTCTCTTTTTTTTTTTTTTTTTTTGTGCTAAATTTAAATGCATGCTTTAGTGCGTATGTAATTGATAAGGTAACACAGAGCACTACTCAAAATTAGTCGATGACGTTTCAAATAATCGTGTTGGCGACAATTCTTTAAATAATATAAAATAAATTTTAAAATTGCATATCAGCCTTAAATGTTTTATGTATATTGCTGCATTATTCATACGGGAAAAGGGGGGAGGTTGAGGAGAGCTGCACTCTTCCCCCTTACACAGCATATTGCTGGTTCTAAAATTAATTTGAAATGTTCCTAAAGTAGACTATAATATTTATATATCCAGTGCTCCCATCTTATACCTTAACCTGTACCTATAGTGAAACCTAATCCCAGTGGCAGAAAGTTTTGTAGCTGTCTGCGACAAACTTTTAAAATTTTTATAATCTGTCTGCAAAATTTGCGTGTAAATCAGGGGTGAAAAATGGCTTACACTCAAAAAGCCTGAAAGCTGATTGGGGGGGGAGGGGGGGGGGGAGCTTACATCAGGGGTGATCTCGTGCAACAATACACAAATACAATTTTACTGCAGAATAATATAGTATAAACAATTGTGTACTCATTCAATTTATCTCATTCAATTAAATATTTTATAGCAATGTTTGATACAACACAATATAAATAATTATAAATAATAAAAGTATTAGTTTTAGTTTTGATACAGAATTTTTTCTTTTTTAAATGAATTGTTATTCGAAAGTTGCAGACGAATTTTTTTATCAGTGCAGACAAAAACTGTCCGCAAGCTGTTTTTCTGTGTCCGCGACTATGTCGCGGTGTTTCTGCCACTGGGAACCTAATAATATGTCGTTAGGGTAATAGAATGTAGTTTGAGGGAGAGTCACATGACATGAGATTATTATTTTATTATTGTTATCTACTATTTTAAATCTTAGCCAGAAACTACATTAAAGCACTTGTTCATAATGTTAGAACTATTTCTTAAATATAAAACTGTTAATAAAACTATTTTTTTCTGATGGATATGCAAGGATCCATATTACATCTAATACTTACTTGCTCATGAAATATGTATTTGAAAATGTTGCAGGTGAAATTTTACTTATGGCCACGGCAGTATACAAATTATATGAAAGACAAAGTCACCAGTGGTGGATATTCGCAATTCATTCACAAAGACAAATTTCAGAAACTGAAAAGGAACCTCCTATTTACATCAGATCACCTGTGTTCACCTTTAACTTCATGAACGAGTTCTCTCAGTTCCCCCCCCCCCCCCCCGTGCCTGGTTTGCCTGACTTTTACAAAAATATTTTATATCTCTTCGAACTGTATTTCAAAGGCGCTAGGAATTGTTACGTGTTCGTTCTTCTGCCTGGAAGATTTTCTTATCTATTTTAGAAAAAAAAGAAGGGGGGGGGTCGTATATACACACACGCAGCACACATACATACACGGATCACACATTCGATCGCACCCCCCTCCATCCCCTTCTCATTTTTATAGGCCGGGGAGAACGTGAGGGGACACAATAAGCGCCTATTTATTTATTGCGCTTATACGCGATACAGCCCCTTGCAAAGAGGGTAGGTTACTAGGAGGAGACTTTGCAAAACAACGATCCTGCAACCGAAACCGAAAGAGAAAGAACCCTTTCGATAGCCCCCTTTTATGCGCAGAGATGTCCCCCCACTTCTTTTTTTGTGCGACCGCCCCCTTTCCCTAAAACCTTGTTAGAGGTGACAAAGTAGTTGTGCTTGCCGTTTGTTTCAGCGGTTGTTGTTTTATACCGGGAGCAGTCTCCATTTCGGATTAGTGGAATAAGACCTGCTGAAAAAGAGACTGAATTTTTGAACCACTTTAGTATTCATTATCGGAACTGGTGTACTAAATAGATGTAATTTTATGTCACGCGTTGGTACGAAAACCAAAAAAGACCAGTCGGACTTAGCGGGTCCTTTATGTAAAAATTTCGAAATCTGGAATGATTAGATTAGCTATTTAATATAGATTAAAGACTTTTGGACTTGTTAGCTAGTCTCTGTATACCTGAGAACGGAATATACAAGAATTACCAATTTCGAATTTTGTATCCACTAATTAACAAAGATTAAGTTAGATAACAATCAAATACACGAAAGCACTGATTTCATAATAAGTTTGCATACAACATAACACGTAGAAAATAGACAAGATAAATAGTACTGTAACCCGTATAATTCTTTTAAAATATGTATTTTAAATTATTGTGTACATACGTATTGTACTGATGATATTGGAGACGTTCGAATTGACTTTGGATCTCAGTGGATTCGTCTATGGTAGTCATGAGCTATGTTTCGTTCAGTATCTCTCCAGGAGGACGTCACCACTTCGGTGCAAATTTACAGATCCCCCCCCTCCTCCCTCCAAGCCCCAGAGAAAATTCGATTTATAGTTATTCTCAGAAAAAAAAAGTAACCTTAGAATTAAAAAATGCTAATATTTAAAAGTGGATCTTTTTTTTTTTTTTTTTTTTTTTCCTGGAGCCAAGGGCTACGAGCAACGGTAGTTTGATATATACCTATAGGTACTTCAAGTGTAAAATTTTATGTTTAAAAAAATAAATTCTCTTTCTATTTATAGTAAACTTTTTTAACTTATATACATAGAAAAATCGATTTTTTTTTAACGTTGTAAATAATGACAGAAAACATTTTTGTCTAAGTTGCTGCATTGTCCAGAGAAAACCATGAGTCCGATAAAGGACCCTTCATAAAATTTTTTATCTTAAAAAAGGACCCTTCTCAAAATTTTTATCTTAAAAAAGGACCCTTCACAAAATTATTTATCCTAAAAAAGGACCCTTCACAAAATTGTTTATCCTATAAAAGGACCCTTCACAAAATTATTTAATCCTAAGAAATGATAAATCTGTTTCATTTTGAAAACCAATCTTTCACGGTATGAACAAACTGTAATCGTATGTCTGCTGTATTTCCCCCGAAAAGCTGATATTCAATTTCTAATTTATAAAAGGTTTCTACTCGTATGTGTGAGCTTAGCTCTATAAAAAAGAACCGTCATTGTATAAATGAAACCTTCATTGTAATTTTATTTTGCAAAATTATATTTTTCACAATTTCACAAAACAGGACCCTAGCCGAAAAGTTCAGAAGAACTTTATTTTCACACTAAGTTTAAATCCACAAAATTACGTGTAGATTTTTCACAATTTCACAAAAACAGGACCCTGTCTGAAAAGTGTGGACAGACCCCTGTTCTCTCCTTTCTCTTCCAGTTTGTAAAATGTGTTCCCGGATTTAATAGTCTGAAATAAACACTGCACATTTTAGTCTGAAGACAACAAAATTGGATAAATATGTAAAACGTGTAGCAAACTCCGAATTCAAGGCTTTATACTTATCTGCGATTTTTGATTTTAATTTAAATCTCAAGAAAGGATAAAAAAAGAAATTACTTTTTTTTTTTTTTTTTTTTGTGTGTGTGTGTGTGTGTGTGTGTGTGTGTGTGTCATATTTTTCAGTTCTGAAATAATAAATTGTTAATGAAAACTGATAATACCCTAACACAATAAGCTTCCGAAACATAACAGTTATATAGCGTGTAAATATTGTCATTTTGCTATAGAAACGTTTCAAACAATTTAGTTTGCAAGAGTGTAAGGTTTTCGCAACATAGCTTTAAACATTTTGTGCTGTGTGGATAAGTACATACTATTCTAAAATCTAAACATAAATATGAAAACTTACGCGTTTTTGAATTACATTTATAGAGAGTTTTAGTATATCTATTACGCCGTTACAAGTTATTGTCTTTAAAAATAGGTTTAAATGTTGTCTCCTGATTCCGTGATATCTATTTCCATTGAATTATTTGTGAAATATTCGTATTTTACATTAATTTATAGATCTTTTTTAGCTGTAAAATTGCAAAGCAAAAAATAAATTTTAAAAAATAATAAATAAATAAATGAAAAACTGTATCAAATATCTCTCATTATTCTAATTAAATATCTACCGATCGCACTTAAGTGGATATTGAGATGTACTTGAGATAAATTTGTCGTTTCATCAAATTAAAATTTTTTAGCTATTTAACCCGATTAGATTATCGTGGCTCATTGTAGACCCGAACCATTTCTCTTTTGTCTCATTTCTCAGAATCCACGTATAGAAGAAATACCATAAACTTAAGCAATTCATTTTTTTTTCCATCGTAATTTTTTTTTTCATAAAAACACCATTCATAAACTTTATTACTCATTTTTTTTTTTTTTTTTTTTTTTTTTTTTTAAATATCTCAATTTGTTTAAAAGTTATGATTTTTTTAGTAAATGCCTGCATTTTTTAGGAGGTAGAAGTATTTATGACGAAAAATAAAATATTTCTTTAATTTTTTTTACATTATTCATGGTTTGCCCTTAAAGTAGAAGTTTTCAAAAGTGTTCAAACATTTTATCAGATTTTTTGCATTACAACCCTATAACAGCACATCTTCTCCAAATGGCATCGTCAGGATGTCCTATGGATGAAAATGCATCCTGGTGACATCTTAAGGATGTATTATAGACAAGTGTGTTGTTAGTGAAATTACGTGTTCTAACATGCCTCGGGTCTTCAGCGACCCACGATAACTTGTCCCGAAAAAAGTGATAATCTGATCTGGTTGAATTCTAATTTAAGTCTAACTAATGAATATATAATACAGTAAAACCTCTGTAAGTTGGACACCTACGGTTCCAAGAAAAAGTGTCTAACTTAGAGAGGTGTCCAACTTATAGGGGTTAGACATAATGTTAATGGATACATTCCGTTCCGAGAAAAAGCGTCCAACTTATAGGGGTGTCCAACTTATAGGGGTTAGACATAATGTTAATGGATACATTCCGTTCCGAGAAAAAGCGTCCAACTTACAGGGGTGTCCAACTTATAGGGGTGTCCAACTTGAGAGGTTTCACTGTATAAGTTAAAATTGTATTCCCTTACACCATCCACTTGGATGGTGTAAGGGAAACGTTTTCCCGCCATCCTCGGGCCTTCGGGCCGGCCATAAACCTTCGGATTGGTCGGTGTTTGGGGAGTTTGTTTGAAGTTAAAATTGTATTTATTAACACCTAACCTATTTTCAAAATACTTTCAATTTTGAACTTCTTCACACTTTTGGATATTTATATTTTACAATAACGTATACAGTTGGTTCTCCATTTAACGACTTTCAAGGGACCGTAAAAAATCGTCGTTAAGTAGAGAATGTCCTTAAACAGAATATGTGAAAAAATTATGTGCATAACATTTTCCTTCAGACTTTACAGGCTTAGGACTGTTAATATATTTCTCTATATATTGGCGTGTTTAAAAATGTTATGTTTTTTTTAACAATTACTGAACTTTATTTTCAAAAATTACATTAAAAATGGGTACAAAAAATACAATAAATTAACTTTTTAAAAAATCAAAAAGTGTTGATTGCTTCAACTCTGCCCTGGTTTTCATTATTCTTTTTTCAAGATTGTCTAAAATATTAAATGTGTCGTCTTCCACATTTGATGAGACAATATAACGTCGGAGAACATCTACAGCTGAAGTTGCCTCTTTGTAAGATGGTGGCGGTATCTCATTTTCAGTTTCTTCAACTTCACTTTCTTCGTCCGACACTATAGTTTTGTTTACTAAATCCTCATAAATTTGTTCTACATTTCTATAGTCTGTTGTTAAAACTGATTCATCACACTGGAAGAAATCGTCAGTTGAAATATCCTCACATTGAACAACACCATCTCCATTCTTCATGATCATGGGTAATGTCATCTTCATTGATTTCTACACCATACATTGCAGCTCTACGTCAAGTTCTTTGTGAATGCCGTTATTGCGAAAGCAGTTTTTTATTGTGGATGAAGAAACTTCTTTCCAAGCTGATGATATCATGTGTATTGCTTCCAAGATTGTAAATTTTCTAATTTTCCTGCTGCGAATGATACCCAAGTCTAATGGCTGGGTTCTTTCTTACGCTTGGATGTGGATCCGAAACAGAATTTTTGTGCTGATTCAACATTTTTTTCTCTGCTTGCTTAAAATGCCTTTGAAAGTAGACTCAGATAATTCAATTTTTTTTCAAATTCCACTTTCGTCATTCCAATGCTTTTTTCCCATTCTTCAATAATTTTCACCTTTTGGTGTAGACTGAGATGTTTTCGCTTTGATGCCATAATGTTCGGCTCACTTCGTACTTCAACACAACACACTCACTTTCAACGCAACACACTCACTAAACTGCAGTTTCCACTGAGGTAGGTTGGAAGTCGTTTCGAGCAGCGCTATTCAGAATCCTTTGATGTGGTCAAGCGAGAGGTTCAATCGGTTGGTTCGAAGGGAGAAAGTCCCTGGTTCTAACCCCCAGCTGAGATAATTGAGGGGCCAGAGGCAGATATCTTTGTCAATTTTGCATGCTTTCCTTTGAAGTAACTGTGCAATCTGATAAAAAAGAGCTACAACTGATAACAAGACATTTGGCTCTTTGTGTCGGGAGTGTGATTAATGGTTTTTTGAACATCGAACTTCCAACTGCAATGCAAACCGGCCTTAAGTCTCTAAACATAAACACACGCATAAGCAAAGACCACCTTATCGAAAGGAATGGGAGGCAACTGCTACACATGACAAGGGGTTAGGGACAATAGAGTGATTGCACTCCCGCACAGCTCCATTATTCGATTTTCCAAGAAACAGTAACCCCCACCCCTTTTTCTTGTAAACCCTGCAACACTTTTATGATTGCAACACTGCATGTATGAAATAAACTTTCTGTGTTTGTTGAAAGTTATTTTTTTTTTCTCCAACAAGAAATTTCTCTATTACAGATAAAAGTTTCAAGGGAAAAAAAAAAAAAAAAAAAAAATCGTCGTTAAATAGAAACATCGTCGTCTTTAAATAGAAAATTTTTGCGGCAAAGGGGGTAGGGACTGTGAAATATCGTCTTTAAATAGAAATCGTCGTTAAGTAGAGCGTCGTTAAACAGAGAACCAACTGTATCTAGAAAATACGCAGGAATCTCCGCGTTGGTAGAGAAAAGGCCGCGTCAACTGGAAGGTTGAACTTGAGAATAGTTTTCAGGAATGCTAATACAAAAATGCTGAGAAATAATTGTATATTGCTGAGAAATAATTGTGTATATATATATATATATATATATATATATATATATATGAAATGTACGATAATGAAATAAGTTGCCACATATCATCCGTTTAGAGAGAATTTTGCAAGTAAATGTGGTGATGCATTTTGCAAAAATAAATCACAAATACACGATTTTTTTTTTTTTTTTTTTCCTACAAAACCTATCTCTGTCCGTGATGATCAATATAGATTCTTGAAATTTTGTGCTTGTTTAAAAAAAAATAATAACATGTTGGTATTGAAAATAAAGTGCTATATAGAAATTAAAGTCATGCTTTAAAAGGACTAATTGACATAAATTGATAAAAAACATTCAACTTACATTTTTAATTTTTTTTTTTTTAAACCTAATATAGAAATGATAAATAAGATATTTCCATGTTAAGTACAAAATAACAAATGAACAACTTAAATTATTTTTAAGATTTTAATCGTCTACACGATTGATCACGTTGATCGCGAAAAATTAATATTGAAAATAGTCTCTTTCGAGGGGGGTAGGAGTGTTGGGGGCCAAGTTATTCTTCATTTTTAACTGTCAATGTTATGTACCGAAGATAACTCAATGAGATCTTTTTCTGGCTATAGCTTTGTCTATTTCTTTTGTTTTAGATTTAAAATTCATTAAATAACTTTTTTCCTACTCTCAATATCCAATATGATCATGTAAAAATAGTCCGCCACAGATTTACTTTGTTACTTTTGCAAATTATACATAACTAACATAATTAGCATTTTCTTTATGATTTTTTGTCATGATTAAAATGAAACTACACTTTTCATTAATCAAATTATTATTTTTTAATAATATATTTCTAATTCAAAGTTAAAAGTAGAATTTATTGCTTTAACAGAATAATTTTATGCATCGAACATGTACAGTTCAATAAATTGTATTTTGTCCAGTTTCGGGTGGGTTTTTTCAGTTTTGTCCAGTGCCCCGGACTTTTTCCAAAAAAAGTGGACAAAATAACAACCCTGCAGCCCAGGGCTTTTATATGCTTTATTGAACGGTTATATGCGTTCGAAAATCGCGATGTGCTGCAAAATTGTTCAAATCCTAAGGCTGATGTGTTTCAAACCGATCATCTCTATATCCACCGAATAGCGTTTCTGCTCCATATTTTTACAGCAGCTCTCTTGTTGATTAGGTTAGTGTTATCGTATTTTCTAGATGGTAAAAACGTTTACTTAGAATTAAAAAAAAAAATATATATATATATATATATATTGAAACACGCATTTTCCGATTTCGAGAAGTTAGGCAGTTTTTCAAATAGACGAAATATATGAAATTTATCATCCAATTTATCAGTAATGAAAGATGCAATAAAAAATATTGAAATTCACTCTTTGTGTTCCGGTTTATTCCAAAAATATTATTTTACGAATTCCGCGTCTTTCTTTCTTCTTTTCCCTCCCCCTCCCCCCCCCCCCCCCTGTAATACATATTTCAACCCAATTCTTTCATTACGTGTCTATATATCGAAATCTATGTACATATGCTCCATATCTACTTACAATACTATTCCATATCTTGAAAGCTGTTTAACATATTCCACGCTGTAGCTGCTGTGTGCGATTTCCTTTCTATACATATATATAAAAGCTGAAGTGATATGAAATGAATGAGACAATAATCTCGTAATCGTCTGAGGGGGGGAGGGGGGAGCCGAACACAGGGATCTATTTATTTCGGGACAGTCCATGTCAAACTTATGATTCACGAAGAATTGTTTAGCATTCAGTTCACAAAAGGAGGGCGTAATAATCTATTCTTTGAAAAAAAAAAAAAAAAAGAAAGAAAGAAAGAAAGAAAATACAAACTGCGGGGTGTAGGAGAAGCCTTTTTTTCATCGGAGTAAATGCTTGAAAAAAAATTTGCATGAGGGATACTGGGCCCCAAAGGGTTAACATCTATTGTAGTGCAGATAGACGAGAGTCCCAAAAGAAAGGGTTGTGACAGGTTTTTTTTTTTTTTTTTTTTTTTTTTTTTTTACCTCTGCTGCTTGCTGCCGTGTATAAATATATATTTCCGCTTTTGTCTCCTTCCGTGCTTGGTTTCAGGGATTTTTTAAATGTGGCGCCCTTTGACCTTGACATCCTTTTATTTTCAAGATGGTTGCTTGTGTTTTCAAGGCCCTGCTGATTGGAGTTATGTATATAAGTATTAAGAGAGAGTTATTAAAGATTATTTTACTCATTATAGGAGGATGGCATCGTGTATCGTGTTCTAATGGGGGTGGACTTTTTAAGAGGGGGTGTGAGACATCGCCCGTACATTTATGTCAGCATTCAATATCTATTAAAGTGAAATTGAATGAAAAATTACAGGGAATAAGTGATATTGACAGTTATAATGAAGTACATTTACAGTTATTATAACATACTATTCTATGGCAGAATCACAGGCAATTTTATAGAAAAGTAAAACAATAAATAAAGTGATAATTTTCAGTGTTAAGGTGGACCACTCTAATTTATATTCTGCTGGTCCTTTGAATGTTTTTGTTTTCTCGGACCAATGGATCACAGTTAATTTCGAGCCCTGAAAATTTGAAATAGAGAACATAACGCCATGGTGAACATGAAATATATATGTCAGTTCCAAAACATTTTAAAAATATTTACCGAGATAAGAGCACGGATATACAGGTAGAGAGAGATATCGAACCGTAATTTTCAACGTATAATCTGCAGGTCAGATGAGTCAGTTTTTGCACCAGAAATTATATTTAACAAAGAAAGTACTACGTTATGTTTCTTTGAAGAAATACAGATTTTCTGTTAAATAAATTTTCTGGTAGGGGAATGACATATCTTACCTGCGGATTATACACTGAAAATTACGATAGTTTTAATTTACACTGCGCTGAAAAAAAAAAAAAAAAAGAGCCCTGATAACATTCTTGCTGATTCTTAAGTAAAATGACCTCCTGAATCCGAATAGGACCCACATTTTGCCCCATCACCCACCGTTTTCTCGGGACGCCCTCCCCTCCCCCAATTTTTATCGCTGTTCGGTAATTTTAGGGCCATGAATTTTATTTGGTTAATGGAAAAATTATTTAACACTAAAAAATAAATAAATGTAATGTATAATAAATAACAATAATAATTGATTAATAATATATAATAAATGTGATAAATAATTTCAGTGGCAAATCCCCCCCCCCTCCCTAAATTTTCCCCTTGATGCAAATGCATGTTTTAGAATTTTCCAACTCTGTAGTCCCTCAGAAGATATCTAACAGTTAAACTAAACCTTTCTCCCACTACAAATCAGATTTATAGCCATAAAACTTCCAAAAATAGGTAAAAACATAGACCTTATATATATAGACCACGCATCCGCCTCATTAGCTGTCCGCGAGATGAGCTAGCTTCCCCAGCTAAATTATCACGTGATGCGGACCGAGAGAGAGGCGAGAATGAATATTATGTGATTTTTCCTTAGGAAAGAAATTAGTTTTGAGTTTTTTTAATTTCTGTATTGTACACATACTTTTCATTTAAGCTTTTAGATTTACGCATCGTTGGAAAGCTAAAATGTCATAGATTAGTTATAAAAAAGTTTCTTTTGTGAAAAACCATTTTGAAGGGGAGAATTTTTTGTTTGATTCTTACAAAAATAAGTGCTTTCTTATAGAAGAATGTCCCTCAAGTCTATGTCACGTGACATACGGTGCTGACCGCAAAGGATGAAGGTATCAGATTACACCCTCATGTTGAAGACATTCACTATAATGGGAAGTCCTATTGGTGGCGTAGTCTTTCTATATAAGGTCTATGGGTAAAAATAGAGGGGCGTCCCTAAAAAATGGTGGGTGATAGGACAAAATGAGCGTCATATTCGGATTCAAGAGGTCGTTTTACACGAGAATTTGCAAAAATGGTGTTGGAGCCGATTTTCATGCAGAGCAGTGTTTTTTTTTTTTTTTTTTTTTTTTTTTTTTTTTTTTTAAATAAAAGGAAAAAAAAAACATTTTCAAAAATGTAGAATATAAATGAAAATGCACGTCTATTAATAAATGAAGCAAAGAGTTTGTCGGCGGAACACATCCGAGCGGACCACTCCTATTTTTGATTGGTCTAGATTTAACTACTTTGGTGATAAACGTCGGCCATTTTTTTTTTTTTTAAGTAAAAATTGATGAATTTTTAAGATATTGAAAAAAGATGTTACACTTTTTTAAAAGAGCTCTAAAAACTGTTCATTTTTGTGAGTACTCTATGTACATCAAGTTATTAGATTTAAAGGTTGCAAAGTTTCACAACGTGGTATCATTCAATTGCTTTTGATGAAGGTCGGCCTTTTTTTTTTTTTAGTAAAAACTGATGAATTTTTTAAAGATACTGCATAGATGTTGTAATTTTTTAAGAGAGTTTTAAAGCTGTTCATTTTTTGTGAGAACACTATCTACGTCTAGTTATTAGATTTAAAAATATTACGTTGCAAAGTTTCACAACGCGATATCATTCGTTTGCTTTTATCTTAAAATAAGAGTCTAATATTAAACAAAAAAACAGTCTAATATTGAAGAATAATGAATAACTTTTTAAAAATTATCAGTTTTGAAATTCTAAGAGCTGCAATTTTTAAATTACAGCGTACTTATTTCCCATACGTAATCTATTAAATGTATTAACAATTGTTGATTCATTCCTGAGAATCATTCACATAAGACCACAGAGCATTGTTGCAAAACGAGTGCAAAACAGAAGAAATATTTTATTTTATTTGTAATATGTTATGTTGACTTTTTGACTTTAAAATGAATTTTTAATTATGTTAAAAAGCCCAAAATGTGATATAAAAAATAAACAGTGATTCAATTCTTTTGAAAATTCATTTAAATATATAGTGACCAGCGAAGCGGGCGTAGCCTGTTAGTTTCCAAATATATCCCCTGGTGTATCCAAACATTTTTGTATCACCTTATAAACTAATCATTAAAGCTAAAATATCATATTCTATAGAAAATATCTTTGTGCATTTGAATAATATTATTTTATTATTTTATGTAGTACATAGTTATTAAAATATGTTTTATAGAAATACCTTACATAGAACGTTGTTTTAAAACATTTTTATCATCCTTGTACACAAACCAGTAGTTCTATATGCTGTACAGGGAGATCAAAAAATGTTTGGCCAAAATGTAAAGGGGTTAGAGGGCACGAATATTGAAAGGATTCGCAGTACAATGCGTGTCCGGAAACAACGCGTGCAGGTAGTAGAGGGCACTATGTAGGACAGTCAAAACAAGCCGACATTACGTTTTTTTTTTTTTTTTCACTCCTTCTTGTACTCACAGCTTCTGCGAGAAAAAAAACTGAAAACAAAAGATTCAAGTGAAATTTCTGTCTCGAGGAATTAATAATCTAAGTAAGTTAATATAATATTCTTGACCAGGACCATTAATGTACAAGAAAACATGCTTTACAGGCTTTCAAGAAAGCAAATAAAAATACTGATTTTTTTTTTTTTTTTAAGGATTTGTTAGTAGTGATTAATACACAGAACTAATAAAAATACGTTAATACAATAAATAAAATAAAGCGCAAAATTCGAGTTTGTATTTTAAAGAATTAATTCTCAAAATAGGTGAACATAATTTTTATTATCCTAATTAATAAGTAGTTATTGCTAGGAAACATACTTTACCGGCAGTTACAGGTACAGATAATGATGGTACGGTTAATTTCTTAAATAATATGTTCTTGATTAATATGTAGAACTAACAAGGGTGAGTAAAAAATAAATAAATGAAAATAAATACGTTAATAAATAAAAAAAAAAATAAAAATAATTGTGTAAAGAAGACACAAAAATCTAAAGTGATTTCGAGGGATGAATTCACAAAATAAGTTAATATAATTTTTCTAATCCTAATCCGAAGCATTATCGAGTTGGAAACAGGTTTTAAAATGCAAAACAGATTGGGATGATACAGTCAGATTTCTTGAAAGAATATGTTAGAGACTAATACGGGGGGAACTAGCAAGGTTTGGTAAAAAATAAAATAAATAAATAAACAAACTAATTATATGAAAAAGACAAAAAAATCTAATCTATATGGAGAGATCGCCCCCCCCCCCCCCCCCAAAAAAAAAGGGGGGGGGTTGAATTTTTTTTATTTATTTTTTTAATCTTGATTAGGAACTTTATCATGCTGGAAAACATGTTTTACAGGCGGTTAAGGGAACAGATTGGGATAATAAGTTCGAGTTTCTTAAAGAATATGTTAGTGATTCATATGTAGAACACAAGGGTTCGCTATATGAAGTAAAAAATAAAAAAAATGAAACAATTGTTTAAATGAAGCACATAAATCGAATTTGTATTTTGAGGAATTGATTCTCAAAATAGGAGACTATAATTTTCCTAATCCTAATCTATAGCTTTATCGTGTTGGAAACGTGTTTTGCTGGCAGTTAGCGAAAACAAATTGGGTAAGACAGCCGAGTTTCTGAAAAGAACATGTTTGAGAACTAACAAAGTTTGGTAAAAAATAAATAAATAACTTAATAAATAAAATAAATAAATAAATAGAACTAATTGTCTGAAGAAGTCACAAAATTCTAATCTGTATTTCGTGGGATCCCCCCCCCCCCACTCAAAAAAAAAAAAAAGTTGGTGAATATAATTTTCTTTATCTTAATCAGGAGCATTATCGTGCTGGAAAACATGTTTTACCGGCAGTTAAGAAATTGGGACTATACAATCGAGTTTCTTAAAAAGAAAAACGTGTTAGTGTTAGTATATATTTATTATATGTAGAATTAACACGGGTTGGCAAAAAATAAATAAATAAATAAAAATTAATAAGTTAATAAATAAATAAATGTATTTGCATGAACAAGACACAAAAATCTAATATGTATTTCTAGAAAATAATTTTCAAAATTGGTTTCGTAACCAGCATAATTTTTCATAATTATGCATAATTTCAGCATAATTTTTTCATAATTTTCGTAACCAGCAGCATTATCGTTCTAGAAAAGATTTTTCGGGCAGTTAAAGAAACAGATTGGGATAAACAGTCGAGTTTCTGAAAATAATATATTAGGGATTAATATGTAGAACTAACAAGTGATACCAAAAAATAAAATATAATAAATAATTTAATAAATAAATAACCAAACACAAAAATCTATTCTGTACTTCGAGGAATTAATTTTCAAAATAGAGGAATATAATTTTCTTTATCTTAATCAAGAGTATTATCGTGCTGGGAAACATGCTATTTTACAGGCAGTTACGGGAACTGATTAGGATAATACAGTCGAATTTTTTAAAAGAATGTGTTAGAGATTAACAGGTAAACCTAACAAGGTATAGCAAAAGTAAAATAAATAAATGAATAAAACTAATTGTATAAAAAAGGCACAAAATTCTAATCTGTATTTCGAAGAATTAATTCTCAAAATAGGTGACTATAATTTTCTTTATCCTAATCACGATTATTATCGTGCTGTGAAACATGTTTTACAGGCAGTTAAGGAAATAGATTGGAAAAATGCAGTCGAGTTTCTTTAAAGTATTATGTTAGTGAGTAATATGTAGAGCTAACAAGGGATAGCAAAAATAAAATAAATAATTTAATAAATGAATGAATAAAACTGATTGTATAAACAACACACAAAATTCTAATCTGTATTTCGAAGAATTAATTCTCAAAATAGGTTAATATAATTTTCTTTATTCTAATGAAGATTATTATCGTGCTGTGAAACATGTTTTACAGGCAGTTAAGGGAATAGATTGAAAAAATACAGTCGAGTTTCTTAAAAATATATGTTAGTGAGTAATATGTAAATTGTAGAGCTAACAAGGGATAGCAAAAGTAAAATAAATAAGTTAATAAATGAATGAATAAAACTAATTGTATAAAGAACACACAAAATTCTAATCAGTATTTCAAGAAATTAATTCTCAAGATAGGTGAATATAATTTTCTTTATCCTAGTCAAGATTGTTATCGTGCTATGAAGCATATTTTACAGGCAGTTAAGGGATCAGATTGGAAAAATACAGTGGAGTTTCTTAAAAGAATATGTTAGTGATTAATATGTAGAACTAAGAAGATTACTAAAAGTAAATAAAACTTATTGTATTAACAAGGCACAAAAATCTAATTTATATTTCGAGAAATTAATTCTCAAAATATGTCAATATAACCAGCAGCATCATTGTGCTGGGAAAGATGTTTTACAGGCAATTAAGGGAACAGACTAGGGTAATTACAGTCCAGTTTCCTCAAGGAATATGCTAGTGATTAATATGTCGAGCTAAGAAGGGTTTTTAAAAAATAAAATAAATTAAATTTTTAATAAATATATCAATAGAACTAACTGTATGAACAAGACACTCGTGTTGGAAGCATGTTTTACAGGAGTTAAGGAAACAGATTGAGATAATACAGTCGAGTTTCTTAGAAAAATATGTTAGTGATTAATATGTAGAACTGGCAAGGAAAAGTAAATAAGTTAATGTGTAAATAAAACTATCTATAAATAAGACACAAAAATCTAATTTGTATTTCGATTAATTAATTCTTTAAATAAGTGAATATAATTTTAAGCATTATTGTGTTGGAAACATGTTTTACGGGCAGTTAATGAAACAGATTCAGATGATACAATCGAGTTTCTTAAAAGAATATGTTAATGATTAATATCTATAGAACTAACAAGGGTTACTAAAAAATAGAATGAAAAAATATTAAATAAATATAACTGCATAAACAAGACACAGAAATTTAATCTCTATTTCCAAAAGTTAATTCATAAAATATGTTGATATAATTTTCCTAACCATCAACATCATTGTGCTGGGAAAGATTTTTTTTTTTTTTTTTTTTTTTTTTTTTTTTTTCACAGGGAATTAAAGGATAATGCAGTCGAGTTTCTTTAAAAGAATATGTTAGTGAATAACATGTAGAACTAACAAGGGTTAGTTAAAATAAATAAGTAAATAAAACTAATTGTATGAACAAGATACAAAAATCTAATCTATATTTCGAGGAATTAATTCTGAAAATAGCGGAATGTGATTTTTCTAACCATATGCATTACCGTGCTAGGAAACATGTTTTACAGGCAGTAAGGGAACGCATTGGTATAATACAGTGGAATTTCATTAAAGAATGCGTTAGTGTTTAATATATATAGAATAAACAAAGGTAGGTAAAGATAAATAAATAAAACTAATTGTATAAACGAACACAAAAATTTAATCTTTATTTCGAAAAATTCATTCACAAAATATTGAATATAATTTTCCTAGCTGGGAGCATCACCGTGCTAGGAAAAATATTTTACATGCGATGAAGCGGACTGATTGTGATACAGCTTTTACGTTCCTTGAGAGAACGTTAGTGATTAATACGCAGAACTAGCAACACTTCTTCAAATAAATAAATAAACTAGCGACAAATTTGATGAATTTGCTCTAAAATTAACTTTCATTCGTAAAATATCGCAAATTCGTCCCCACCCTCCTCTCATTTTTACCTGAATTTAATTTGTTCTGAAAATACCGAATAAGCGCTCTTCTTATGCTCAGCGGAAGACTAATGCAAATAGGAGAGAATTTTTTATTTTATTTATTTCTTTTATATATATGTACGCATACATATATATGTATGCATACCAAAAGTCACCCCCCCCCCCCATCTCGGAAATGTGTCAAAATCTTGAAAAAAGACGAAATAATTGTTAATGAATTCGACAGAGACCTCTTTTAGGTAAAATATTTTGTGCTCGGGGTGGGGGTGGCTAGGGAGAGCAACTTTGAAATTTCAAATGGGAATGTATGTCTTGTAATACATCCCTGGAAAACGTCTTTTGAAGACAATGAATTTGATATAAATAGTTTTGTCCTGCGATAATTATTAAAAGAGTTACACGAATTTCTAGAGTTTTTAAATGTCGATTTTATACTTATGTGTGCCCTATAATAATCATCGCAGGACAAAACTATTTATATCAAATTCACTGTCTTGAAGAGTGGTTTCGAGGGATGTATCACAAGACGTACCTCCCCACTTGATATTTTTAAGTTGCCCCCCATAGCGACACCCCTACCTAACCCCTTGAATTCAATGAACACATGTTTCACTATTTTTCAAGAGGGGGTGTGTTACTTTTGCTAGACCCTGTATATATATATATATATATATATATACATAAACCAATCAAAAAATTTATCTTACAAGGAAACATTCAAAAGGTGTCGTCTTCAAAAAATATATGTGATTCTACTCTTCCGAAAACACCAGAAACTGAAAAAATTATCGGCTGAAATGAATTACGGCGACCACAAAAAATTATCAAAATTAAGCATATTTGGTGATTTGCCATTGTTAGGCAATTGATTTTGAGTACTTGGCGGAGAAACAAAACACGATTCTGTTCGTACACAGCAATCTCGGTGCTAGCGAACTGAACGCCTAACAGCGCTAAATCGACAAATATGCTTAATTTTGATAATTTTTTGTGGCCGCTGTAATTCATTTCAGCCGATAATTTTTCACTTCCTGGTGTTTTATGAAGAGTAGAATCACATATATATATTTTTTTTTTCAATATTTTTTGAAGACGACACCTTTCGAATGTTTCCTTGTTAGTATGAAAAATACTTTTTTGTGTTACTGATTATTTTTTTTTTTTTTGTGTGTGTGTGTATGTATTCTTCCATATTCATTATTCATACATGTGACAACTGGGTACACTTACATAAACCCCTTGAAAAAATTGCGTCTGTTGTCATATAGTATTTTGGATTAATTAAATCAAGGAGCGTAATTTTTAATGGGCTGTTCCCACCTGACGTCAGAGGTCACATGATAGAGAAAAAACAAATAGCAGACAAAGTCTTGTTTATCTATAGCGATTGCTGAAATAACACATTTTCTATTCTTATTTTTGATCAATCGTATTTAATCTGTGTTATTTTTTATAAATCATCATTTTTAATCCATTTTATATCATTATTCATCATCTTTTGTTTGCCGTATACATTTATAATCATCATTTAGTTTATGTTTGTTATTGATGTTCATGAAGAACATGTTTAATACTCTGATTTTTGGTACTTAAATCAGTGACAGTGCAATATCGTACTGCGTAAATCCATTTAGACCAGTAACTAAGTTAATTAACTTGTTGTAACACCTTTATGCAATTCAATTAAATGAAAACATTTTAAAATTTCAAATTATAATCCATAAACATTCCACAAGAAGCTATTATTTATTGCTAGATCAGTTAATGTTACAGTTACACTGCAATATACAAAAATCGATTCTTATAGGTAAAAATAAATAAACACATAAAATGTTTTTTAAAAATTATTAAATTTACAAATACAATTATTCTATTGTTTACAAATGCACAATATTACTTTTATTTTCTTTTATATTAAATATTAAAATTTTTGTTCTTAAGAACAATATTTAATTGAATTCGATTCTCAGAATTCGATTATTCGTTTTCCTCTATCTCGTGATTGAGCAGACGACGGTGAAAAGAGCCCATTCTTTGATGAATTCTTTCCCTCTTTCTGAATTAAAATTTTCCACCAACAAATAAACCAAATGAATTAAAATCAAATTTATTTACTTATTTATTGCTATGAACTGTACAGAACGTATGAAAAATAGTTACTCCTTGATTTTGTTTCCGATTGTCTGCAAAAAGCTTAAATGAAAATAACATCAAAATTATTATTCTTGACGCATGTAAGACAAAGGTAATTCAAGCATATTTTATTTATTTATTTTAAATTTAATTTTCGAACGGTTTGACTTTTTTTCTTTTTTTCTTAGAAAAAGGCAACTTTTGTTGCACTTAATAATTATTTTACTATTTGTCAATCCAGTTGTTAGCAATCAGTTTTTAAATATGTAAAAGTTTTTATAATTACATACAATGATGTCCTTCAGTTTAAACGAAAGAAATCTGTTACGTGATTTTCCTTATAATTTTATTTACCAGGAGCACCATTGTGCTGAGAAAGATGTTTTGCAGGCACTTCAGGGGACAAATTGGGATGTTGCAGTTGAATTTCTTAACCACTTGAGTACGTCGTCGAAAGAAGCAGACGGCTTCCCGCTACCAGGCTTTGCAGGAAAGTAAAGACAATTCTAAGAGACGCGCAGATACAAAGCGCAAAATAATAAATTGATGGTCGCACTCTGTGTTACTCCACTACAAGACATTAGACCCATCTTCCGATCTTGTTTTGATTTCGATATTACTTATATCGGAGAACTCACAATCGCTCAGCTCATTTTCGTCTTCATCTGGAATAAATTCTAACACATTATTATTTTCGTCATCCATATTTCATTCAAATTCTTAAATAAAATTCAAAATGAAAACACTCACATGGTCTAAAATTTATAAATCACTAACGAAAATACGCACTTACTCTAAACTCTAACAAAGCAACAATAAGACAAAAAAATCCTCATAGATAATCAGTTCTATCGCCCTCCTTCTTGGAATGAACGTTTCTGATATGCTCTTGTTTCAAAGTGTCCACGTGATCCCAGGTTGAAAAAAGCATCATATCTCCGCTACAAGACATAAGAAAACTTTGTCCTTGCTACAATATGATTCTCTTTTGTGTATAGTGAAAGGAGAACACTACGTACGGAGCGTACGTAGCCATCGTTACGCACGTAGTACAAACTACGTACGCATCGTACGTAGCCGTAGTCAAGTGATTAAAAGAATGCCTTAGTGATTAATACGCTGAACTAACAAGGCCTAGTCAAAATATACATAAATAAAACTAATTGTCTAATTAAAACACAAAAATAGAATCTATATTTTAAGGAATTGATTTTTAAAATAGGTGAATTCTGTAATTTTCCTAATCAGGAGCATTATCGTTCTGTGAAGTATGTTTTATATGCAATTTAAATAACAAATTGGGATAAAATGCAAAAATCAAGTCTTAATTTGGCAGAATAAATTTCGAAAATAGATTAATATAATTTTCCTAATAACAGGCACTATAGTACTGGTAAACATGTTTTAAAGGGAGTTTAGGGGACAAATTTGAACTAGAGTTCGTCAAGAAATTAAATAAATAAACGAATTGTTTAAACAAAACGCTGAAATCGAATTCGGACAGATTTGAATACTGCAGTTGACTTTTTAGGGGCAGATTAAATAAACAAATGAATAAACAAACAAACAAAAATTAAATACATAAATTGGGGGAAAAAAAAAAAAAAACAGATTAAATTTGTTTACGAGAAATTAATTTTCAAAAGAGGTAAATATAATTTCCCAAAACAGAAATATTTTGGTGCTGAGAAACATGTTTTACAGGCAGTTTAAGGGACAGATTGGTATACAGAAGTAGATTTTCTTAAAAGAATATGTTAATGTTTAATACGCAGATCTAACACAGGTTCGTTAAAAACCAAACAAACAAGTAAATAAAAATAAATAAACAATTTTAAAATAAAACGCAAAAATAGAACTTGATTTCGAGAAATTAATTTTCAAAATAGGTGAATATAATTTTCCTAGCCAGAATCATTGTCGTGCTAGGAAACATGTTTTACAGACAAATTCAGGAACTGATAGGAGTGCTATATACGAGTTTCTTAAAAGAATATGTTAGTGATTAATATGCAGATCTAACAAGGTTTCGTGAAAAAACAAACAAATAAATAAAAATAGATAAATTTAAGGTTTAAACAAAACGCGCAAATCGTATTTGAATTGTAAAGATTCAATTTTCAAATAATTTTCCTAACCAGTAGTATTTTCTTGCTAACAAACACACACACACACACACACACAAAAAAAAAAAAAAAAAAAAAAAATCGAACTTGAATTTTGAGAAATTAATTTTTAAATAGGTAAATATAATTTTCCTAGCTAGAAGCATTGTCTTGCTACAAAACATGTTTTGCAGGCAAATTAAGGGGTTGTTTGGGGCGCTGTAGTCGAGTTTCTTAAAAGAATATGTTAGTGATTAATACGCAGATCTAACAGAGGTTCGTTAAAAACCAAACAAACAAGTAAATAAAAATAAATAAACAATGTTTAAATAAAACGCGAAAATAGAACTTGATTTCGAGAAATTAATTTTCAAAATAGGTAAATATAATTTTCTTAGCCAAAAGCATTGCCGTGCTAGGAAACATGTTTTACAGGTAAATTCAGGAACTGACAGGAGTGCTTTATTCGTGTTTCTTAAAAAAATATGTTAGTGATTAATACGCAGATCTAACAAGGGTTCGTTAAAAAACAAACAAACAAGTAAATAAAAATAAATAAACAATGTTTAAATAAAACGCGAAAATAGAACTTTGTATTTTTTAATTTTCAAAATAGGTGAATATAATTTTCCTAGCCAGAAGCATTGTCGTGCTAGGAAACATGTTTTACAGGCAAATTTAGAAACTGATAGGAGTGCTGTATTCCAGTTTCTTAAAAGAATATGTTAGTGATTAATACTCAGATCTAACAAGGGTTCGTTATTTATTTAAAATAAATAACCAATGTTTAAATGAAACGCGAAAATAGAACTTGTATTTCAAGAAATTCATTTTCAAAATAGTTGAATATAATTTTCCTAGCCAGAAGCATTGTCGTGCTAGGAAACATATTTTACAGGCAAATTAGGAGACTGATTGGGGTGCTGTAGTCGAGTTTCTTAAAAGAATATGTTAGTGATTAATACGCAAATCTAACAAGGGTTCATCAAAAAATAAACAATCAGATAAATAAAAATAAACAATGTTTAAATAAAATGAGAAAATAGAACTTCTATTTCGAGAAATCAGTTTTCAACGTAAATGAATATAATTTTTTTAACCAGAAGCATTGTCGTGCTGAGAAACATGTTTTACAGGCAGGTTTTGATGATGTAGTCGAGTTTCTTAAAAGAATATGTTAGTGATTAATACGCAGTTCTAAGAAAAGTGCTCCAGAAGTAAATTAATAAACAAACAAACGAATTATTAAAAATAAATTAATGTTAAACAAAATGCACAAATGGAATTCGTGTTTTGAAGATTTATTTTTCAAAATAGCGGTGAATATAATTTTCCTAAGAATTATTTTGCTAGGAAACATGTTTCACAGGCAGATTAGGGGACGGACTGGGGTGCTGTAGGCGACTTTCCTAGAAGAATATGTTAGTGATTATTACGCATTTCTAACATGAGTTTGTCAAAGAACAAACAAACAAATAAAAATAAATAAACTTAATTTTTAAACAAAATGCACAAATTCGATAAATTATTTTTCAAATTAGGTGAATATAATTTTCCTAACAAGGAGCACTTTCGTGTTGGGAGAGATTAAATAAATTAAAATATAAATAAATAAACATAAAAGCAAAATCACAGATTGTATTTGTATTTTGAGAAATTACTTTTTAAAATAGCTGAATGTAAATTTTCTAACGAGAAGCATTATCGTGCTGGGAAACATGTTTTACAGGGAATTTCGGGGACACAATGGGATGCTGTAGTTGATTTTCTTACGAGAAATATATTAGTAATTAATATGCACATCTTACAAGATTTCACCTTTATATCCTTATGCAATATACATATCATTCAGATAGAATTAAATATAGATGATTAAAAGACGCCTCATAACCACATGCTAGAGCTACAATGCATTACAAATAATGTTTTTGTTGAGTGATACCAAACTTTTTTTTTTTTTTTTTTTTTTTTTTTTAATAACTGGTCCCTTTTTTGCCTTCGGTACAAAACTTTCGCTGAAATATATAAGATATCTGATGTTCTTAATATTCATGAATATGCAAGGAAATTCTTTATACATTCGACAAAATGTCAAAATTTCGAAGTGTCTGAATACTTTTGTCTGTGTACTAACGTATATACAAATACCCAAAAAATTTTTAGATTTTTAATAGGGAAGTTTCTGCAGACGTCTCGCGAGTTACAGCATAGAAGAGACAGGCTAGTTTCTCAAAGTTGGTTGATTTATTGCGGAATGTTCTGGGGTGAAAATAGCGGGAGAAAGAAAGGTAGGGAAAAAAATTCTACAGCAAATAGCTCGACTGTATGATTGCTACCAGAACAAACATAAAAATAATGGCCCTATTTCAAACTTTATTTTATGGCTGAATTTCTTTTCCACAGTCTCTTGATTTGAAATGTCGGCAGCACTCAGTCTTTTAACCCTCCCTACCGTAGCTCACTTTTCTTTTTCTCTAAATTTAGAAGAAACTCTTCTCTTCGTTTCTGACATTCTTAATATTTTACCAAGCTGTGAAAACAGCGACTCGTCACAGCGACTTTAAACTATTCGTCAGCATGCGTAATTTTGTCAGGGTTATTTATTCAAGCTACTTGTGTTATTTAATATTTCACGATCGTTCGTTTGTTTCGTTACCCTAGTCAGCAATTTCGTATTCTTTCGTAGATAAGTGGGGGTAGAGGGTAAAGGTAAAATAGTGTACATCTATTTTGCTTGTGAGGATTTCTTATAAGGCAGTTTGCTATTATTTGCAGCTGCTCGTTGTGTTATTATATAGAAATGAGACATCCATTTACCCGTTAATTTTTCAAAATATTATTAGCTGATTATTTCACTTCTAAATTAATATAGACAACTGGCAGTAAAATATATTAACCCTTATCGCACGTATGTCCCTTCTGAGGGGACATTAAAAAATCGAGCCACGCCTTAAGGTGTTCCTCTGCAAATGAAATGTTATTTTTGTAAAACGTGTAACTATAAGCTACCTTTCGACTGCCGGAAAATTTTAACAGAAAGATTTATTTTATTTAATGATGAAGTAAAATAAAACAAATTATTACAATTTTTCGGTAGCCAAAAGGTAATAAGTTGGAAACTATATGTGTGACGTTTTAAAGGAACGCCAAAAGGCGCGTCTTACTGTTCAAAATAGGAAAATATGCCGAGCATTAAGGGTTAACTTAAATAATTCTTCTGATAGTTTTGAATTTAAAGCTTATCCTCATTTACTGACGTATAGTGTTCTAGCGAGGAAACTTCGAGATAACAGATTAATTTCCTATTATATGTTGATAAAGATCTCGAAAGTAAAGTATAATAATATATTATTATTATTCGACCTGATTTAAGTTAGTATACCTGCGCAAGAAGCAAATATAGGTGCGACGAATGAAAAATCATAAAATGACTATCCAAATTATGAAATGATAATCAATAATCAATAGTAGACACATAAAACTTTCAGAGATCATTTAGAGTGGCACTATAAACTGACACTAAAACGCAGAAATCATTCCAAGAAACCCCAAAGAACATACGTGCCATTTTATTAGCTGTCCTCAAATGGGAACACTGGGCGCTAACGGGTTAATATTTATGATACATTTGCTGGAGAAAATACTTAAAAATTCAGATAAAAATGAAATGATATTCGTTAATTTTTATAATACTTTTGACGGAGAAAATGCATAACAAAAATTAACACAGAGGAAAATATCATAAAATTAACTGTGTGAACTTTCTAAAGAACACAGTGGATCAGTCATCGAAATAATTGAGTTACAGCATTTAAAAAAAAAAGAGAGAGAGAGAGAAAGAAGAAATCTGGCTTTGAAGGAAGGTGACTTGAATAGAGCTCCATGTTTAGAGAAGTTAAGCTGTATAACTATACACTGAATTTTAAAATGTTTAATTTTAATGAATCCGGAAAAAAAAAAAAAAAAAAAAAAAAAAAAAGTTTACTTTTTTGTTAACTTTATAACATCTTTTTTAACATAATTTTGTACAACCATGTGGCACACTCTCCCTACTTTGAATCACCTGAATAAGAATAATGATAATAATCTTCTTAATAAAAGCCCAAGTTTACCAGTGATAACGTTCGAAACTAACGCCATCGTAGCAACAAAAATGCAAGAAGATAATCTTTTCTGTTCGGTTTGGAGAGTACTAATATATATTTGAGTTATTTAGGTATTATCTCTTCCACAAATAAACGAAAGTCAATTTCGATGAATTTTCGCTGAACTTACAATTCATGACTGAAATCCAATTATTCTGATTAAAAAAAGTTATTGTTTTAACATTGTTGGCTATTTATCACGACATTTAATCAATTTTTTGATTTGGCAAATATGGCAAACATTTAGGGGAAAAAAAATAAAATAAATAAAAATATCGACCGCTAGACGAGCAAAGAACGACTAGCGGTTATAAAAATAATAATATTTTGTTTTGAATGATGAAAAAAGGAATTCAGGTAAAATAACATATGTAGTAACCGTTGCTGAAGAACGCTACTTTACATTTTAAAGCATACGATCTATTTTTACAGATTTTTTTCCCCCTCTTTTCTGTCGTATACTTTTTTTTTTTTTTTTTCAGCTTTGTATCAACTATTATTTTACCCGTGATTATAAAAAATAAATAAGTTTGAATAAACTTGCATAATATTGAACAAAGTTATAATTATTTGCATATGTTCCTTACTTACAATTTAAATAATCTGAGCATTAACTTGTTTTTAAACAAAATTCATAATTGTTACTGTTATTCAGGGTTGAGATTTTTCAGCTTTTTTGTGTTATGTGCATTTGTTACTTCAGCTAATCAAATAAAACTTTTACGTATTTATGTAGATGACTAAATGCTAAGATATAAATATTTGTTCTATTTTATAAAATAAAGATTTAATATATATACTAGATTTAATATATATACTCTGATATAATATCATAAAAATTCTAAAATTTCTTTTCAACGGCTTGCCTTTGAAAATATAGGGTGGCTAGCAACCTGGAAAACCTAGAAATCAGGGAATTTTGTAATACTGGAAATAGTCCAGGGAAATGTCAGGAAATTTTATCAAAATTTACAGAAGTAAGTGAATTTTGGCTAATTCTTCAAAAAAAAAAAAAAAAAAAAAGAGGAAATGAGCTGGAAAAGTCAGGAAAAATCAAAAAGATCTAATGCTAGTCATCCTTGATATAGTTTCACCTTTTTTGTCTGGGCGGTGGAGGGGAAAAAAAATGACCTACTCCGATGTCGAAAATTTTAGATCCCTACTACTCCGATTTCTTCATAACTATACACGCTTTACAATTTATTTCTTTAAAATGCATAAGAAAAATGGTTAAGGAATAAATATTTGAATAATAGAATATTTATATTTGAATTATGGGGAAAAATGAAGTTATATAATATATAATTTTCATCGTTTTTACAGTAGTGGTATTGGTATAGATGCATAATAAATTCAAATTAGATATTCAAGTGCAATATTTCAAGTTATTCAATTCCTACTATTAATTTACACTCTCCCTCTTGTACAAATCATGCAATCGATTTTTAACTAACTTCCCAACTAGCTAGAAATTTGAAACTTTCAGGATTGCTCAGAGTACGGTGACAACACATTACTTCGAAGTCCGATTTTCGAATTTTTTATTAGTTTTCTTATAATTAATTAAAATATGAAAATAATAACAACCTAATAGCGTTAAAATAGCCATTAAAATACTAACTATAATTTAATTGTTGCAAAAAAAAAAAAAAAAAAAAAAAATACGAGTTAATTTTCTTTCTACATAAAAATAAATACGTTTAATTAAACGTGAACATTAAAAAATTATAAATAGTTAAATGATGCATCTCACAAAAATTGACGTCATTATCACTTTAAAAATGTTATGCACATTGATAAGAGCTCTATAATTCATCAGAAAATTTAAAACATGGTATATAAAAAGTTTCTTTTTATCTTATAATTATTTTTATTTCATTTTTCACACGCGCTTTTTATTTCCTAATTCAAAATTATTAAAAAAAAAAAAAAAAAAAAAAAAAAAAAAAAAACTTTTTCGATAGTATTTTAAGTAGGAATTGACTTAAAAAATTTTCTTTTTATATTACTTGTTTTGTTTTGTTTTCAAATATATGTTTTAAACGAATAGTGTCCAAGCAATATCGTGTGTAAGAGTTCGCAAAGAAAGCAAACCTTGCCAGTATTAACTATTCGAATCATTATTAAAGGATAGAAATATATTCAATGCAAGAAATACTTCCTGATGCGATTTCCAAGACAAATACTATGCATTGGTTAGGAACAGAGAAAAAAGAAATATTTAGGGCTGCTTCCCTTACTGTCGCCGGAAGTCCAAGCGAATGTATTCTATGAGAAATTTAGTTTACTTATAGCTGGTTAGCTAGTACATAGTTTTAAATTCTGCTTTCACTTCAGAAAATTCACAACTGCTAAATTGACGGACGTTCTTTTTATTTATTTTTTTGGAAACTATAAAATAAAAAAATTCACATATTGAAAATTTGTATTTTACAGTTTTAAGATAAAATATTAAAAATTTAAAAAATCCGTTTTCAGAAAACGCCCGTCTGTTTAGCAGTTGTGAATTTTCTGAATGTGAAAACAGAATTTTAAAACATGTTAATGAGTTATAGTAAAGAAAATTTACCATAGCCATTTACATTGGCTTGGGTTTCCGGCGACAGTAAGTGACGCGGCTCCGTAATGACAGTATTGAATCAATCGCACTAGGACAGATAAAATATATTTTTAGTTTGACTATTTTTTTTTTTTTTTTTTTTATCCTGGCCCACTGTAGCCAAATATTCGTTACGTCTCTTATTTTGAGTTTTAAAAAAGGAGTCTGAATCCTTTGCTAAATATTTCTCTAGAGTTTGTTTTATTTTGTTTTTTAAGTCTCTTATTAAAGAAAAAAATCTGGAGTTCTCTCATTTTCTCATCCCCCTCCTCCCCAACATATTTAACAAAGAAATGGAATAATAGAGGATTTTCACTTCACCAAGGATGGTACCTCAATTTAATATTAATGAAATTTCTGAAAATTGTGGAAACATCCTAAAATGTCTTTAAATGTGAAAAGTTGTCCTAATTTTGCTGAAATTTTGAGCTATGTTTAATTCGCAGCAATTGTGTCGACGACGTATTTTGATGCTGTTCTCTAAAGAAAGATGTGCTTTTTGATGTAGAAAGAAAAAAAAAAGAAATCACTAGTCTAGCCAGTTGCTGCAATTAAAGTTAGATTTTTTTCTGTTTCTAAAATAGTGGATCAAATATGTTCCTCTTTTTTTCTTTTTTTTTTTTTTTTTTTTTTTTTTTTCATTTCAAATTTTCTAGCATTGATTAAATACTAATCGGCCTCCGCTCGCCATTTCTAAGTGAAACTATTTCCAAATTTGCTGCGTGCATATTGTCCCGAAAAACACTATTTAAAATTTAACCTTTAAAAATGAAAAATAAATAAAATAGCGGAATTCGAGTAATGAAATGCAATTTAAATATTTTTGAAAATAAACATCAGCGCAAATTAATTTAAATCGTCGCTAGTTTATTTATTGACTGATAATAATAGTACCTAAATACTACAAATTTATTATTATTATTTTATGTCAATTTAAATTGTTAATCATCGATTGACATTTTTTTTTTTTTTTTTCCAATAATGACAACGTCTTTTATATTGTAATAACAAATTTGCTTAGACCTACGCAACATAAATTGTATATTTATTACTTTCTTCTATATGTAATATAGAGAAAATATTGGATTCGCGAAAATTTTCGACCTCCGTTTTTTGACGGATCTACACGTTTTGGGATGTCCTGAACACGAATTGATAGTTTTTGAAAAATGTCTGTCTGTCTGTCTGTGTGTCTGTCTGTATCATTTTTTTGTGGACGCTGTATCTCACGAACCAATGAATGAAATTTTAACCAAACTTGGTATTTAGTTGCACCCTGACATGAACTGGTGCCCATTAGATTTGGGGATCAATAGCTCAACAGGTGGCGCTGTGATCGCATTTTATGCAGATTTTTAACATGGCAGCATAGGACAAAATTCCGTATAAATGGGCATAATGAGAGTTATTTTAAACTTGTGATTGTAAAATTAATATGAATTATTGATAATAGTAGTACGTAACTAGGAAAAAAAATTGTGCATGCGGGGGCATCGCTTCCCCCCTGGGGGGTAAAATTTGAAGATGGGTATCATTCGAAAGATCTCGTCAATACCTTTAAAACGAATGGTTGAACTACAAATCTGTGATAATTTAAAACAAAGTTATCGATTTTTTTTTTACTTTTAACCAAAAAAAAAAAAAAAAAAAAAAAACCTTAGAAAAAAATTCGCATTTTTTTTTTTTTTTTTTTTTTTTTAATATTGTTAGTGATTGAATATGTATTAATTTTTACAAAAAAAAAAAAAAAAAAAAAAAAAAAAACCCTTAGAAAAAAAATCGTATTTTTTTTTTTTTTTTTTAATATTGTTACTGATTGAATATGTATAGGAAAATTTAGAAGAAAGTCTTGTGGTGGCCACAACATACTAGTTTTTATTTTATTATTATTATTATTACATTTTATTGTATTTATTTAGAATCACTGATAATTTTTTAGTACATTGTTGCAGTTGTTGCGTAATTTTTTTCCCCTTATTTTATTTTATTTTTTAAACATGGATAATTTATTTTCTTTATTTCATTGTATTGTTCCAGCAGCAATGACATCAATTTTAAGCGTTAGTTTCCAGAAACTTGGCCTTTTTTTTTTTTTTTTTATAAAAGTGATATTAACTAGTTTTCATATTTTGCCACTTTTTCATATAAGAGTAATTCTCTGAAAAGTGGTCATTTCATGTCCCAGTAGTCTTAACGGTATATTTTTAAAAGCACAAAAACAAAAAGCTGTTTAAACTATCAATATTAATTGGTTTTACATATAAACTGTTATTCTTTGGTTATTGGAATGCAAATATAATTTTAAAGTATTTTTTAAAATGCAAAATATCATTCCCTCATTGTGTCCCCATTCCCACATGTAAGTAAATAAAATGGTTTCCATGGTATTAAAGCATGTATAATTAGATTATTTGAACTGAAAAATTATTAAACATACTTTAATAAATATAAATCCATTATAATATATTTATCTATTATGCAACTAAAGAAATTATAATACTTTTTATTGTTGTCCCTGGTAATAGATATCATTACCTCATCAAACTATAATGACATCCTTAATTACTGTATTAATGATAGCACATACTTTATATAAGTCAAACTTAATTTATATACCAGCAAGGTAAAGAAACCATTTTGTATTCTGTTGAAAACATTTTACAATAAATAGCTAATGGCTCTCAAATGTAAGATTGAAATACAGTATTTTTATTATATGTCATTCCCTCACTCATTATAAAGTTAACTAAAATGAATCAAATTTGTTTTTTTATGATGTTATATTAATAAAAATATGTTTTAATAAATATTTAGTGCTTGAAAATATAACTAAACTTAATAATATTTTTATAAAGTAGTTTTTAGAGGAAATTTGTCATTCCCTCACAAACATTCCCTCATTTTTCTAATTAATAAAAGTAATTGCTATATCAAAAATTATCAAATACAGTTTCGTTTGTATTATTTTTTTTATTAATTGTATCATATGAGTACATGTACAAAATTAAAAAAGATAAATTTGGAGCAATTTTAACTGGACTAAGTTTTTCTTAAAAAAAAAAAAAAGCCCACTTTTCAGAGAATGACCCATAAATTTAATTATAAGTAAGAGTTAGAAATTTAACCTCAAAAGGCAATATGCGCTTCCAAAATTGAATATTTCTCTCTGTTTTCTAAGTAAACTAGTTCTTTTTGCCCGTGTCAAGTAAATTATGGGTGTTTGTGGTGTTTCCGTGGGAAAATTCTTAAATTCCAGGTGCTTCCGTGGTTAGACGCTAATTTTGTTCTAAAAATATCCTGAAATTTCCGAAAAATGTATGTCTTGAAATTTCATTTTGGGGTGGCATTACCCCTGCTGCACAGAATCAGAAATTTTCTTTGATAAAAATGAAAAATTATTCATGCGAGAGAGTAAGTTTCGAATTCGTCCCACCTTAATATTTTTTCTCAATTTATGTAGTCACCCTAGGGCGTCAACAAAACATCTGTTTTCTTTTGCATGCACCCTCGCATATTTTAGTATCCATTGGGTGAAATTCTGCAGTCGCTTCAGAAATTCCCATGGGAACCTAGATTAAAAAAGAAAGAAAGAAAGAAAGAAAGAAATCTATGTCAAGAACTGTTTTGTAAGCAGCTGGTCAAAATAAAATGTTTTGGTTTTCTTTCACGGCATATTTCCCGATGATTTGTTTGGCAACAAACATTCTGCATCTTATGACAAAGTGGGGGTAGAGCGAACGACAAAAAGACGTCATTTTTCACTGTCCCTCGAGTTGCCGCCGCCGAATAATCTGCCCGTGTTTGTGGTTATATTTAGAGCGTAACATTCGAGGGGTGAAAGTGGAAAAAGTGAAAGAAAAAAAAAATCCTTGCTTGTGCAAAAAAGCTGCTTATGACATTGACATTGGACTCCTTTTCCCTCCTGACGAGGTCGAGGTTCAGATTCCTAAAATGGTGGTCGTCTATTTTAGGGTCCGAACCTGGGATGCACTTCTTCCTCTCTCTCTCCGTGTTCCGAGACAGAGAAGTTGACAGTTTGTGTTTTTGCCGAGCACATAGATCGTCTATTTTCAGGTACTACCATCCCGTCCCGACTTTTAGAACTCGACTTGTCAGGGACACATGGAAAAGTAGGATACTGGGTGTAGGTTAGATTTTTCTTTTTTAATTTTTTTTAACCCCTCTCGCAAGAGTTACAGCTTCTTCTTCGTCATCATCAGCGTTTATTTTCTTTTTTTGATCTTGGAGTGATGGGAATGCATAACATTGTTAACTCACATTTAAGTGACGAAAAATTGAAGTAGAAGTAATGTCTTAAAATAAATGGAGGGTGGAGTGATTTTTTTTTTTTTTTTTTTTTTAAAGTTCAATTGGTTAAAGGTTGCTTATTAAATGCTGTCATAACTAATTATTTTGATTTATTTTTCAATAACATTCTTTTGCTGTCAGAAGTTAAGTAGTTACTATATTGACATATTTTTAGGTCCCCTGAATCTGAAAATCAGGTTTTTAGCGGCTGGTCTGTGTATTGATTATCAGCATAACCCCTAGAGACAGGGTTGGCTTCATTTTGCCCGACCCTAAAAAACCCACTCGTGAAAACCTAAGATAAAACCCAAGTGATTTTTTTAAAAATCCTTTATTTAAAATTACACTTTTATCTAACTTACAATAAACATATAAATATAAAACAAATATTATATACATTATTAGAACTGGAACAAAGAATTTTTTGAAATATTGGAAGTGCCTAAACTGCTTTATTAAAAAAATAAATAAATAAAAATTCCACATGGGGGAAAAAAAAAAATATATATATATATATATATATATTTTACCTTATTAAAATACAATAAGAAATTATATATAAAAAATATAGAAGCAAGAAAAAAGGAGTTGTTTGTCAATATAAAGAAAATTAGGGAAGAATTTGTCAATATAAAGAAAATTAACGAATGCAAAATATAAATACTAAATAAAAATCAAATTTTTAAAAAATTTCTGAAAACTTTAACAGTGCAACACTGTTAAGTAATGTAGAAGGAACAATGATTAAAACTGTTTTATGGAAGTTTATTCAGTACAAAACAAATTAATGAAGCAACACTAAATAACAATTAAAATCCAGTTTTTGTTGTAAAGGGCAGATAAACAGAATTTTAGAATAATTAAAGTACAATTATTTAATTAAAAAAAATTCTTTATAACTTAATCATAACAAGACTAGAAATTTTAAGATTAAATTTTTAAAATTTTGATTTTAATGAGTAATTTTTTTTTTTAATTGTCCTATTATGAATGTTTAAACTAATTGTCCTATTATGTCCTAATGTTTAAAAACGGCAAGAAAGAAAATATTCTTGAAAACTGTGATAAAACCCGATAAACCCACTGGGCTGGTGGGTTTTTTCCAGCCCTGCCTATAGCAGAATACTTTTAATTGTTCTACAACAAGATTTCAGATGATCAAAATGTTCTGCAGGGCAGGTGTGCATTTTACAAATTTATTCTGACGATATCATTAACACACTTGTAAAAATACTAATCTTACAATTCGATGTGCTATAATATATGCGTATAATCTATATATATATAAATGAATGTTTGTCTGTATGTCCTTTATAAAATCGTAAACGGCTTGACCGATTTCGATCATTCTTTTTTTGTTTTTTTTCCTTATAGGTCAGGGATGGTTTAGGAAAAAAAATTGAAAAAATTCGCTCCCAAGGGGGGGAGGGGAGGGGGTAAAACGTGAATTAAAAAATCCTTCATATTTCAAACAAAAAAAAACAGATATCCGTAAAATTTTTGCTTTAAAATATAGCTAATATAAATGTCTAAAAATAAATTTCTGGATTTTCGAAATTCGGTCCCCAAGGGGGGGAGGGGGGGGGCAAAACGGGATTTCACATGCGTAAAACGCGATTTCGCATAATCCTATATATCTCAAAAAAAAAAAAAAAACAGATATACGTGAAATTTTTGATTTAAAATATAGCTAATACAAATATCTAAAAACCAATTTCTGGAATTTTAAAAATTCAGCCCCCAGGTGGGGCAGAAGGGGGGGAGGGGCAGCAGGGGCAAAAACAATTAGAAATACAGTTAGGCCTTTCAAAATTGGTACAGATAGGTTTCAATAGCCTGCAAGTCGAATGGGGATATTTTCGAAAGTGTAAAGTTATTAGTAGAGGAGAGAAGGGGGGAGTGGAGAGGGGGGAGCAAAAAAAATAAAAATAGAGTTAGATCGTTCAAATTTGGTATATAGAGGTTTTCGATACTTACAAATCGATTGTGGATATTTTCGAATTTGTAAAATTATTAGGAGGTGCGGGAAGGGGGTAGGGGGGGGGCTATGAGCAAAAACAAATAGAAATACAGTTAGGGCATTCAAAATTGCTACAGATAGGTTTTAAAGGCCTGCAAGTCGAATGGGGATATTTTCAAAAGTGTAAAGTTATTGGGAGGGGCGAGAAGGGGGGAGGGGGGATAAAAATAGAGTTAGATCGTTCAAAATTAGTACACAAATGGTTTTCGATACTTAAAATCGAATGCGGATATTTTTGAATTTGTAAAATTATTAGGAGAGGCGGTAAGGGGGGCTATGGGCAGAAACAAATAGAAATGCAGTTAGGCCGTTCAAAATTGGTACAGATTGGATTTAGAGGCCTGCAAGTCGAATGGGGATATTTTCGAAAGTGTAACGTTATTAGGAGGGACGGGAGGGGGGCGGAGGGGCAAAAAAAAAGAGATCATTCAAAATTGGTACATAGAGTTTTTCGATACTTACAAATCGATTGCGGATATTTTCGAATTTGTAAAATTATTAGGAGGTGCGGGAAGGGGTGGAGCGGTAGGGGGGAGGGCTATGAGCAAAAGCAAATAGAAATATAGTTAGGGCATTCAAAATTGCTACAGATAGGTTTTAAAGGCCTGCAAGTCGAATGAGGATATTTTCAAAAGTGTAAAGTTATTGGGAGGGGCGAGAAGGGGGGAGGGGGATAAAAATAGAGTTAGATCGTTCAAAATTAGTACACAAATGGTTTTCGATACTTAAAATCGAATGCGGATATTTTTGAATTTGTAAAATTATTAGGAGAGGCGGTAAGGGGGGCTATGGGCAAAAACAAATAGAAATGCAGTTAGATCGTTCAAAACTGGTGCATAGAGGTTTTTGATATTTACAAATCGATTGCGGATATTTTCGAATTTGTAAAATTATTAGGATAGACGGGAGGGGGGCGAAGGGGGAAAATAACAGAAATAAGAGTTAGAGCATTTTGGGAATTTTTTCCGAAGGCAGTACCCGGTGCAACATTTTTCCTAATCAGATTTTGTTTCGCTTTTTTTTTTTTTTTTTTTTTTTTCACGTGATAAAAATTAATGCAATTTTGAGAATTCAGTAATTATAGTGATTCATTTAAAAATAGGGTCCAGCGAAGCCTACTAGTAACAAAATAACAATGATAAAATAACTTTCAAAGATAGTTTTACTGAAACTAGTAAAAATAAATAAACCAAGACTGGATAGAAAATTTCCTATGCAATCAACTAACTACTGTAGAAGTATTTTAATAAATTATAAAAATGATTATAACAGGATTTTAATAAATGTCCATTCTTAAGGCCCTAATTCACAAAATAATTCACAAAAGTTTTTCCTTAATTTCTGAATATCTGCAGTTGTTCTGCAGTAAAGCTGTTTGTTTTGCGATGTACGTTCCAAATTCTGACCTATTCTGCTTTGGGGAAACTAAAAAACAAATATTATTAAGAAGTCCAGACTCGGTATTCTAAGTCTGTAACTTGTGGGGATGCTACTTCAAATTTTCTATCGAAATCGGTCAAAAGATTCGTGTACACAGACACATCCAATCAAATACGTTACGCGTATGGAAGAAATTTCTGGTATGTACTGTTAAACATAGTTGGACTGCACTAAACAAAATAAAATGGACGTATATTCTGTGTATACAGAAAAGCAGGGCTCAAAATGAACAGTGGTCCGTTGGTCCGGAACCACAGAAATATTCAATGGACCAGAAAAATGTAAATTCTAGTGGTCCACCGGACAAAGTAAAACTTTTTTAAGTTTTTTTTTTTTTTTTTTTTTTTTCCTTTTTTCCTAAAATTGCTTCTAAATCTATCACAGAAAAGTATGTTATAATAATAATAAGTGGCACTTCATTATAATTGCCAATATCACCTATCATCTGTAAATTAATTCATGAAAAAGTTGTCATACTTGCTATATAAATTTATTTTATTTTACATATTTTTAAATATTTTCAAAAATAATAGAATTGGTGAACGGGACAAAGAAAGGTATGTACAGACCAGTGATTTAATTTTCTTAATTTCTACTCCTTCGAAAAGCATGTTTCACATAAAATATATAAGAATATTTATCTTTCGTCTTGAGGGCCACACAAAATAATTCCAGGAGTGTTTGCGTTCCGAGTTTTTACGTTCTTCTATATTCAATAGAAGAAAGTATTGGATTCGTAAAAATTTTCGACCTCGGGCTTTTCATGAATTTACACGTTTTGAGAGCTGTAGAACACGATTTGACCATTTTTTAAAAATGTCTGTCTGTCTGTGTGTGTGTGTGTGTGACAAAATTTTGTGGCAATTGTATCTCAGGTACTATTGAACAAAATTTCATGCAAATTGTTATGTAGTTACACATTGACATAAATTAGTGCCTGTCAACTTTTGGTAAAAATTGTCCAACAGCTTGCGTTGCCATCCCGCTTTTTCTAAACTCTTAACGTGGTGGTATAGGATAAAATTTCGTATAAATGTGCATAAAGAGAATTATTTTTTAATAATAATTTTGAAATTTAAAAGAATTATTTGTAATAGAGATAGTGAACTGAGAAAAAAAATTGTGTATGTAGGATCCTCGCCTTCCCCCCTGGGGGAAAGTCTCCCCTCGAGGGGAGTAAATTTTCATGATGGGTATCTTTCAAAAGAGCTCGCCAATACCTTTGAAACGTAAAAAACGGTTAAAAATTCCGAAAATGGGCTTTTCTAGGTGTCTGAATTTGGGTCAATGATTAACATCGTGTTGAAATTATTAGCGAACCTGCCTGCAACCATTTACACAGAAAACGACATAAGAACAGATGTTCAGAAAAATCAATTTTAGATGTAATAGTATAATTTTGCTACATTTACTTTGCCCGCGAAAATTGCAGGATGCACAGATAAACAGTGTTTGATACAAGATGCCTAGCAGCCTAGAGGAATCGGGAAATCAAGAGATGGTCAGAGAATTTCGCAGCGCTAGAGAAGTCAAAGAAATGGCAGTAAATTCGAATGAAATCTGTTAAAATCAGGATATTTGACTTCCCTTTTTCATTTTTTTCTTCCCTTAAAAGAAAAAAGAAAGAGAGGGGGAGAGAGAGAGAACCCAGATAAATTAAAATAAAAAATATTGATTTATAAAAAGTTACATGCCTAAATGGAAGAAAATGACTTGAAAAATTTAGAGAATTTCACCCGGGAGAGTCGAGGAAAATCAGATGCTAGCCACCCTATAATATTCAGATAGCACAAAGATATGGGTCAATATCGAAATATAACATTTGAGAATACAAAATGACTCCCACCTAAAAAAATATTCACACATATTTTTTTATGATATCTGGTTATATTGCCAATGTTGTTTAACATCAACAAACGGAACTTTTTGACATCTCAGACGCGATGCATGCTCAAAAGACCACGTTGATTCTGTTCATAATATCGATATAGGTGTCAATCCATATCCAAAAAATAATTTTGCTTTTAGAATGTTGTTAAAATAATATAATTATTTTAGAATGAATCATATATTATGACACTGGCGAATATTAACAAGTGTTAAAAATAAAGCACTAAAAAATTGTGTTTCTTGAATTACTGTTGTTTAATAAATTTTTATTTTTCAAGGTATTGTTTTCAGATTATAATAGTAATGAAAATAATTCTTTTAAATGCTTTTTTTATAGTAACACCTTTTAAATTATGTCTGTCAATATCGATAAATATCGTAAGTTTAACGTATGGTATACAGTGATGTTCAGAATATTAGCCAGCTAATATTTTTGTGTTAACTGGATAGTGTTAATCGGTAATGTGTAATTTTAATATTTTACCATGTATTTATTAACTTCGATTCTTGTTTGTTTGTCCAGTAAATATCTTGCAATCGATTTTTAACTAACTTTCCAAGCAGCTAGACATTTGAAACTTTCAGAATAGCTCAGAACCTGATGACAACACAATAGTTCGAAGCCCAATTTCTGAATTTTTGATTAGTTTATTATTATTATTATTATTATTATTATTAATTAATTAAAATATGAAAATAATAACCTCCTAATAGCTTTTAAAAATAGCCATTAAAATATTAGCTATAATTTAATTGTTGCCAAAAAAAATTACGAGTTCGTTTTCGTTCGACATAAAAATAAATACATTTAATTGAACGTGAACGTTAAAAATTATAAAAAGTTAAATTATGCATTTCACAAAAAATTGATGTTATTACCACTAAAAAATTTATACGCATTGATAAAGTGCTAATGTAGTTCTATCCGCGTTTGTAATGATCGATAGACGGCGCTTTGTGAACACTGAAGTTGTTAGTAAACATTAGCCACGTGTGTTCCATTAGTGTTCTTTTTGTTATTCTACTTAATATTCGTACTATAATTTCTCCGCCATTACATTATGGAAAATTGATTGCTTTTGGAAAAAATACTTCAGTTTATTCAAAGTTCGATCGGAAGTAGATTTTTAACTGAAGTTGAACAAATATTAATTTCAAATCATCTGATTAATTCTTTACTTCCATTAGCCGAAGCAACTGAAATTTTAAATTTGTCATTTGGAAATAAATGGAAGCTCAATTCTGGATTTCTTGATCCTTTGGAGTTACACTGTGGCACACAAAAGTATGTGTTATCTTTTTTACCGTATTTATTCATTTTTATTCGATAAATATATGTGAAACTAAATATCGGCAAGCAATGGCGGCTGTATGGAATTCGAATTAAACCATGTTTATTGTAATTTCACCTTAGCCCACCAGAGGGCGAGCATTTCATTACAATCGCGGATAGCTGATTCAACAGAAAATTTAAAAACATGGTATATAATTTTTTTTTATCTTATAATTTTTTAATTCTAATCTTATTATTTTTCTAGGTCGCAATGCGAAGGGTATCTATGCCATATCGATCTGTGGACGCTTGCCTTCTAACATCATCCAGGATCTGAAGAGCAGAGGAGTTGTATACCGTTCCAGAGATACCAGCACCATGTAAATTTGAAATATTCCATGCCCATTGTATATATATTAAAAGAAAAATTGTTTTTTATGCATAATACTGTATCACCTTCAATAAACATCTCATATTTCTTTACATTGTATCTGTGTGTTTTGAATTTTCATTTCAGTAATATTGTGTGGTTAAGCTGGAGTTCTAGTAAAATATTGTAGGGTGAAGTGAGGTATGTGTAACAAGGTTTTGGCATAGTTTGTCTTTGATCTCATTTTGCTCAGTTGCAGGGTGTTCAAAATTAAACTTTACATTTTAGGGCGCTCGATATCAAAAATTATGCTGCAGAATTTCTGTTAATAGCATAATTAGATGATGGGAATTTTCTCTTGTACAAAAAACACCACTAGAGGGCGTATTAAGGGCATGGGACTATGATTGTGGAAAAATTATTCACTTTTTCTTACAGCTTGGTCCCCGAGATCACCAGACTTGATTTCTCGTGACTTTGGCTGTGGGGGATACTTGAAAGCATAGTTACTTAAGTAGTTCTTCGTAAGTTATTAGAAATTTACGAATTACTTAACATGGGAGAATAAGACAAAATTTCACTTAAACATGCATTAAATGGAATATTTTTACTATAAAAATGTCAGACCAGTTTCAAAATATCAGTTTTGATGCCAGAATGAACATCATTAATTATAAACATGCTACTTTGAAAGTTTCGCAAGTTATTTGGAATTTACGAATTTCTTAACATGGCAGAATAGGGCAAAATTTCACATAAACGTCAATTTTGAGGGATATTTTCATCGTAAAGATGTCAGACCACTTTTGAAATATTATTTAGGACACTGGCATGAATATTATTGACTATGAATTTTCCAATATGAAAATTTCATAAGTTATTGGAAATTTTCTTAACATAGCAGAATAGGGCAAAATTTCACATAAACGTCAATCTTGAGGGATATTTTATCGTAAAGATGTCAAATCACTTTTGAAATATTATTTAGAATACTGGCATGAATATCATAGTGTATGATTTTTCCAATTTAAAAAATTTAAGTTATTTGGAATTTACGATTTACTTAACATGGCAGAATAGGGCAAAATTGAGCATAAACGTCCATTTTGAGGATGATAAATATATCAGATAACTTCAAGATAACATTTATGATACTTGTTTGAACATGATTGACTATAAATATTCTAATAGGAAAATTTCGTAAGTTATTTGTAATTTAAGATTTTATCAGCATAGCGAAATTGAAAATATTTCATATAAATAGGAATTTTGAGGATTGTTGCATTGTAAATAGAAGCATAACTAAACAACAGAATTGATCCTGATAAAATAAAGTAATAGATTGGAATAAGATAAATATTTCGAAGTGAACGATGGATAGAGGAGGGGCTTTCATTCTGTCACTGTGTCAAGCTTTGGTCAAATTCATTTCTCTCAACATGATTATAATATGTCATGCACTAGAGGTTTATGAGAACATAAATATGATGGGGAACTGAGCAGAATCCACCTATGCCAACCAGTTTTATTTAATCGGTGAATTGTAACGGTTTTCACTGATAAAGTAAAATAAAGAAAATTATTCAAATTTTCCTGTAGTCAAAAAGCGCTAAGTTGGTAACTATATCTGAAAGACATGTGATAGCGTGATTCCATAACATCTCTCTCTCCGACCTTAAAGATAGCATGGCACGCCATTTGAGTAAACATCCCCCAGCAACACTGCTTTGAAAAGTTGAAAATGCACTTTTACGCTACCAGAAGGTAGCAGGACATCGTATAGAGCAAATTTTGCAAACAATATTAATTTTTCTGTATTTGTAATTGTTAAATTTTGCAGATTCTTTTTATATTCTTAGTAAAGCTATAATACGCCAAGTGGTGATTTTTGGAATTTTATATTGTTCTAGATAAAATTCCCATCATCTGATTATACTATTACCCAATTTTCATGAAATTCTGCAGTTATGAGGTTTTGATACAGAGCTCTCTTAAAATATCAAGTTTTTAATTATGAACACCCTGTCTTTCTGAAAATTTTCAGGCATAAACTACAGCTAATTAGCTTTTAAAAAATATAAGCTTTTTGTAATTAATTTAACAATATTTGTCACTTAACCATAGCTGCCAATATTTTAATTTATTCCGGAGTACTTTTAGCCCCGCCTTTATTTCGTACCACTTTATTTATAGAAAAATTTTCTTCAATACATAACTTCGATAAAATAAGAAAAAATTACTTTTAAAAAATAAGTGGTACGAATTAGAGGCGGGGCTAAAATTACTCCGGAATAAAAATATTAGCAGCTATGCTTAACACAAAGGAAATAGATGAAAATTCTGTGTTTGGTGTTTCCACTTGCACCATAGTTTGGGACAAATGCAACCTGGGCCTACTATAACTATATACAGTACACATGTGGAAGTCAAGTTTCCAGACAGTGAAAATCTTCATGAATATCAGACATTTTGTATTTTTAAAATGTCAACTCGTTAGCGAATTCCGAACTTTTCTGTATGCCTCCAACTAGCACTTTACATCATAGTCTTTCCAACAATCCAACAAAATCTTAAAAAAAAACCCAGGCCAGGATACTAGGTTTTATTAAAAATTAAAAGACAGAACTGAAAAAGCAAAGTAAAATGTATATAGGTGTCTCATAAGTCTGTAGACATTTTAAAAATTCATAACTATTGAATGAATTGATAGAATTGAACGCGGTTTGCAAAAAAATCATTCTCGTGAAAAAGGATTTTTTTTTTTTTTTTTTTTTTTTTAAAGAAAAAATAATAATTAAGCTATTTGTCGATAGAGGGCGCTGTGTGTGACCAGATCACACATTTTCATGAAACACTGTACTTATTCGGATGCAAATGTTTACAAGCATATAAATCCTATTCTATGTGTCATCGTCACCACAAATTATAGTTTGCAAGTGAGTTATAACACAGCTAACTGTAGCTTCAGTCGGTGGTTCTTACCTGAGTGAAATCAGCTTCACCATTAACGCTTTATCCACCAAGTCAGCATCACAATTAAGACTTCATATATGCACAAATAGGAGACAAAATAAGAAATAAACTGTTCTAATCGCAAAATTGTGCAATTTATAGTATTTTCATTTGCATATTTTTCTTTCACATCCGTGCGAAAAATTTAACTATTTGTCTAACAGTATCGTCGACAAAAAATGTAACTATATTTTTTCTTTATCAAAAAATTTCCCTTTCACGAGAATGATATTTTCACAAACTGCGTTCAATGGGCTCTTCCCACCTGACGTCAGAGGTCACATGATAGAGGAAAAACAAATAGCAGACGAAGTCTTGTTTATCTATAGCGATAGCTGAAATAACATATTTTCTATTCTTATTTTGGATCAATCGTATTTAATCTGTGTTATTTTTTATACATCATCATTTTTAATCCATTTTATATCATTATTCTTCATCATCTGTTTGCTGTATAGATTTACAATCATCATTTAGTTTATATTTGTTATTGATGTTCATGAAGAACATGTTAAATGCTCTGATCTTTGGTACTTAAATCAGTGACAGTGTAATAGAGTAAGAGCCCACGACGGCCAGACCTTCGTTATTTAATAAAAGCTGAAAATTCTTCTGTGCGTGTCCCCTATACAGGTAAGAACGACCAGGGACTATAGAGTTTGGGTAGTGGTTACTTGGGCAGGTAACAGGTAGTAAAGGTGTATAAAATAGTACCTTAAATTCGTTAAAGTATAAAGCTCATTTTTTTTATATTTTATTAGGGATAACTTTAGAAATCTCGCCATCCATTGCCGGACACTTATGACAGTTGCTACCCCCTGCCAGACACCCCTAAATTTTAATAAATTATAATTATACTTTCGTTACAGTATAAAAGCTAAATTTTATATATGTTACTTGGGAACCTATAAAAAAATGTTACCTCAATAGCCGGACAGTTTTAATGGTTTTTACACCTTGCCAGACACATCGAAAGTCCGCTGTAGGTGCGAGCGCGAGCACTTAGTCGATTGCGATCTTCAAAGATATCCAATAAAAAAATTATTTTATTACGTTCATAGTCAGGTTATATAAAGTAAAAAATGTAATTTTATTATTATAATATACAAAAAAAAGCATTATTACATGTAAAAAAAATATTTATTCGTTGTCGTCGATATTTTCATTTTCTTCGTCACTACTCGCCCAGTCGATGACATGATCGTCTTCAATATCGCCTTTTTCGTCAGTTTCTGAAAAAAAAAAAAAAAAAAAAAAAAAAAAACAAGATTATACAATTATGAATAATTAAAAAATTATGTACAATAATTTGTCATAATAATTACATACCTGATTGAGTTTTAAGCGAATCACTAACATAACTTGGTAGTTGATCTCCTGAAAACCATTTGAATTGGTATTTGTCATTTTTCAATACCCAGCCGTTATTGTCTGGTTGATATGTAGTTGGATTTTTCAGATGAGCATTATTCCAAATGGTACATATATAATTTGCTCGCAGAAATTGTTGCAATAGCTCGCTTTTGCAAGGTGGTAGATTGCTAGCGTCAAAATTTCGCAACTTTTTCCGGTCAAAAGCTTCGTTTACATCGGAGACTGTATACGAGTCGATGAATAATTGCAGTCTAGCGTCATCAACACCAATAACATTAGGGACATTGTAAACATTGCATATAAATCTCTGAATAATATCGAAGATGTTTCGTTGAAAATCTAAATTTTCAATTAATTCGCTGTTGCCGAAGTTCTTAAAAGCTTCCTGGTACTCGGGATTTTTTTTAAATTTCTTGTATGGTATTGATTTACCTTTTCTGAAAAATGCAGGGTTAAAATCACAACCTTTGATGGCATGAAATCCAGGTAAACTCTGACAAATTAACTGTCCCAACTCTGCATGTATTTTAGTTAGGTCCACATATCTTAAGTTATTGCCAGTACCCGTAAGCATCCGAACAACGGAATCACTTTTAAGATGATGCATGTTACCAAGCATTATAGCCGCAATATCAGTATCAGCACTTCTTATTACTATTTCTGCTGGATAGTTGATGTTACATGCATGGTATACTATTTTCGTATCTGCTTCCTCGTGTGATGGGCATGACAACTCTTCATCAACCCTTGAGATAACTTTGTTGGAATTATCAACAGTGAAAGAATGACATTTTCTGAAATTGATGTTTATCGTTTTGTTGCCAATAAATGGCACCACTTAATCAGTAGCCCAATGTGAAATAAAAAAATTAACCAGAGCCTCTTTAAAATTTAAATTTTTTAACTCTTTCGCGAAATCACTTGATCGAATTTGTTCAGGCCCAGTTATAGAGTACTCTAATTGCGCGGATTCTAGCCGTTGGGAATGCTCGTAATCTTTGATCGATGGAGTAAAGTATTGATCAAAGATCACATCAATTCTCGATGCTTGAAATTGAGTAACCATTTGCAACAATTTTTTTGAAATATTTCCAAATGTTTTCGGAACATTCTTCATTGTATGCAACAGGAAGAAACCGTCAATTATCATAATATCTATATGATGTGGTTGCTCATGCTGGACCTCTTTCTCTAGACATTTCATCAGAGCAGATTTATCTGTCTTACAAATAGCGCCATCCAAATGGCACATGGACAATGGCACTGAGGTAATTGGGTAAGACAAAATCTTTGAAATGTCTACCTTAAAATCCATTGAGATACCCAGCATGCGTCCAAATAAATCTCTTTGGATTTTAATTTCTTGAATTTTACCACCTACTTGAACTTTTGTCTTCTTCTTATAATTGATAGAAAAATTGTCAAGGGAATTTTTTTTAATAGCTTTTTCAAATCTGGTAATATCTGAAAAACATTCGGAAACAAATGTTTTACGAAGATTATCTCCCTCTTTTTCAATATTTAGTAGGAATGTCTCTACTGATAGCGATGCGGATTTTCCAGATGAAATATTTAATAGTTGGTCTTTCGGTACTTCTGAACTGAAGGGATTAATAAATCGATCAAAAGTAGCGATAAATTGTCTCAATTGTTTGGAATTCTTCTGGATATTATAAAGATTTAAGTCTGTTGAAACATCTTGATGAGTTCGCAGTCCTAGTACTAGATAAACTTGACTTATTATTGAGGACCTAACATCATGATTACGAGCCCACCGTTGACGAGCCGAAATCGAATTGGTAAAGTGTATAACACCTGTGAGCCTTCTAGCAGCGTCTGCATTTATAGTTTGCTCTAACACCAGGTCAATTGGTTGTCTAGAAAATGGTTTGGTGGTCCGTTTGATACCAAAGCAACCTTGTTTAAATCCTTCGTATAAGTCAGGATGAGTTTCTGCAACTTTCTGCAAATTATCATAATATTTTACGGTCCACCGTGCATAATTTTGTTGGTTGCATATAAAAAATATATTTGTAGTCTTAGGCAATGTTGATATAAAAAGCTCAAAATCCCCCGTACGAATGCTCCGTGACAAGTCCAAGTAATGATGTATGAGATTTATGTAAATTAAGTAAAATTGTGAAGTTTTACCATGCTCACCATTGAGACATTGTTGCTTGAAAATATTGTAATTATTCATCAATTCTTTCAGTTCATCATTTTCAATATTGAAAGACGATATTTCGCAGTTTTGTAGTCTTTTCACTTCCTCTATCATATCATCTGTTAGTGTTGAGTTGTCATGTTGTAAAAATGATTCAAAATGTAGAACCTCCAATCCCAATGCTACCAAAGGATGCAATCTTTTGCAGCGGTTGAAGTGCTTTCCATCGAGAAACCCATTCACAGAACCACTTGCCAGCAAACTACTCTCAACCATAACATTTGTTAACCCACAGTCACTAATTACTTTACCGACTGCTTTAAAATAAGCCATCATAATGTGAAACGGTCCGAGCTGTATGAATAAATTATCAAATTTGGGTTTTTCCGTAGACTGTATTTGAAATGCTACTTTAGCTATAGCAAGATCGTAGGTTACCTGGATGGAACGTTGATGTAAATCTTCAGCAATTTTTTTACTCTGTTCCATAGTTTCTAGCACTATAGATGTACTAGTTGGTGATGCATTGATTGGGGTTAAATAAGAAATAAGTTGTTGTGAGACAGCATTATTACAAATCCGACTATTGAAACCAGCCCACATAGGAACATCAGGTAACTGCAAAACGTGACTGATCATCCATATATTGTCGATTTCGGTGTATAGCTGCGAGTTTGTAGGGCGTATAATTTCTGTATTATCAATTGTTGATTGTAGTTCACTTGTCATTTTCGGTTTTTTAGGATACGGAATCTCTTCTATAGATATGGCTTCAAAAGTTCTTCTTCTTCTTTTTACCGTTGTATGTGGTAAATTAATTTCATTATCTGTAATCGGCGCTTCAGACATGTTAAGTTCTTCGGGCATCTCAGATTCTTCGGTTATATTGGCCTCAATGTTCTGGTATATAATTCCTACGGTGTCATGTAGAGTATCCTTTCCGTTTGTAGTTTCCACAAAACGATCGAAATTATCATATGCCACACCAGTAAAAAGGTCAGGATTTCTTTTAATCGTTTCTGGGTATAAACTGGATTGTTCAAAAGAAGAATACGTTGTCTCAGTCTCTAGTTCCTCGATACCCTGATAGCTAATACAATGCCCATATCGATTAATAATATCGATAATTTTCCTACTGCTTTTTAAGCTCTTTAAAGTTATACCTAACATGATGTGCTTTGATGTTTTTACACGGCCATTATGGACAGCATAGATTACGTCTTGAGAATAAGAACGCACTTGACGAGCACATTTCAGGCTTTTTTTCCGTTTGTTATTACATCCACCTAGAAGAGTAAAGTAAAAGTCCAGTAATTGCGGTGGTATCGAAACTTCTCCTGACATTAAATGCTCTGTTGTTAGATTTTTTATCGGTAACTTATTTTTTTCCATTTGTAGTATTAATTTTCTTAAAATTAATGCAGATTTTTGTAAAGTATTTTCGGTTTGTAAGTTTTCAAATATTGTATCGTCTATTGTTTGTAAATATTTGGGTGCTATAATTTTTTTTTATTACAAATAGTAAAAAATTTAATATCTTTAGAAAATTTTTCAACATTTTTTCTTCGAGATGATGTGCAGTAAAAACAGAATTCACTTCAACAGAATTTTCTTCAAATATTCTTTCCAATACATCGGTGTACATTTCATGCAAATATACTAATAAATAACAGCGCCCTTTTTTAATTACGAGGCCTCGATGATGCCACTTATTTCATTAAAAGCTAATTGTTGATATTCCCGATGAAAATGCCAATCACTTTTACTGGATGGTTTTTTAGAAGATGATATTTCATTATTGAAACTAATTCTACATTCTGTATGATATGATATTTTTGGACCAGAAATTTTTTTTAATTTATTCAATAATTCTGCATACTTCTCTTGACCTTCGATGTTGGGTAGTACGCTAGATTTAAATTGGTTGGTATCAGCTTTATGAAGTGGAAACATTCGTGAACGTTTTTTTTATGTTTCCTGTCACAAAACACACAAACAATTAGGTAGTCGATATTATTAGCTTCCTTCTCGGTTAGAATATTTCCATCCTGAGTTAAATCATTATCTTCACTAAGATCTGGTTCAAAAACTTCAATATTTTCTTGAGAAGTTGTAGATTGAAGTCCTATTGATTCAGAAGTTAAACTTGATTGCATTGTTACTGAAGATTCTGTAGAGGATGACTGTAAATGAGATGGTTCTGTGGTCAACTTAGGTATCAACGACGAGGTTGTTGAGGTATTGTCTGTAGAAACACTGGCTGATTTTTGTTTTTCACTGTTTTTTGTCCAATTTTCAGGTTCAGAAGTTAAGTATTTTTTCATAAGTCCTGTAAATGCTTTATAACATCCCCGGTTGTAACCATTTTCTGTATACTCATCAGGCAGAATAATGTCTTTATATTTAAGGTTATGTTTTTTTCTGATTTTCAAAACAGTTTGACATTTTTTTAAAGTTTCCTCCGAGAACAATATTATCTTACCATCACTTTTATTACACACAAAACAAATTAATGTGTCTCCCATGATAACACTTTTTACTAAAATTACACTTTTATTTCACAAAAAAACGACACAAATATCAATGGTAAAACGTGGTTGTAGCTACACATAATTCTTCAATACATCACTAAAAGACAGATGATGCGCAGTGAAAGATCGCAGTCGACTAAGCGCCCTATCTCACTCGCACCCGCTAGAACAGTCGTTACCTCGCGCTCGCACCTACAGCGGACTTTCGATGTGTCTGGCAAGGTGTAAAAACCATTAAAACTGTCCGGCTATTGAGGTAACATTATTTTATAGGTTCCCAAGTAACATATATAAAATTTAGCTTTTATACTGTAACGAAAGTATAATTATAATTTATTAAAATTTAGGGGTGTCTGGCAGGGGGTAGCAACTGTCATAAGTGTCCGGCAATGGATGACGAGATTTCTAAAGTTATCCCTAATAAAATATAAAAAAATTGAGCTTTATACTTTAACGAATTTAAGGTACTATTTTATACACCTTTACTACCTGTTACCTGCCCAAGTAACCACTACCCAAACTCTATAGTCCCTGGTCGTTCTTACCTGTATAGGGGACACGCACAGAAGAATTTTCAGCTTTTATTAAATAACGAAGGTCTGGCCGTCGTGGGCTCTTAGGCTATAATATCGTACTACGTAAATCCATTTAGACCAGTAACTAAGTTAATTAACTTGCTGTAACACCTTTATGCAATTAAATTAAATGAAAACATTTTAAAATTTCAAATTATAATCCATAAACATTCCACAAGAAGCTATTATTTATTGCTAGATCAGTTAATGTAACAGTTACACAAAAACATACAAAAATCGATTCTTACAGGTGAAAATAAATAAACATATAAAGTGTTTTTTAAAAATTATTAAATTTACAAATACAATTATTGTACTGTTTACAAATGCACAATATTACTTTTATTTTATTTTATATTAATTGTTAACACTTTTGTTTTTAAGAACAATATTTAATTGAATTCGATACTCAGAATTCGATTATTCGTTTTCCTCTAACACGTGATTGAGCAGACGACGGTGGGAAGAGCCCATTCTATCAGTTCATTCAATAGTTATGAATTTTTAAAATATCTACAGACTTATTAGACACCCTGTGTATATATATATATATATACAGGGTGCATAGGAAAGTCCCTTTAACCTGAAAATACTTGCGAACGGAGAGTGCTACAGCCACGCAAGTGAGGTAACGGTATAGTAAAGCGACTATGCCCGACCTAATGCAAACGACAACAGCGCCCCTAGTGGCGAAATTTGGAAGTTAGCCATTGCAAATCGAAAACGAAAAGAGATAGAGCAAAATTTCCAATTAGAAAGTTTTAGAGCATCAATTAATTAGTACGAAACGATATTTGGTTTACACGGATAAGATAAATTGGCGCCTGTATACCCAAAAAATATCCAAAATCGATGCACTCCATTTTGTGTAAATATTTTAAAGGAATAGCCAGAGGAAAGAAGAAATACTATGTACTTACATCAATACATTTTGATAACATCACACACAAAAACAAAATAGGTAAACTAAACTCTAAGTCTCATAGTGATAAAAAATGTTGAGAATGTTCGAAAAGTTCGCCATTGCTCACAATACACGTTTGTATTCGTGTGAGTAATTCTGCATGCACATTTCACAGCATGGAAGGTGTTACGCTATTGAAAGCATCTGTAATACGATGACGTAGATCCAGCAGACTTGTATGTGAAGTTGCATAAACCTGATCTTTTATGTAACCCCACAGGAAGAAATCCATCGGAGTCAGGTCCGGCGATCGTGGAGGCCATTCAATACTACTACCATTCCCAATAATTTGTTGTCCAAAGCAGTATTTTAGAAAGCTTCGCACTCCAGCTGGCTGGTGTGCAGGAGCACCGTCATGTTGGAACCACATGTCCCGTAATGCGGACAGGGGAATATCATCCAAAAAATCGGGTATGATATCCTGTAATAGTTGGAGGTACCTCTGTCTGTTTAATGTACTTTCGTAGAACACAGGTCCCAGTACGCGATCCTTCCAGATACCGGCCCACACATTAATGGACCAGCGCACTTGGTGTTTTGTGGATAGTCCCCACGACGGATTTTCCAGCGCCCAGTAGTGGGCATTATGTCGGTTTAGTACTCCGGTACGTTGAAACAATGCCTCGTCCGACCAAACAATGTTGGACAAAAAATCTGATTTATCTTCAACATTATTTAATGCCCAGTTGCACCAATCAAATCGACGCTCATTATCCCGTGGCAACAGTTCTTGCTGCAGAGTGACATGATAGGGATGTGCATGTTGACTATGCAGTATTTGCCATACTCGGGCCCGTGTTAAGCCACAAGCCATGCTGATTTCTCTTGTACTGCTGTGTGGATAGGCTAGTGCATATGCCAAAATACTCTCTGGCAGTATACGCATAACTGTACTCACTGGTCTGCCAGAACGCGGACGACTTTTAGTGCTTCCTGTCTCCATGAGCCGTCGCACTACATTTGCGATGGTAACTGCACTTGGATGTGGCCCACCTGGAAAACGAACGGCATACTCCCGTGCAGCATGCGTTGCGTTTCGTTGACATTCGCCATAAATAAGCACCATCTCGCAATATTGAAAGTTAGTGAAGCTTGACATTCTCACACAGCTCCAAAATTCTAAATCCAAACGTTTATTTTTAAGAAATGTATCTTTTGTAGGATCTCATTCATTTAGGATCATTCAAAATTTCATCTGTTTTGTCACTTTCAAAAAAGAACACATATTTTCTACCCGTCGCTAGGCAACGATTGAAATTGCCACAACGCAGAAAATAAAATTTTTAAAATAAAGCGCTCGCACATTAGGAATAAAATTATCGTCTGCCATCAATAATTTTATGCTATGAGGTTATGTTGTTTGTATCAAGCGAGCGCCAACACCTTTTAAACTAAAATTTTAAATGCATTGGAAATTAAAGTTTTCAGACATTACAGTATAGTACAAAGTCACAAACTGCATTTTCACACTGCTACATTTCCGAAATGTGAATATGTAGAGTAGAACAGTCTCGCATAGATTACGGACATTTTTGGGTATACAGGCGCCTATTTATCTTATCCGTGTGAACCAAATATCGTTTCGTACTAATTAATTGATGCTCTAAAACTTTCTAATTGGAAATTTTGCTCTCTCTCTTTTCGTTTTCGATTTGCAATGGCTAACTTCCAAATTTTGCCACTAGGGGGCGCTGCTGTCGTTTGCATTAGGTCGGGCACAGTCACTTTACTTATACCGTTACCTCACTTGCGTGGCTGTAGCACTCTCCGTTCGCAAGTATTTTCAGGTTAAAGGGACTTTCCTACTAATTAATTGATGCTCTAAAACTTTCTAATTGGAAATTTTGCTCTCTCTCTTTTCGTTTTCGATTTGCAATGGCTAACTTCCAAATTTTGCCACTAGGGATATTTTCTATAAATGCTTTTTTTTTTTTTTTTTTTTTTTCTTTTCTTTTTTCTTTAATGCGTCAGTTAGATGTACAGGGTGCACCCTTTTGTTGCACCCTGTATATATATGTGTGTGTGATGCAGTGGAAATGCAGGGGACAAGTATAAACTCCCTGGTATACTTGCCCGATATACAAAAGTCTTGGAGCTTGTGTAATGACAAACCAAAAAGCTTAAAAAATAGGACTAATTGAGTTTTTTTTTTCAAAATCTACATACTAAACTCAGTTTCCTAGCCAAAAATAGTGGAGTTTGCTTTACAAGTATAGCAACGATTAAACTTCGAATTTTAAGAGGGGCGTTCTTTCGAAGAGGGTAATGTAAGCAATATTTGAAACTTCCAATACAAAATCACCGTTTTATATTTGATTTGGTCTCCTAAGGCTAACTATAACAATGAAAAGTTCAAACAAATAGGCATGATAAGTTGTTAGGTAGAAATTCAGGTTATCAGATGAGTTTTAAGTCGAGGTTACGCTTACACGTGACTTCATCGTAGATGAAAAATTGTATAAATTGCTCAGAAGGGTGGATGAGGTCACCTGCTTATCTAATATTTAAATTGAACCATTTATCTAAGCTATTATCTTAGAAACGAATGTGTACAGACTTATATTGATATTTTCTATAAATGCTTTTTTTTTTTTTTTTTTTTCTTTTCTTTTTTCTTTAATGCGTCAGTTAGATGTACAGTTCTGGACAAAAGTATAAGGCCAGGAAAGAAACAAAATAAGTAAAACTTTGTAAGTAGTTGTAGGAAAAGAAAATCTGAAAACAAGTGTCGTACTTAATAGTATTTAAAGAAAAGTACATAGAACACACAAATAATATTACCATTACTACGCTTCTTTCAATTGAATATGAAGAAACTGTTGGACAAAATTATAAGGGCACATTATCAAAGGAAGTTAATAGTAAAATTGCCTTTTTTCTCTGTGACCATAATCAATCTTAAATTTATTTACTCTTGCAGTTTCTTTAAAACGTCTTTATTTTCCCTGGAGTATTCTATTGCTTTTTAGATTTCTTTCTTATTGTTGTAGCATTTTCTCTTTTCATAAATATCATGAAAGTACCTTATAGCTTTTCAATTGGGTTAAGATCGTGGCCAGTCCAAAACATACACTTGGTTGGCCTGAACCATGCCTATATGTCGTTTGAGATGAATGGAGGAATTTGTCTTGTTAAAATAAGTAATTTCCGTTTGTCGTGAGAGATGCTTTTGGCAGCAAATTATGGACCAGAACATTTTCATAATCCTGCGATGTCGTTCTTAATTTTATAAACATTATGGAGTGACTCTGCGACCAGCAAAACCTGACCATATATGACGTTTCCCCCTCCAAACGGACGCTTTGAATAGAACTTCTCTCGACGAATATCATGCCAATAATATTGAAAGTGTCTGGCTCGACCATGTTGATTCTTCTTTCTGCCAGAGAACACCACATTTTGCCATTTGTCTCTGAATGTCACACATTCTTTTGCAAGTTGTAGAGGGGCGCCTTCTATGCCTTATCATCAATGGAGGTATTCCCTTCTATTTCGTTGTACCATAAATAAGGATTGATTGATTCTACTCACCGTAGTGTTTTACTTAAACACAGAAGTTCCATATAGTTGACGATTGTCGCTGAAACCATATTTCTACTGGTAACTCTTTTTATAATACGTCTGTTTCATCGAGGAGTTTAAGAACTTTGCTTCAATGTAGATCACTTTCAGGAATAATTTGCAGGATTCTTCTTAAAACTATTGATAACAGTTTTTGACTTTTTCATTTTACCAGCAATAAATACCAGAACTTAACCCACAATGACTAAATGCAAGAATCTGTGTTTGTTCTCTTTCAGACATTGGTTTGTCTCTACCTATATTTGAGAACTGTCACAATGACAAATGCTACAAGCTACGAGTAGAATGATAGTTTATGCTCCACGCCAGGACGTACAACATCGGTTATATTGAAATTTCCACTTGGCGCAAAATTTGCATAGTGGCTTTATCATTTTGTCCTATGACCATGTTGTCTAAAATAAAAAGAGCAATAGATCATTAACGTATAGCATACGTAATTACATTTTACTATTGACGCATAACTGACTTTTGTTGCTAAAATAATACACATAATAAAAGCCTTAAACATCTTCCTTTCCCAATATGCATTCTTTTGAACACATCATTACAAATAACCTTATATTTTTGTGTTGGACTGTACTAGCAGACAAGTATGTTCTGGTTATTCATATATATATATATATCTGTACTTCACAAATCATAGTAAAATTGCTAAAGAAATATTTTCTATAGTATATAGTATGTTTAGCGTTAAGATTTGCAGGGTTACGCTAAAACACTGAAACATATTAAGAGCTGCAGTTGGAAACTACTGGAAGCATTTTTAACGCTACAAAAATGTGTAAGGGGGGTTTGTAAATTCAATTAGACTATTTTTCAGTCTGTTTGTCCGTTGCGTGATCATCGTTGATCACACAACATGTACTTTTGTGTGATCAAAACTACAATGAAGGTTAAGTGATGCAACGAGTACGTATAGTTGGAAAATGTTGATAATCTTTGCGAACCCTGTGAGTTTTCGTTCTTGTTTAAAGTTGTGTTTTGTTATAATTTTGGGTATTACTTGTTTTGCACATTCGACGAGAGAGAGAAAAAAAAAAAAAAGCTCTCTCTTACATAGTTATTATAGGATTACATCTCCGGACACGATACAAAATGTCGCTATGTTTAGAACTTTTATTATAAACAGTATGTTTTTATACGCTTGGTTACTGTAACCTATTAATAGTGTATATTCAAAAGAAAAGAATGATAAGTTATTTATTGATTATTTATTGAAATAAATAATTTATCATGGCATTAACTTGTAAATCCTAAATTACGCATACATTTATTAAATAATCTTTCAACGATGCAAAAATTTAACATAACAAAAGTATTTAATTCCTTACAATTTTTGCTTTGTATCAAAATTCCAAGCAAACTTTAAACATCGAAAATTAAATATCAGAGTAGGAAATGTAAAATTAATTGCCAGGCCTACATGAATTAAACTTCATAGGCTTTATCTTTTCTTTCTGTTGTTACCAACCTAAGCTCGTTTGAAGTAGCACAGTGTTTCTCCTGAAAAATAAGTAAGACACTTTAGTATTTTATCGAATTACGTAAAAAATTCTTTAAATAAAATAAATATATATATAAATCATGATGGAAATTTTAACATGTCTACCTTTAATTTGAATATTTTTGTCTATGAACTTTCAAATTATTTCATCGTTGAAATGTAAAAGCTGTAGGAAAAGTTCCAGTTAATCTGTTTCTCAAGAAGTTTTACACATAAAGGTCGAACATAAATACTTTTTTGGTAATATATATATATACCCATATACAGTGGTGGTCAAAATTATTAAGATAAGGTTAAAAATCGACAAATCTTAACTACTTGACCAGAAAATTATGCAAATTTTATAACTGGAAACCAATGATAAATAAAGCATTTTTATTTTATTACACTGTAAAAAATCGTTTCTTAAAAATGAGCTAAATTGTCTCAAAATAGCTCCAAGACAATATATACTTAAATTTGAAAACCCATGTACTCATTGTACTGACATGCTCAAAAATGGGGTTGACCAATAAGAATCCTAATATCTCCATATTTGACTTGTCAGTATACTCAAAAATGAGTATATGGGTTTTTTAATTTAAGTATATATTGTTTCGAAGCTATTTTGAGACAATTTAGCTCGTTTTTAAGAAAGCATTTTTAACAATAGTTTTTATGGAAATATGTAGGAAGTTAACCCATTTTAGGCCAAGCATAGAAATTTTATAAAATGTGGTATTATTTTCATTGAAATATGCTTAAATTACATTCATTAAGAAACAAAAAAAGTTCCGTGCATGAAAAATGATATTTTAGTTAAGAAATAAAATGGTGCATGTTTAAATAAAAAATTAAAATAAAAAATAAGTTTAAATGAAAATTTCTAAAAATTTTATGACATTTGTTTTAATTTTATCCTATTTACAGAACTTGCAATATTACTCCATTGTAAAAGCATATGCTTAATCTCAATTGGAATAATTATACATTTTCAAAAAGTCGAATTTGTCAATAATTGTTTCAAGATAGAACACTAGCGTATTTTGAAAATTTCTCAAGAGAAAGTGTTTACTCCAATTGAATTACGAATATTTTAGAAATGACTTCAGAACCCTTAAAAATAGCAGAAAAATAAAATTAGTGAAAATTATACGTCACAGTGTCAATAAAAAAATATTTATTGAAATGGTTCGTTTATGCACCTTTGGCTGAAAATGGGTTAATAATCATAAAATGTATTTTGAATTTATAAATTCATAATATATAAATTGAATTTATATAATAATATAATTTGAATTTATAAATTCATATATTGATGTGGAAAAAATTATAAGGACAAATGTATTTGTGTTCTAAAAGATAATATTTGTATGTTTTTTTTTTCTACTGCGCATGGCACTCCGAGACGATATAAATGTATAGTAAGCGATTGAGAATTCTGTATTCCATTTTTGCAGTCATGTCGCTAGGTACTAAATTTTCAGAGTTTGAGAAAGCGAAAATGGGTGCTTTTTTTAAATATAGGACTTGCTGCACCTTAAAATGCGATAAAGATCGAGAACGGCCATTTGTAATTTTCTCGTAAATCCCGGCAAATATGGACGTCAAAGATATACAGGTAGGCTACCTCTGTTTTTGTGCATGAGAAACGAATGATAATAAGTCAAATTTGCTTCAAAAAGGAAACATCGACGTAATTAAACGTTTATTAAATTTACGATGCACTATTCGACGTGTTTTACAAAAAGAGAAAAGAAAAAAAATCGTTATGGAAAAATTATGGCACAACTGCCTCTTAAAAAATCTGGTGTGAAACAGCCACACGACTTCCATTACCCACTATCGCACGTATTATATGCATTTTTGCGAGAGAATGTGATCAGAAAACATAAAAGTTACCTAAAGAAGTAGATATCTAAAATTTTTCCGGTAAGGGTTGGTTGGTTGGTTGGTTGTAGGATTTAAGGCCGATTGACTCCTGATGTGTCCTAGGCCTAGAGGGGGAATGCCCTCCGTGGGGGTCTTTCTAAGGGGTCCTAGCCCGTATTTACGCAAGTTTCGGAGGAAACCACGGAAAACTCCGAACGGCTAGGTCGATGAGCGCGACCGGGGATCGAACCCGGCACCTCCCATCTACCAGCTTTGAGCGCAGAACCGCTCGGCCGCTGGTGGGCCTTTTCCGGTAAGGGAAACTTATGAAGACATATAAAACGGAGCTTACATATAGTGAGGTAAAAAATAAGAGAAAAAAAATGGTAGAGTTATTTTTAGAAACACGAATTTCCGAGATTTGAAGATGACCTACCTAAGCAGGAAGACTGTTAATTTTCCTCTAATAACCACGTAATACACAAGAAAGAAATTAATTTATATAACAATTTTCAAGAAAATCGTCAGAGCCGTTTTTGAGATACCAACTTTTACAAAAAATCAATTATTGACCGGAAAACAATAATTGCATACAAAAGTATACATAAAAGTGTGTTAATAGGGCGAGTTTGAAGAAAATCCGTGCAGCCGTTTTTAAAGGAGCGCGCTTGCAGGACCTGAAATTGAGATATTTATACAGGACGCCTATCAATTTTCCTGAACTAACCAACTATATCATTCGAAAATACATCTAATAGAGTGTTTATATAGCAAAGTTGAAGAAAATCATTAGAGCCGTTTTTGAGATACGGATTTACGGCCCCACTTCCGGTTTTTCAATTTTTAACAAAAATTGGAAAATTCATCTGCACACCAGACCTGTCTTAATTCTTAAGTTTTGTAGTTCTATTTTTTTTAGTTTTGGAGATACGATAGCCAGAAAATTGCACACATACACACACACAGACCAATTGCCAAAAACCACTTTTTTGGACTCAGGGGACCTTAAAACGTGTAAATCAGGTGAAATATCGATATCGAATTTTTGAACCAAATACAATACTTCCATTACCTACGGTAGTAGGGTAAGGGAAGTAAAAATTCATTAGAGACAGTGGTGGTGGGAGGGGGGGCGGTGTTCGCCAAAAAGTGCATTACTATGGGGGGAAAATAGAGTGATGTTATCTTTTCCGATGATAAAAAGTTTAATTTGGATGTTTCAGATGTTTTTCACTACCTCTGGTATGATGTCCGTAAATAATAAGAAATTTCTTCAAAGGGTTAATTTGGAGAGGGCTCAGAAATAATCTGTGGAGGTTTCGCAACTGACGAAAGAAACTACACCAAAAGCTTTCGGGCAGTACATAATGAATTCTGGGAGTTATATTGATACAGTGAGCAATAATTTTTTACCAGAAGTACCGTTAATTACGAGTGGAGATTATTTTTTCCAGCAGGACAATGTCTTAGAAAATATGTCTGAAGCTTTGAAATCCTAGTTTGATGATAACGTCGTGGAACTACTTCACTGGCTGGCCAGAAGCACCGACCTATATTAGGATGGCGACAATCAGGGAAATCATGGCAAAATCAGGGTACACTGTTAAAAAAAATGCAACTTTGCTGCCAGAAATTTTCTGTAATTACAGAAAAATACGTTTTGTCAACGTAATTTTTCCGTAAGTTACGACTTTTTTCTCAAATTACACAGAATTTCTGGCAGCAAAGTTGCATTTTTTTAACAGTGTACTTTATCAATTTGGAAACACCAGGGATAGATAAATCACGGAATTTTGTAAAAACATAAAAAAAAAAAAAAAAAAAAAAAAAAACATGGAAGTTTTCAATTTAGCCCTGCAAACACGCATGACTAATAGATCGCCAAGAAGGTGTTATCTTAGTTATGATTGCGCAGGATTAGCTGCTTTCTATTTGAATCTCTCCAAGCTAACATTAAAAAAAAAAAAAAAAAAAAAAAAAAAGAAAAAGCAACAACTTGAGGAATAATTTTATGCTCTGATTTTAATATATTGTACAATAAAAATGATTCATATTTTTATAATTTTATTATTTTCTCCCGAATTTTGAATTTTTCCTTTTATTTTCTTTTTTGTGTATGTTAACAAAGTGAACAAAGAAAAATAATTAAAAAGATTGAAATATTTTTGCCCATCTGCATAGCTTTTTGAATTGGAGTGGTTTAATGATGTACACAAAATTATGGAATGTATGCAACTGGTAATGGAAATCATGGAAATCTGTCAAAATTAGTCGGGGAAATCAGAAAAATATCAGGGAACTTTTTCTGAATTTCTGTAGCCACCCTGTAAATCCAGTGGAAAATCTGTAGGGTATTCTGGCACACGAAGCATACATAAATGGCATTCAGTATCAAAACAAGCAAGAAGTCATGACCTCCATTGAGAAAATCCGGAAAAATCCATCGAAAAAATTTCAATTGTCCTTATAATTCTGACCACCACTACATATATAAATATATACAGTGAAACTTGAATAATTCGAACTTGTTCAATTCGAAATTCTGGATAATTCGAGTTTTTTACCCGGTCCTTTGAATTTTGTGTTAAAATAATGTTAAAAAATAGTGGATAATTCGAATTCTATTTTGGATAATCCGAATTTTTCATACGATTACCTTTAAAATATTACAATAAAATTTGTTCCCGAGATTTTTCTCAGCTAAAGTGCATTATTTATTTTATCAGTCTTTCAAAAGAAGGATAAGGAAATACAAGAGAAGTCCCTACCTAGTGCATCAGAAGATATGGTGCACATACATGAACTTCGAGATTTTTTTTTAATTGAAAGTCATGTCTAATGCAGAAGATTCTATTTTTGTATCCAATTGATAGGTGGAAGTCATATGCTATGACACAAAGCTTGTACTTGAAGAAGCATTAAAAAATATCTGACTATTTTTAAAAAAGTGTTGAATAATTAAGCTCGTAAAAAATATTGATTTAATGGGAGGGGGGGGGATGTAGCAGTATTCTTAGGTATTAAGTTTATATATTAAATCTTTTATCGTAGAGTTTTAATTTTTTAATTTATCTCTTCTTTTTGACGAAATAGCGTACTTTCCAACATCCTAATTAATATTCCGTAGTGTTGTTAGTCCTGCCCTTTTTTTCGCACCAGTAAATTTTTAGAGTAATTAGTGTGTTGGCAAGTATGAAACAGTATATGTAATTTGAATTTTTGGATATTTCGAATTTTTCTCAGGTCCCTTCAACTTCGAATTATCCAAGTTCTACTGTATATGTATATACGTATGTGTATAAGTTAGGCAATATTCTTTTCAATTTCTTAATTTAGCATTCATTGAGTTCAGAATATATTTGATCATTATATGAATTAAATTTGATCATTTACATGGATTTATATTATAACTCGACTGTCATAATTGTATTATTAATATACACAAAAAGCATATTTTAGGTACTTCAGATTTTATTTTATTTACTTTTGAATTTAGGATATAATAAATACAGAAATACAAAACCGAGACTATTTGTTGGATTTTTAAAGCATAATACGATTCCTTTAAATGTGTATTTCTAATGTATCAAAACACATACTTTTAGGTATCTCGATAATAATTTGAACTTTTTTAATCCTTTGTTTTAGCATTTATACAATATAGAAATCAAAATTTTAGTAGTTTTGGAGTAGTTTTAAGTTATAATCCGATCGCTCTAAATATACAGTCGGTAACAAAAGTGTCCGAACATTAGCAAAAATTCCTATGTAAAAAAAGTACACTTCATACGGTTTTGTTAAATAAATCCTTGTCGAATCCTGTTCTTTGTCAGTGTAAGAACATGATTCGATAAGGATTTATTTAACCAAACCGTATGAAGTGTACCTTTTTTACATAGGAATTTTTGCTAGTGTCCGGACACTTTTGTTACCGACTGTATATAATTAATGTACGCAAAATCTTACTTCAGGTGCTTTGGAATTTGTTCCATCTCTTAATTTTTCATTAATTCAATACTGGAACAATAATCTCTGATCATTTTCATGGTTTTAAAAAGTAACCTAAGTGACTCAAATCATGCGTATTTTTAAAGTACCATAATAATAATACTGATAAATAAGTAAATAAAGACATATCTTAGGCATTATTCTTTAACCACATTTCTTGCGACCATGGAAGCCTCTGCGCAAGTGCGGATTGAACGAGTCCAGTGTTAAAATAGGGGTGACTGAGAGAAAACAAGCGATAAGGGAACACCGAATAACTGGATGTTTGCCAAATAACTATCTCTCGGGCAATTTTGCATCCCTCCAAACTTTTGGACTCGACCTCACTGCTAGTCGTAGGAAACGTGGTCGCACAGTACTTATTGTTTTTATTTAGTTTCCATAGAATAGAGAAACCAGTATATCAGATTATTTGCTTCGTTTTATATGATATAATCCTATTGTCACAGATGTATTATTAATCAACGCTAAAAATACAGATTGTTAACTTAAGGGCCCGCTTTACTCACCGTCCGCGCAAGACGAAGCTAATGTTATGCTATGGGAAATTTTCTTTACAAATAACTTACTAACTACTACATATTTTTATTCTGTTTTCACATTCTGTAAATTTCCAACTGTTAAATTGACGGACCATTTTTTAAAAAGGTATTTTTTAAAGTTTTTATATTTTATTTTGAAGCTTCAAAATACGAATTTTCAATATGTGAAATTTTTCATTTGGCAATTTCAAAATAAAATATTAAAAAAAAAAAAAAAAAAAAAAAAAAAATACATTTTTGAAAAAGGTCATGTCAATTTAACAGATGGGAATTTGCAGAATGTGAAAACAGAATTTAAAAATATGTATTAGTTAGTAAGTTATTCGTAAAGTTAAAATTATTTTTTTATTTAATAGGTAAAATCTGGTTTTTAATCATGTTTTCTGCTTTTTCTCAAAATAAGATTTTTAACATTTTGCTTTATCGCAAAACATCATAACTCCAAAAGTTATAATTGAAACCTTGTGAAACTTTGACAAAATACTCTAGAGGAGTTGTTTTGGGGATTGAACTACTACAATGAATCTTGCTAAATTATTATTATTAGTATTATTTTGTCGATAGAAGTTATGAACTGTCATGTATATTCATGATTTTTTCAGCATGTAAAATGTTATATTCTCTAAAATATTAAATAACATAGTTATAGTTTTGAGAATATAGGTCACTCCTTTAAGGCCCTTTCAATAATCGAAATACAATTTACAGAATAAAAATATCTTTATTTAAATTTAACTTATGATGTTTTAAAAAAGTGCTTTTTTTTTTTTTTTTTTTTTTTTCAAATTTCATGTATATTTTGAGCCTAAATATCAACATATTTTTAAATTTGTATATGTTTTCATGTTATTCACTGTTTTTAACTATATTCTATTATGTAATGCACGTAAATAGGCAATTTTTCAATTATTAAAAAAATCCCCTCCGACAGTAGGCAGGAGCCTTAAGGAATGTAAATGTATTTCTAAAATAATGATAAGAGAACCCCATTTAGTAATATTAAATAAATTTATTTAAGATAAAACAATAGAAATGCTTATTTTATTGTAAAAAATATTTTAGTGTAAGATAAATACATATTTAATCATAACAATGATGCTTACAAATTCTTTGATTATAATAAAACAATTATGGGGAAATCATGAACCATTCTTTTTGTTTCCAAATTATAAAAAATTGAGACGAGTGATTAAATTACCGCAAAAAATTTCTATTTCTATATACAAAACTGTATATACTAAATCTAGTAATATGTATATTTTTAGATAATTAGAATCAATGTGAAGTTATAGTTTTAATATACATGTAGAATTTTTGAAAAATTCGTATACTATGATATTTAGAGCAACTATAGTTAGGTACCGAATGCAGGTAATAAATTCAAAGTGATTTCTATGTCTGATATGAACTTCAAATTTTTGTGATAAATCATTAAAAAAATATTCCATTTAACTTCTCGCTCATTCAGAAAAATTGAGGAGGTTGGCAGAGCAGATAAATTGAAAATTTTAAATTAGAGCAAAGGCCTTAAAAAGTCGCGTTCCTGTGTTTTTAGGAGTGAGGAATTGATTGCGTATACCTTTGTAATATTTTTAGAGGAATATGGGAAGCATGTATTTAACAATTTTAAAGTACTATATAAGGGACTGAAAAAATCCGTCCGTGTAACTAGGCTCTTTAATGTGAGGAATCGATTGTACATACTGTTGCGAAAATCGCTACTTCCACTTCTACTTTTTGTAATCCACTTCTACTTTTTCGTCTGCGCTTGAGCGCATGAAAGGAATAGTGCGTTCGATAGCGAGAAGATTAATGTTCTAAGTTCAAAATGTAAATATTGTGTATTGTTAGCGCGCGTTAGGTATTTATGTAGTTTTATCAGTATTATGTCTTTAACAATTTGTGATGGTGTATTTCTCCAGATTAAATGTGTTTATTTAAAGAAAATGACTGCTTAATTAGTGAAAGTCTCCACTATTTACGGAATTAAGAACGAACATTTCACCCCTCGAACAATACAGATGAAGGAAAGTAAATTTTTCTTACATTTTATTGAATTGATACATAAATGATTCTATCTGATTCTATTAAGAAATTTTTGATTAGATGAAGATTTGTAGAATCAATTTGTTGAATACTAATTTATTTAAAATCTAGTATATAGATATCGAATACAGTTATTCTTAAAGTTTGAATTCGATACATACAGTCGATACAAAAGTCTCCGAACACTAGCAAAAATTCCTATATAAAAAAAAAAGTACACTTAATATAGTTTTGTTAAATAAAGCCTTGTCGAATCCTGTTCTTAGTCAGTCTAAAAACAGGATTCGACAAGAATTTATTTAACAAAACTGTATTAAGTGTACTTTTTTTATATAGGAATTTTTGCTAGTGTTCGGAGACTTTTGTTACCGACTGTACCATCGAAGATGAAAATCTTATGGAGGAGGGGGGGGGGAGATGAATTATTTTAAAATTTAAAATATTTCTCGAAGCCATAAAAACCGGGTTTCTATAAGTTTTGAGTTTTGGGACTCTATTAAAACTTACTTTTCAAACTGTAAAATAAAAGGGAAAGGTAGTCGGCCGCTGTCATAGGCAGAAGGGACTCTGAAAAATTACAAGTGATATGAAAAAAAAAAAAAAAAAAAAAAAAAAAAATCAAATGATGTTCAGATATTTTTGCGGACAACCAAAATTTTCCCGTGGACCACCGGTTGGCGACCACTGCTTTAAAATATCATTAGTTTAAAAAGAATATAAAATAGAATCTAGTAAAGACATGTCAAAGGAATTTATAAGAATAATAGAACGTATGTATATCCCTTTCAAGTAATTGTATCATTCAAATATCTTGTAACTTAAAACAATCTAACAATAAATTATTTTAAAATCTGGCATTTTACAAAATAATAAGTACCTTATAAAAACATCATTAAGATATAGTAAAATTTATAAGTTACAAAAATGTTTTAGGTAATTTTACATAAATATCGGTAGATAATCTTATCTCACACTCAGGCTTTTTTAAAAAGGAGAGAATAATAATATACTGTACGGTTGGTTCAGTTTTAAAGGTGACCTACTTACTCAGTTTTGGTGTAAACATACGGTAACTCAAGTATGACACTATAATTTTGCAGAATTCACGATAGACCGATAAACTTAATGTGATAGGCTGTATGTGATAGTGGATATCAAATTTCCATACACTTATCCCCAGAGAGGAAATAAAGGCTGTCGGGTTTTTCCTTTTCTAAAAAACTACAAATTAAAACGTAACACGGGATTCGCATTTAGAATACATTTGAATAATTCTACGGCGGACCGATTCTAATTCGTCATAATCGTATGCCAAGGGAGATCGACAAAAATGATGGATGTAGCAGATGGCAAACGGATAACATGTCTTGAAGAAGACTGATTAGGTGATTGTGTTTAATGAAGATGGTACCATTGGTGTGTAACTATTGTACTAGTAGCATTCAGCTATTGCTAATACAAGTACTCGTGGGTTTTCTATTTAATTTTTTTTTTTTTTTTTTTTTTTTTTAAGTCTGGTTTACCTAAAGAGTTGGCAGTTTCCATAAAGGTAATCTTCAATAACAGAATTTTGAATAACCATTTCTGTTTTAAGTGAAAAAAAAAAAGGTAAAAAGAAAGAAAAGAAAAGGGGAAAAAAGAAGGTTAGTAGAACAACAGTTTCCGTTTTGTTTTACTGTTTTTGTTTTTGTTTTTTTCCAAGAAATCATATGGTACGCTGGAATAAAAATTGGTCTTTAAAAAAAATGGAGCAATACTGCAGCATTTTAAAATTTAAAAATGAAAAAAAAAAAAAAGAGCGGAAGGGATAAGTTATCGGAAAAATTTTCATTCGTGTTTTGCCGAACGATAAGTTTGCGTACATTAGTAAGTATTTTAATCACCAGGCACATTTTCCAATCTCTAATATATTATTTAGTAGTACGACAGCACTATTGATTCAGTCGGATATTTCACTTCGTCATATTTGCTGTGTTTCATCACGAATTTGTCAGGGTTTTTTCTCTTTGGCAACAAGTTAAAAAGAACATTAAATTAAAATTGATATAAAAGCTACGAAAGATAAGTAAATAAAATAAATAACTGATATTTTGTTAATTATTACGCTTTTCGTACATTTAGACCAATTAAAAATGTTTTTCTTTTTCCTCTCTCCCGCATCAAGTTAAAAAAAAAAAAAAAAAAATTCTCAATAAAACTGAATACATCGTATTAAAAACATGGAACAGCTTTACTATAAGACACCTTCGGCGAAATTTAAAGTTGGAACCGAAGTAGCTCGGACATTTTTCGCCAAAGGTCTTTACATACGCAATTGTATTACGATAGTCATTTTATTTTACCATCAAAAGGGCAGAATATGTTTAAAATCACTAAGAGGGTCCTATACTATAGCTGTACCACAGAATTTTTAAGAAATGAATATAATAACCGTTGCCACGGAACACTACCGCTTGCTTTTATATGGAAGAATAGATTTAAAAAAAAGTCCTTTCGTACTAAATAAAATTCTGATTTGTACAGAATTTTATATCTATGACTTAAAGAAAACAAAAATAAGCTTTGATTTTGATATTTATTATTATTATTATATTCAAGAATATGGCAGCTACTGACTTTTATTACGAACGCGACATTTTTTTCTTCTTTTTAAATAAGTATGCTGTGACCATTACAAAACTTTTTTCTATATCATTATGCATTTCAGATTTATGAATAGCTGCTATAAGATCCAACAGTTGCTGAGTGAGAATGATTTTAACAATAAGGAGTCCAAATTGGCTTAAAGTAGATGGTCAGTTGTATCCAAGGTGTGTTTGACTTGGAGTCTTCGCTAGAATCAAGATAGATAGTTTCAACATGAAAAACCGGGGGGAAAATTCAAGGAGGATCACGGTTACCTGGGACTTTCTCGGATCCACAAATTATCGGCAGAGAGACGGACTTATCCTTATCCACCCAGCATCCGAGGTCCCACTTTCAATGAATAGAATTATGCTTCTCGTGGATCACTACTGCAATAAAATAAAATACAAATTTAGATTATTTTTATTTATTTATTTATTTATTTATTCAATTGCAAGAAATACAATTAGTTAAATCAGAATTGTATGTTTTAGAACTGAATTAGGTTGATACATTCTTCTAATTGATGACCGGTGTTTCTTGCAATGCGAAAAATATAGCAGGGTTCATATCTTAGAGCGTACTTGCCAAGTAGTTAGGTTCTTTTCTAACAAATAGCCATCACTATTTTTTATAATTCTTCCCAAAACAATTAACAGTATATATTTAGTAGAAATCTATTACTGAAAATTTATATTAAAAAATTAATGAATATATCTTCCAGAATAACCAAGAAAATTGGCATCTATGTAAGCGGTGATAACAAACACTAACGCCTACTTTGAAAATTAAAGCTGAATATCTTTCTGCCTAACGTTAAAATTTTAGGCAATCTAGCATTTTGTAACATTGTAGCGACGGGTTGTTGTAAACGTAAACAAATGCACACACATAAAGATAGTACTAATGAAAATGTTAGTTCTTCATTCAAACGGAATTTTGGAGGTCTCCGATTTTATTACAAATTTTAGATCCGTTTTTAATAGCAAAGTCTTTTAGAATGACGACTAAAGGGCAATATAATTTGACTAGCAGTGAGATATTAGAAAAAGGGATCAGATCAGATCAGGCTAGGCAAAATCTTTATAACGCTCGTTTACTCATTTGATTTTTGCCGAATTCTAAAACGGTTGTTAGCTTGGGGAAAAACACCGAGTTTTAATAATTCAAGTTTGTTAAATAAAGGCATCTTAGAACAGATAAGACACACCATATATTGGGTCGGCAAGAAAGTACTTTCGTCTTTTTAGTGTAAAATAAAACTTATTTTTTTTTTTCTACCGAAAAGAAATGAACTTTAATCACTCAAACATCTTCCATTCTGTTTGATGACCTTTTGCCATATTTCGAGTAATTTCACGAATTCCTCCTTCTGGTCCTTATGAGCAATCAATTTAACAACTGCGATTTGAGATCATTGTTATTACCGAAATTTTTACCATTTAAAAAGTTTTGTAAATTAAAATAATAATAATAATAATAATTCTATGGTGCAAGGTCGGGGTTATATAGGAGATACGGCATTACTTCTCAAATAAGTTCCAATAATTTTTTACATGCTACTGAAGACGTTGCATACGAGCAAAATCTACTGATTTTTTCACACTAGTATGATAAAATAGTCATTCATCTTATAATAAACCATTCGTCTTATTTAACTGCAGAATTTTTTATCTTTAAGTTAAGAACTTTTCTTACGAAATACTGGCGTGGAAAAATCGGAAGAATTGGCTAACACCTTATAATGTCCTGTTCTCGTGGTGAAAAACGATTCCTTTGCGTTTTGCCAATTCTAGGCTTTTCTCTTTGATTGCTTCTTCGAATTTCTTAAGTTGTTGGTAGTAAACATCTGAGTTGATCTTTTACTTGCTTGGAAGCAGAGATGTAAAAAACCCGGGAATTTTTATTCAGAGGATTAAATTTGGGATTTCGGGATTTTAATCGGGAATTTTGGAAACTTTAAGGGACGAAACTAATACCTGATGTTTACATTTAATTTCACTTCTTTTAAGTGCACAAGTAACTCGTTTCATATCATTTTTTTTCTACTTACTTAAATTAAAATGAGATTGAAAATTGTGTGACTGTTTTACAGAAAATTTTAAGAAATTAAATATTTATGTTATTCACAGCAATAAATTAAGTTTGTCTGTCTATTTAAATAATTATTAGAACTTTTCTTATATGTATAATAATAAAATATGTTATATAACACAGTAAAAATAAATCATGATGAAAATACATTAAAATTTACTATAATTGATTGTACAGATTTTCCCATAAATTGATGAAATTTTATTATAATCAGTTAAAGAGCACAAGGAACAAAATTGAACTTTAGGTTTTTGATTATTAAAGGTTTCAATCAATGATTTATTGAAAGCATTAAATCAATGAATAAAATATTTAATAGTTAGTAATTAACAATTTGCCTGTGATTTATTTTGCATATTATTGTTTCAGTTTTAAATGAAATAATATATTACGATGTAATATTATTTATCCTACTTTAGTGAACACAGGTCATTTTTAAGCAACTTTGTTTCATTTTTGAACTTAACCCTTTGTTGCATCGTGTCCACTGTAGTGGACTAAAGTATAATTTTTTTTCCTTTCACACAAATGGTTTTACAGATTTGGTTTCAATGTTTATTCTTTCTGTATTATTTAAGCTTTCAACTGTTGCTCATAGATAGCAGCATAATATAAAATTACACATTGCATTGCTAGTTTGAAAATGGCGTCAACCTCTACTTCCAAGTTTGTATGATTTCTCATTGAAAACATTGTATATAAGTGCTAAGCCTTTTTTATTTTGACATTTTGCATTTTGAAATAGTAATTTTAGGCATTTTAGAATGTGTTTGAATAGAACACTTATTTTTAGATGCTATTTTTCATGAAAACTGATGTATTTTTCTTTTTGTCAACTACAATGGACGTTATGAACATAGGCTAATGTAGGACTGTTTTCGTTTGTCCATTGTAGTGGTACTAAAGGGTATTATTTCATTTTATAGATGTTACCGTGATAAATTCTTGGCTTATTTACAAAGCTGTCATACCACAATGTTCTATGCAACTAGGACTTTTCAAGATGTCCATTGCCAGAGGGCTAATACAAGCAGTATCAAGAGTAATTGATGAACAAGATACAGAAAGACTTACGTAAACAAGGGCCAATGTCAGTGTAAAAACCTACAAAAAAAAATGTCAGTCAAAGCAAGCTCTGTCCTCTACGATGGAGTGGATTATTTTGCTAGACAAATATCAAATAGTGCTGAAAGATGTAAGATGGAGTTATGCTCAAGAAAATCTACATATTCATGCGTAAAATGCAAAACTCATTTGTGTATCGATGAAAAAAGTGACTGCTTTTATTATTTTCATCACCACTTCTACTTTAGATATCCAGTTTCTATATGCATACTGTCCACTATACAGTGGACAAACTGTAACCTTTAAAATAAACAAAATTCTGATGAAACATTTTTTCCCCTGATTTCTGGGGCAATTTTAATTAGTAAAAACACAATAATTTCCTTTAAAGTTTCCCAGGGGATTAATATACAACAAAGGGTTAAAATATTAAAGATTTACTGTCATAGATATACAGCTAAAATATTACAAGCTCCGTTTGCGAAAAAAATGAAGTGTTATATTATACTCAGTGAGTATACAGTCAGAACAACATGTGAATACACTCCTTCTCATATTTATAAGGACACTTTATATTTTTAAATAACTAACGTAAAAATAATTGTAAACAAGATTATACTAAGTGCACTTAATATATCTAGTATTCTAAAAACCAAAACTGTTATAATTTTTTAATATAAAACAAAATTAATAAAAAATAATGCAAAATGTGTTTTTCTCCACGTTTTTAGGTGTTCATAATTATAGGGACAATCCAGATTTTTTCATTTTATTTAACTTACTAGCGGATAAATTACAGTTGCCATGCGAATTTGTTAACTACTGGGCTAGATTAATTCATATATAAGCCTTTAATTTTTCTTGGACGGACATTACTGATAATTCCTCGAAAAAAAGAACGTTCAAGTAGTGAAGTATGATAAATGTATTTTTTAAGTGGAAGGATAATTTCAATCCGCCGAATTTCTAATGAAATTCGAAGGTCTAAAATTGCTGAAGGAAATGTGATCAAACATTGAACTTCTGGTTCGATAGGAGAGAGATCTGATGCAAAATCAGAGTTGTTTTACAGAGATCGAAGACTTATCATTCCTCTTACTGTTCTACTCATAATGATTGCGGCCGAATTTGCTCGTAATTTTTAACGAAAGGTTAGGGTCTACATTTATGCATGTTTAAAATAATTAATAATATGTTAAAATGAATAAAAAACCTGTAATAATCAATCAGCATTTAATGGAGGAAAGAACGTCTGCGTTAAAGTTGAATAAAGACAATATTAAATGGTAAAATGTTGCATTTTCGGATGAAAAACATTTTATTCTTGATTAACCAAATGGTTTTAATAGTTACTGGCACGATCTCAAGAAAGCGAAAGACAGAGCAGATTTTTTGTCTTAAGGCACTGAACATTGTGGAGCTATTATATATGGATGAAAAATACATATATCTTTATGCGGTTAATATAATAATTTTCAATTTATTACTTTAAATTGATTACTACAGATTAATTTCTCAATTACTTTGTCATATTTTTTAACTGAAGTGTAAACATACAATAAAGAGTAACATAGTTTAAATTCCTGATTGCTTAACTTCTGCAGTTCATGAATTAATAAACACCGTACGCAACTTCAGGTTGTTTTTCTAGAATGATCCCGAAAGTAAAAGACCTGCTATCTGTCATCTCTTTGAACCTTTGCTTTATACTTTTCGTACAAATAAAGCATCGGATACGTAATTTATATTCTGTCTAGAATTCAACTAACTTCCGTTTTTAGTTTTCTGTTAAAGAGGATGGTAATCGTTCACGGATTCCGTTCTACGCGTGTTAGATTTTAATGTAAATGTTAATTGTAAGTTTAAAACGTGTGGATAAAATATAGGCTATTTTTCGAGAGGACGTCGCCCCTGATGATATACTCTCTTTACAAGCATGATCAAAATACTAATCCTCATATCATAAATATCTTCCTCATTTCCAGAGCTTGTCTTCCAGTAGATTTTCCTGCATAATTCTTATGACAGTTCATCATGAATTTTTTTTTTTCTGTCCATTTCTTACATAAAAAGTAACCTAATTTGATTATAACTTACGCAACTAAAGCAGTTCATTAGACTATGAGGTTACGGAGACGTGTAGTGGGTTGTTAACCTTTTCTGTATTGTGTGTAAAGTTTGTAAAAGCATGAAATAGATCATTGCAGAAGTCCGAGATTTTGTCCATCTCTGTGTCGTTGACACCACGTTGGCTTCATTTTGCAGGCTAACGAACGACACATCCCTTTACTTTTGAAAAAACGTGTCTTAAACCTCACGTGATCTCGCCATAGATGCAAAAGCTGGAGTGAATGACATGTTCTGTCCAAGCAAAAGAATGTACACAAGGAAAAACATCAGACGGTAATGTGCCTGAAAGCGGGCAAAAGTAAACACGTGAATTACGCTGGAAGTGGAACGAGTGAGGTACACGTGAAAGACCCGCACGTTGGGGAGAGAAATAGGCAAAAAGAAATGAAACCCTCATGATTTTAATAATAATATGACGAATTACAGAAAACAAGAAAACAGTTGCATAAACTAGATTTTAAAACAGTTCCAATCAGAAAAAATTCCAAACAGTTATCTTGGATTTCCGCATACGCATTGATCACCTTATGTTTCAAAATGTACAGCAACGTTCTTGCAAAAACAGTGTCATTCTTAGAAATAAAAGAATGGACTGGTTAAAGTTCTGTGACTTAGGGAATAAGAGCAAGTGAGGAAAATGCACCTGTGATGATGAAGTGCATTTTACAATTGTAGTTCTAATAACTTACATAATAAACTACAAGTTATGTATTAATTATCTGGTTATAGAATTACGAAATACGCTTCATTTCATGCTGAGAGGACAATAAAGAAACAGGTGACAAATTTGCATACTGTTGCATGCAAAAATACAATATCTGTAGTTATACAGTTTTTTTATGGAGAAAAACAAATTTTTTGTCTGTTAGAATGCAGCAGAGAAATAATATTTCAGGAGCAGATTCTTTAGTTTTCTTTCTTTAAAAAGGCCGCCTAGCCTGATTGTAACTGAGCTCCTAATCAAAAAGTTGCGGATTCGAATTTGAGCCAGCCAAAGACCGTCGTGACTAGTACAAGTAAAATCTATCGTGGCTGCAATGTCCTCCTTATTTTGTAAAAATTTGGGGTTACCGAAGCCGGCAAGCCATATTCCCAAAGGAGGATCAAAACTGTGATGTCATGTATCCGGACCATCCGTAGGATCCCAGACCATCCCAATAACCCATTACACAGTTCTAGTGCAATGCAAACTATTGCACAGTTCAAACCCATTGCACAGTTCTAACCCTCTACTCAACTCATCCTTTGAGAAATCTTTCTCTTATTATTTTAATCTTCACAATTTGCATAATTTGTTTTACCTCAAACTAAAACGCATATTTTTCTTACGACTTCGACTTCGAAAGATGAGGGACGGAAGCACCTGTTTTAAAGATTACTCATCTGCCTCTGCGTAAAGATGAAGACTGAAAATCAATTTTATTGCCAACGAGGAAGAGAAAACATAAAAAGAACAAAAAGGAATCCGGAACTAATACAGAAAAAGTTGTTTTCTTATAATTTTACTAGGCCTATTATTTGTAAAATGGTGGTGGATTTGGTGGTGTAAATTGGTGGATTTTTCCTGAGAAGCCTTTAGATTAAAATGCTTCAAATTTTTTTTAAAAGAAAATGATTAAGTTCTTAACAATACTATTTATACTCGTATAAATAATATCTTTGAACTTTTTTTTTTTTTAAGTTTTCCCCGTCTAAAGCAGAATGTGAAAATGAAAGCATGATCAATCAATAAAAACAATTTCAGTAATCGTTTTACTTTCCTTCCTACATTTACAACATGTCAGTTTTATTCAAATGCCACAGCTGTCGCCCTAAGGTATTTCTTTCCAGACAGAAATAACTGATTTAGATTCTCCATTGATTCTAATCATTTCTCTGATATCAGTTTTCTGTCAATTAGCTGATTCTTTCTTTTTTCCTTTTATTTTCTTTAACACTGTGTGCTAAAGAAAACACTGTGTGTTAGGAACATTGTGTGTTAGGAAAACACAGTGTGTGTTAGGAATTGAAAAGTGTTTGTAATTTCGTTTATAGGTCTACTGGTGGCAATGTACATTGGAACAAAAAAAGGTTTCCAACATAGTTCCAAAAACTCAGATTTTTTTTTTTTTTTTTTTTTTTTTTTGTAAGTGAATAGTATTCTTGCAAGCAACTGTGTCATCGTATATACAAAAAAGAGAGGTGTCTTTTTGTGTATGCGTGCGCGCATTCTGGAGTTCAGACCATTGATAGCAGAGCTACAAAACTTTCCTGAATAGCTTTAAACCATGCAAGGATAGATCTTATAGATATTTTGTCTTTTCTTTTCTTTTCTTTTTTTTTTCTTTGAATTTGAAATTTTTATTTTTATTTTTTTCGAATTTATACGTTGATTTTACCATGTTTTTATTAACTTCTATTTTGTTTGTTTGTTTGCATGTTTGTTTGCTTGTTTGCCAGGTACAAATCTTGAAAACGAATTTTAACTAACTTCCCGACTAGCTAGAAAATTGAAACTTTCAGGATTGCTCAGAACTCGGTGACAACACAATAGTTCAAAGTCCGATTTTCGAATTTCTGATTAGTTTTCTTATAATTAATTAAAATATGAAAATAATAACATCCTAATAGCGTCAAAATAACCATTAAAATATTATATTAGCTATAATTTAATTGTTGCCCCCCCCCCCCAAAAAAAAAAAAAAAAAAAAAAAAAAAAATTACGAGTACATTTTCTTTCGACATAAAAATAAATACATTTAATTAAACGTGAACTCTAAAAAATTATAAAAAGTTCTACTCTATGATTCATCAGAAAATTTAAAACATGGTATATACAGGGATGGAACACGGGCGCAGAATTCATACCGGAATCTGTTTAAGAAATTTCTTTACTTATAATAACGTTGATTTAAGGAGTAGAAAATTTTCTTACATTGATAGTGGTATGAATTCTGCGCCCGTGTTCCATCTCTGTATATATATAAGGTCATTGTGCCTAAATGCGACGTGATTTTTGGTAAGTTTATCGCATTTAGGAAACTTATGACATTTTAGTAAACAAATAATTATGAAAAGAAGGAAAAAATGGTTGAATATTATACTCATAGTTCTAAACTAGTGTTTTGTGTCATTTTTTTTCAAGAAATTAAAAAAATATCAATAATTTATGAAAATATATACCAGCGTCGCATTTAGGAAATTTTTGTCGCATTTAAGGTACTATATCCTAAATGCGATGTTCACACTCCCTAAATGCGATAATGCATTTAATGCACGGGAGCTACTTTAATGTTATTAACACTTTCCAAAGAAGGTTGAAAACTGTTATTAACACTTTCCAACACGGTTGAAAAGTGTTTATGACTTCAGTTTGTCTGTCTGTCTGTCTGTCGTCTGTGTGTCTGTCCGTCCGTCTGTCTTCCCGCGCTCTAACTCCCGTAAATATTTATGGAATTTCTTGAAACTGATATATGTTATTCAAGATTACTATTGGACGTTCCCTATTGAAACTGGAGTTCATACCTCTACTAGTTTGTGTACAGGGACACCCGAAAGTATTTCAAAGCATTGTGTTCTATGAGAGGTATTTCTACAAACCATATTTTCTTACCTTTACTGTAGACATATCTTAATGAAATTGAAATATGTTATTAAAGTTTACTATAGGATGTTTTCTGTATAAAATAGAGGAAATAGCACCATCGATTTATGTACAGGGACACTCAAAAGTATTCCAAAGCATCGCGTTCTATGAGAGATATTTCTATAAATCAAATTTTAATAACTTTACTTTCCACGAAGTTTTTGGAAATTTAAATATGATATTTATATGCACAAAAGAATGCTTTGCACAGAATATAGCATGATTAGCATTAGATTTACAGGGTGGCACAAAAATATCCAGTTACATTAACAGCTATTAAAAAAATGGCTAGAATTGTACTTTCGTTTACGTTAAGCGTTTTTAACACATTCTAACATTTTTTAAGGGTGAATATGATACCGCTACTGGTTTGTGTACAGGGACACCCGAAAGTATTTCAAAGCATTGTGTTCTATGAGAGGTATTTCTATAAACCATATTTTCATACCTTTACTGTAGACATATTTTAATGAAATTGAAATATGTTATTCAAGATCACTATCGGGCGTACCCTATTGAAAATGGAGTTTATACCTCTACTGGTTTGTGCACAGAACACCCAAAAGCATTCGAAAGCATTGTGCTCTATGAGAGGTATTTCTATAAACCATATTTTCATACCTTTACTGTAGACATATCTTAATGAAATTGAAATATGTTATTCAAATTCACTATTGGATGTTTCCTGTATAAAATGGAGGAAATACCACCACCGGTTTATATACAGTGACATTCAAAAGCAGTGGTCGGAAGTAGCGCGCTACAAGTAGCGAAACTACAGTAGTCGCTACTTTTTTTAGTAGTTTGCAATGTAACGCGCTACTTTCTAAAAAATGTAGTGTAACGAGTAGCGCGTTACAAAAAAACGTAGTTTCTAGCGATTTTTAACGCTACTTTTAACGTTACTTTTGTTTACCAGCAAGCCGCTATTTGTGAACCACGTTGAGAGACTTTTCTCTCATGCATCTGAAGTGCTTAGCTGCAAAAGATCCTGCCTAACTGATGAAAATTTTCAGATGCATCTCTTATTAAAAATGAATAAAAATATGTAGAAATACTATATAAAACCGTTTAAGAGAAAGTATTCAACATGCATTTAAATTTTGAACTAATGCATAATAAAGCACATAAATTGAAAAGAAGTGATTAGTTACATTTGGTGGTTAAAAAGTAATTAAAATTTAAAATATTGTAGTAACATAACTAAAATTGCAATGCTTTGGAATACTTTTAACTGTCCCTGTACATAAATCGGTGTTGGTATTTCCGCCATTTTATACAAGAAACATCCAGTAGTAAAATTGAATAACATATTTCAATTTAATTGAGATATGTCTACAGTAAAACCAATAGAAATACCTCTCATAGAACACAATGCTTTGAAATACTTTCGGGTGTCCCTGTACACAAACCAGTAGAGGTATTCACTCCATTTTTAATAGGGGACATCCGATAGTGAACTTGAAAAGCATATATTAGTTTCAAGATATTCCATAAATATTTACCGGAGTTAGAGCGCCGAAAGACAGACAGATGGGCAGACAAACAGATACACAGTACACAAATTGAAATTATATTCACACTTAAAAATTGTTAGAAAATGTTAAAAACGCTTAATGTAAACGAAATTGAAATTATAGCAAATTTTTATGAACAGCTCTTAATGTAACTGAATATTTTTGTGTGGCCCTGTAAATCTAATGCTAATCATGCTATATTCTATGCAAAGCATTCTTTTGTGCATATGAATAACATATTTCAATTTCATTAAACTTTGTGGAAAGTAAAGTTATTAAAATTTGGTTTATAGAAATACCTCTCATAGAACGCAATGCTTTGGAGTACTTTCGAGTGTCCCTGTGTACAAACTAGTGGTGGTATTTATTCCATTTTATATATGAAACATCCGATAGTGAACTTGAATAACATGATTCAATTTCACTAAGATTTGTATACAGTTAATGTATTAAATATGGTTTACAGCAATACCTCTCATAGAACACAGTGCTTTGGAATACTTTCGGGTGTCCCTACAGGAATTAGAGCGCGGACAGACAGACAGACAGACGGACAGAGGGACAGACAAGCCTAAGTCACTTTTAAACCTTGTTGGAAAGTGTTAAAAAGGAAAAAAATGCTTAAACTTCCCTTAATATATCAACTGTAAAAATTGCCGCATTTAAGGGATAAAATTTGTCGCATTTAGGAAAATGGTGTAAACAGACCCTTAAATGCGATAAAAATTTTAAACCCCTCTTTTTAAAAAAATGTAGTATTTTTTTTTATTTTCTTCTGGTAGGTATAAAGGGTATTCAAGCACATGACGTAACAGTGGTTGTTTGACCTTGAAAAATAAAAGGATAAAGTTACAGTTACTATTTCAAAAATTTTCATCGCAATTAGGAAAAGACATCGGAAAGGCATAATGGACAATGCTTACTGCAAAAGAAAATTCTACTAGAAAAAACCTTTAAAATTTAATGAAAAGTTTCGCGAACCGTTCTTGAAATGTGTATGTTCCATTATGATTCATAAGTATGCGATTTATGCATTTAGATTTTCAGTAGAAGAACTTTGTCGCATTTATGGGTTATCGCATTTAGGCACAATGACCTTATATATATATATATATATTTTTTTTTTAAATCTTATAATTATTTCTGTTTCATTTTCTTAAAATTTATTCCAATTGCGTGTTCCCATAATTGCCAACTTTAGCCTTACTTGTCTAACGGAAAATTTCAATAGAAATTTTGTACATATTTCAGTGGCAGTTTTTACTGATTAAATAATATTAAAATGCCCATTAAAATTTTCTGTTAGAAAAATAGGGCTACAGTTAGCAACAATGTATATTCCTTCATTTCTGTCACCTGCGTGTCTTACTCTCTTAAAATATGTGACCGGATTTGCTTACTCAAAAATGAACGGAATATTTTTAGCCATAATTTGAGAGGAATTTCTAGGAAAAAAATTAAATTTGAGTAAAATCAGTCTTTTATGATCAGAAATATTTTCATCACAAAGATCGTTCAATTATCAACTCAGTTTTGATCGAATTTCTATCATTTTTCAGTTGCGTGATGGTGGTGCCATCTATCGATCAAATTTTAAATGACGCTTGAAAAATATTTTTTAGATACTATATATAATTCATTAATTTATATATTGTTTAAAAAATATGTTGTGTGGACTTTTGATGATTGTAAAAGTAAAATATCAAAGTTAATTTTATATATTGGGTTGGCAACTAAGTTCCCGCCGTTTTTTTTTTTTATTGGAAAAATCTGTATGATATTAAATACTTTTGGCACGAAGTTGTACATCATTGGAAAGAGAATGTACTATTCTACCAAAATATATGTTTCATTGTTACTAAGATACATTTTGTTGTTATTTACAGATCATTAACTTGGAATGTCAAGTTGAGAAGAATGAGCATTTTCGACACCTCCTTTTTTTTTTCTTTTCCTTTAACCAAGGTTCTAAGACCGCAGAAACTGCTCGCAACATTTGTGCTGTGTATGGAGTGGGTACTATAGCTGAAAGAACCGCCCGTGATTGGTATGAAAAGTTCAAAAAATGAACTTTTGACCTCAAAGACGCACCTCGTTCTGGAGTCCAGTTGAGTTCGATGAAGAGCGATTGAACCACCTTTTGCATAAAAATCCGCGTCAAACACGTTAGGAAAACGTTGTAAATAACAAAGAAGAATACGTTTTTGATTAACTATTTGTATATGTTTATTGAAAAATAACCTTTTAACAAACATTATTAAAAACGGCGGGAACTTAGTTGCCAACCCAATATATAACAAATGTTTCATAAACAACTGACAAAAAATAGCAGAGTTCTCAAATTACGAGCATTAGTAATAGAAAACGGAAAATAAGCAGGGAATGACTTTTTAAAAACTATTTCTTAAAGAAATATGTGAAATATAAACAACAATGAAATATAAACGAACATATAAAGACCAATGTATTTATATAATGTAGAAATTTATTTCTGTCTAAAGTTATTCAGTATTTTTATTATATTCATTGAACTAACTTATTAAAATGCTTATAAAACGTTCAAAAAATGTGTTATAATGTCTTAATTATAATTTAACTCAACATCGGGAATAATATGCATAAGCAAATTGGTGCATACTGTTTTTTTTTCAACTCATTGTTATTCAAGTAATATTGCAACGTTGCGTGGGAGAATTTATTTTTTTAAACGTTCTAAATTATATAGAATTAATTTGCAAGCTTCTAAAATCTCTGCTTGTCATAGTGGTTCTGTTTTCTAGAAATTTTCCTCAATTTTAAATCGATAGTGTTACTTTAAGGAAGTTTATTGGGTTTCCCATAGTTTTATGTTTCGTTTAAAATAAGTAAAAATTGAAAAATAGTATATTCTACGCTTAACAATGATTGAGAACGGCAATGCAACCACTTTTAGCATTAAAATGAGGCGTAGTGGAAGCGCGTTCTTCTGCCACAGAAGGGGACCCGAGTTCGATACCGGCATAGGGAATATGATATTTTTTCCAGCATCAAACAGTTTCACTCAAATCTGGTCCGATTTCTCTCAAAAATAAATTTTTCAATTGGCTCAAATCTGAGCCGCTCATAGCAGTTCAATGATTTCAGAGAATTTCCCTCAGCGTGAGAAGTTGCCTTTCGACATGTCGACTGAGTGAAGAATGGCTCATTTTGAGAGAATTTTCCCTTTCCGTTTTTAGAGAGTAGCAATGGTTACTTTACTAGAATTTATTTTCTATTCTTTCATAGTAAGCTACGTGATTGGATATAGTTTATATATAATCGTGATTTTACTATGAATGTACTGCAACGATCTTTTTTTTTTTTTTTTTTTCCCTTTTTTTCCTTTTCTTTTCTTTCTTTTTTTATATATCTGTACGTTTACAGGGTGGCTATTAAATACTCTTACAAATACTGAATCATTTTATTTCACAGATATAAAATAGAAAATGAAAATTCCACTAGTATGATAAAAAATATAAATGACAGTTTACCTAGAAATGGTTTTATTCAAATCGACCACCATCTTTATCGATTACTAAAGAAAATCTGTTGCGTTATTGTCCGATTGCGGCACGAATCACTTTTAGAGATAATTTGTCCATTCTCGCAATATGGAAGCTTTAAGTGAGTCCGAACTTCTATGTTGTTTAGCATTCACTTTGGCCTCTAAAATACCCCCAGATGCAATAATCTAATGGATTAAGATCCGGTGATGTAGGTGGTCAATCTTCTTGCTTGATAAATTTGGGACAGTTGACATGAAGCCAATCCTGTGTTGATTTTGCTCTGTGTGAAGGTGCAGAGCCTTGTTCAAATATTCAGTTCTTTTTAGGATATAATCTGTCAGTATATAGTAATAAATGTGTTGCCAATATGTCCTGTTTGTAAAACTCAGCATTGATTCAGACCCGTTTATCAATGAATTTCTGAGGCAGTTTTTCATTGTTTGAGACTGCTTTCCAAATCATAACAGAACTCTTGTTTTGAAAGCGTTTGACTGTTCGAAGGTTTTCAGGTATATCCTCGAAAGTTGTTGAATATACGACATCATTTTTGGCATTATAACATTGTTCAGTAAAAAATAGTTTCTCATCAGAAAATATCATTCTGTCAAAGCTTTTTTTACCGTGCCATCTAAGCGATTTCTTACATCTTTGTGAACTTTTTATTCTTTATGATTTAGTCAAACTTTGAACTTTTCTTTTGCGATAAGGACTAAATCCCAGGTCTTCATTTAGGATAACTTGCAGAGTTCTACGACTCACATTCCCTTCTGCAGCCATTTTATTTGCAGAACGTTGAGGATTTCTTCGTATCTTTACACGAATTCTTTTTATGCGCTCTTTTGCGCGAGCTGAGCGTGGATAACAAGGCCGAGGTCTATGTTTACAGCTAATTAATCTCCAATAATCGATTTATTGTCCTATATAAAAATACCCTATTAAATCCAAGACATTTTAACTGCTTAAAGATTTCACCTGCAGAAAATCCACGATCAAAGATCTGTTTAACCCTTTAACGTTCACTACGTAATTTATTTTAAAAATTACTAAAGTAATTTTAAAAATGGCTTTTAGACACATAGCTGATCATAAATATTTAAAAAATAAAATATTAGCATTGTTCCTTTTCGAGAAATTTTCCGTTTGAAACATCTGTAAGTAAACCTTAATAAATTCAAATAATATTTAATTTAATAACTAAATCACTTTATAAGTAAACATTATCGACAACAAAAACTCGTAAAAGTTGCATAGATCCCAACATTTCAATTTATTCCGGAGTATTTTAACCCTTTGCGGTGCAAGGTAATTCGGATCATTTAAATTACACTGCCACCGGAATTTACGACCATAATTAAAATAGAAGAAATTTTAAATTTTCACCTTAAAGAAAGGGCCTTTTCTGCAATGTTATAAATGTAAATTTTTACTAAAAAAAATTCCGGGATGAGTTTTTGCACTTGAGAATTAAAATTAGGTGTTCTATCAGCGGGAACACTGCGACTGAAAGGGTTAACCATTATCCTTTTATCTTCCACTTTTAAAAAATTCCATAAACTTTTTCCTTTAAAAAAATCGTCTGTGTTAAAAGAAGGTTGCTAATCGCTGAAAAAATAGGATACATTTTTTCAACAAACGATTAAAATTAAATCCGAATTTTTGGAGTGTTACAGTATTTAATAACCACCCTGTAGATCAACGTATATTTTCTCAATCTCGAGGTATATTTTCTTAAGCGAAGAGATCATTGGATTCGTAATGTTGTTAGCGCTGACACAGCATCTGTCCGTTCACGCTCTCATTTCCATAAGTGTTTTTAGAATGCGGTAAAGTGAAATTCAGTGTCTCCCAAAAAGACTTAAATACGCTTTAGTTCTTTACATTGCAGATATAAGTGGACAATGTAAGTTGAAAAAACATTCAAAACGGGGTAGACATAAGAAGACTACCCAGTCAACTTTTGAAAAGTTGCACTTTATAAATTTTTGCACGACCCCTTTCAACAAATTTGGTCAATTTGAAATTTTTCATTTTTTATATAACGAGATCATTATAGAAAACTGCATAACTGTATCTTTAAAACCAAGCGAATTATGATATCGAGAAAATATTGACTCATGCCGTTTTTCCGTATCACTCTTAGCGTTATTTCTTGGGTGAAAGAAGAGATCATATCTGAAATGATATTGGATTCCAATGATATTGGCGACAAAGTTTTATCCGTAGATTGAGACTAAAATTCCTCCGTACCAAAAAAAAAAAAAAAAAACTAGTTGGCATAGGAGGACTCTGCTCAGTTCCCCATCATATTTATGTTCTCATAAATTTCTAGTTCGAGACATATTATAATCATGTTAAAAGAAATGAATTTGACCAAAGCTTGATACAGTGATAGAATGAAATCCCCGCCTAATAGGCTATCCACCGTTCACTTCGATATATTTATCTTATTTTAATCTATTAATTTATTTTATCAGGGTCAATTCCGTTGTTTAGTTTTCATGCTACTATTTCCAATGCAATAATCCTCAAAATTCATATTTATATGAAAAACTTACAATTTCGCTATGTTGATAAAATCGTAAATTACGAATAATCTACGAAATTCGACTATTAGAATATTTGTATTCAATCATGTTTAAACAAATATCATAAATGTAATTTTGAAGTTGTCTAATGCATTTATGATCCTCAAAATGGAAGTTTATGCTCAATTTTGCTTTATTCTGACATGTTAAGTAAATCGTAAATTAGAAATAACTTACGAATTTTTTAAATTGGAAAAATCATAGTCTATGATATTCATGCAAGTTTCCTAAAAAATATTTCGAAATTGTTTTTACATCTTTACGATGAAAATATCCCTCAAGATTGACGTTTATGTGAAATTTTACTCTATTCTTCCATGTTAAGAAATTCGTAAATTTCCAATAACTTACGAAATTTTTATATTGGAAAATTCATAGTCATTAATATTCATGCCAGTGTCCTAAATAATATTTCAAAAGTAGTCTGACATCTTTACGATGAAAATATCTTTAAAAATTGACGTTTAAGTGAAATTTTGCCGTATACTGCCATGTTAAGAAATTCGTAAATTTCCAATAACTTGCGAAATTTTCAAAATAGCATATTTATAGTTACTGATGTTCATTCCGGCATCAAAAGTGATATTTTAAAACTGGTCTGACATTTTTACAGTAAAAAGTTTCCATTAAATGCACGTTTAAGTGAATTTTTGTCCTATTCTCCCATGTTAAGAAAATCGTAAATTTCTAATAACTTACGAAGTTTTTAAATTCGAATGTTGCAAATGAATAGGGTTGTTGCCAGTATCGAAAGTAATATTTTAAAACTGATCTGACCTCTCTGCGATCATTTGTTCGTGAGATATCGTGTTAACAGACTAACAAACTAACGGACTAACACACTAACGGACTGACACACTGACACACTAACAGACACCCTACAGACAGACACCATAGAAATTTTGTCATTTTCGGATTCCTCACACCTGAAAACGTGTAGAAAAGTCAAAAAACCGAGGTCGAAAGTTTTCACGATTACCTAAGTTCCCCATACCTATAGTATGATGGGGAACTAAAAAAAAAAAGGGGGGGGATTTTTTTTTTTTAGTCATTTTAAAGTTAAAATGTGGTTTTTATTTAATATCTTTTGAACCAATTATTCTGTTGAACTAAAGAATACGGCGTTAGCTAGATTTTGTTCTAATTAATTAATAAGTATACAAATTTTCTATAAAATCTAAAAATACGGACAGATACAACGATAAATTTTCAGTTTTATATATTTAAATAAAAACAAATATATTTGCACGTTCATAAATAAGGTATAATGCTGGAAAAAGCGACAACGCAAAATGGCTGTATGAAAGAAATAGTACGGGGGAAAAAAAAATGATTTTTTTTTTCTTTTTTAAATTATTATTATAGAGATTTTTGATCGAAGCTTTGTCTAATAAAGTTAAATAAGTAATTTACGCAATTACTGTGATATCCATGTTGGTATAATTTCTTTTTCTTTTTACGCAAACTAAAGTATTCTTTATATTCTTTTTTTAGGACGGAGGACTATTAGTCTCAGTCTACAGATAAAACGTTTTCGCCAGCTTTATGATGGTTGGACATTTATCGAAATCGAAAATTTATTGAAAATATAGATGAATAATTTGAAAATGATGTTATAATTAAATATATATATATAAAGAAAAACTAATAGCCCTCCTTACTAAACTAAATTCTGCTTTTGCAATAATTTCATTTTTTTTTTTTTTAAGAAAAAGAAAAAGAAAAGAAAATTAATAATAACCAGTATCAAAACGGGCAGTATCGAAAAAGTTGAAGAAGCCTTTTTTTAGACAAAAATACATAATTTATTTTAATTTTAATTGTTGCCAACAAAGTTTACGAGTTGATTTACTAAACTAAACTACTTACTAAACTAAACTACTTACTTTACTAAACTCCTTACTAAACTAAATTCTGCTTTTGCAATAATTTCATTTTTTTTTTTTTTTTTTTTTTTTTTTTTTAAGAAAAAGAAAAGAAAATTAATAATAACCAGTATCAAAACGGGCAGTATCGAAAAAGTTGAAGAAGCCTTTTTTTAGACAAAAATACATAATTTATTTTAATTGTTGCCAACAAAGTTTACGAGTTGATTTTAATTTTTTTTTTATTTTTTTTTTTTTTTATGAAAAAAAAATTCACGCATAAATATTAAAATTGATATAAAACTTTGTGAAAAATTAAACTTGCAGGATAAAATTGACGTCATTATAGTTTTAAAGGTTTTATTTATTTAATTATTTATTATAGAGATTTATTTTATTTTTTATTTTTTGGTCATTTTTTTCTTTTCTTCAATGTGTATTTGTATTGTATCTAATCTAGTATGTTTATATTTTTCAGGTTGGAAGCTGTGTCTAATAAAGTTAAATAAGTAATTTACGCAATACTGTGATACCCATGTTGGTATAATTTCTTTTTCTTTTTACGCAAATTAAAGTATTCTTTATATTCTTTTTTAGGACGGAGGACTATTAGTCTCAATCTACGGATAAAACGTTGTCGCCAGTTTTATGATAGTTGGACATTTAGCGAAATCAAAAATTTATCGAAAATATAATTGAATAATTTAAAAACGATGTTAAAAAATAAAATAAAATAAAATAGTAGTACTCCTTACTAAACTAAATTGTGCTTTTGAAATAATTTCATCATTATTATTATTATTATTATTATTATTATTTTTAAGAAAAAGAAAAGAAATTTAATAATAATCAGTATCGAAACAGACAATATCGAAAAAGGTGAAGAAGCCTTTTTTTAGACAAAAATAGAGCATTTCCTCGTGACGTCTGGTGGTTGGCAAAAAAGCGCGCTCGACTTTCCCGCGCAATTTACTATATTGGTGATCCGCCATCGCTATGCTTTTCCCAAGCCTTTTTGCCAACCACTCATAAAAGTTGAGATGTTTGTTTACAAACAAGGAACTGCCCTATACATAATTTATTTTAATTTTAATTGTTGCCAACAAAGTTTGCGAGTTGATTTTAATAATAATTAAAAAAAAAAAAAAAAAAAAAATGCACGCGTAAATATTAAAATTAATATAAAACTTTGTGAAAACTTGCAGGGTAAAATTGACGTCCTTACAGCTCTCTAATCTAGTATTTTTATATTTTTTTCAGTTTCGAAGCTGTGTCTAATGAAGTTAAATAAGTAATTTACGCAATACTGTGATACCCATGTTGGTATAATTTCTTTTTACGCAAATTAAAGTATCCTTTATATTCTTTTTTAGTATGGAGAACTATTAGTCTCAATCTACGGATAAAACGTTTTCGCCAGTTTTATGATGGTTGGACATTTATCGAAATCGAAAATTTATCGAAAATATAGTTGAATAATTTGAAAATGATGTTATAATTAAAAAAAAAAAAAAAAACCTGATACTCCTCCTACTAAACTAAATCCTGCTTTTGCAATAATTTCATATATATATATATATATATTATTTTTGTTTTTTAAGAAAAAGAAAACGAAAAGAAAATTAATAATAATCAGTATCGAAACGGGTAGTATCGAAAAAGGTGAAGAAGTCGTTTTTTAGACAAAAATACATAATTTATTTTAATTTTTAATTGTTGCCAAAAAAGTTTACGAATTGATTTAATTTTTTTTTTTTTAATGAAAAAAACTCACGCATAAATATTAAAATTGATATAAAACTTTGTGAAAACTTAAACTTGCAGGGTAAAATTGACGCCCTTATAGCTCTAATTTTTTTTTAATTATTATTATTATTATAGAGATTTTTGTTGTTGTTGTTGCCATTTTTTTTCTTTTCTTTAATGTGTGTTTGTATTGTATCTAATCTAGTATTTTTATATTTTTCAGTTTCGAAGCTGTGTTTAATAAAGTTAAATAAGTAATTACGCAATACTGTGATACCCATGTTGCTGTAATTTCTTTTTCTTTTTATGCAAATTAAAGTATTCTTTATATTCTTTTTTAGGACGGAGGACTATTAGTCTCAATCTACGGATAAAACGTTGTCGCCAATTTTATGATGGTTGAACATTTACCGAAATCGAAAATTTATCGAAAATATAGTTGAATAATTTGAAAGTGGTGTTATAATTAAAAAAAAAAAAAAAAGAAAAAAAGAAAAAGAAAAGAAAAAGAAAAAAAAGAATAGTCCTCCTTACTAAATTAATTTCTGCTTTGCAATAATTTCATATATATATATATATATATATATATATATATCTGTACTGATAAGTATAAAGGATTTAAGTCCATATTCTTGATTTTTCAGGAGACGAAAAATAAAGTTAAACTAACTAAAAACTAATCAGCAGAATCGATTCGGAAAAAGGGATTATGTTGGTTTATACGCTTTATACCATTCAGTGACTGTCAATCTTCATTTAATAAAGGGAAAAAATTGAATTAAATATTTTATACTATAGATTAATGCTAAATTGCTGACTTGAATCTTTTTTTTACCAATGGATTTTCTCAAAGACTAAATGACATGGATTTAAATCCTTTATACCAATCGATAGAGAATTTTTTTCTGAGCCTGACTATGTACTTAACTCAAAATCGACATTTTTGGACTTAAATCCTTTATACTTATCAGTGCATATATATATATATATATATATATATATATATATTAAGGAAAAGAAAAGAAAATTAATAATAATCGGTATCGAAACGGATAGTATCGAAAAAGTTGAAGAAGCCCTTTTTTAGACAAAAATACATAACTTATTTTAATTTTTAATTGTTGCCAAAAAAAAAAAAAAAAAAAAAAAAAAAACTAGTTGATTTTAAATTAAAAAAAAAAAAAAAAAAAAAAAAAAAATTCAAGCATAAATATTAAAATTGATATAAAACTTTGTGAAAAATTAAACTTGCAGGGTAAAATTGACGTCATTACAGCTCTAAAGGTTCCCCCCCCTCCCCTATGAAAATGAACAATTTTAGAAAGTTATTTAAAACTCTTACATTTCTTTGGGAAAATATCTTTTACAATGCATATATGAACAATAATTTAAAAAGCAACTTATTTTTCTTAAATTGATATTGATTTCAATAAGAAAATCAGGTCATTTCAAGAAAGTTAAGAAGCTTTCTGAAGCAGATTGAGTTATAAGTAAATATGTCTCATTAATTTTAAGCTGAATAAAACAAAATCTTAAGTACTGGTTTAATTTCTTAAAAGTAATATTTATCTATCCAGACCTATACGTTTTATGATAATTGAAGTGGTACGAGAAAGATATTTGATACTGGAGAAATAGTTTTATTTTGTATACTTGTATATAAAGGGGGAATTTTTCTGTACCTATTCTACTAATATTTTTATTGGTTGCACCTTTTCGTTAATTTATAAGAATCCTTCATCTTCTGTTTATATTTTTAATGGTTTTTAGGTGTAATACAGTGGTTTTTTTTTTTTTTTTTTTTTTCTTTTTAATCCGAGGTTAGATTAGTTACGGAATGGACGAATTGTAGGATTTAACTATCCTCCATATTCTTTCATAATATTTACTCACTTTGTTTTATACCCGATATTCTATAATGTTAATTACTCACTTTGTTTTCTTGCGATGGCAACAGCGAGACTGATGTTAGCGCACTGTCGCGCGACAAAAACACTCAGAAGTTGATGTACTGACGCAGGGAGCAGACGCGCTCCCTTGTTTCATATTGAATTAATACTTTTTATTTCTTTTTACACCATTATTAATAAATTTTTTATATGTTTCAGGCATGAAAGTGGCAATCTGCCAAAAAGTCTGAACTTGTGCGCGATACAAATTTATCACTATATAATGCAAAAATATGTATTTTGGGAATTAATACACAAAAATGTACCATTATTAATTTACAGTACATTAATCAGTTAATTAGTGAATTCATTGAAGGCAGAAAAAATTAAAAAAGAATTAACAATTTTTGCACATTTATCAATTGTACATTTAAAAAAATGCAGAAATTTTAATGAAATAATTACATATCTCAGACACACACACATTGGGGGAAAAAAAATGTTTTGTTCCAGGTAGTGCCAAAATATTCCTTATTTTGTAAATTGACAGCAAAAATTATCCCTAATTTCAGCATTTAGCTATATATAAATGTATTTTATTTATTTATTTATTTATTTTTAAATAGCTGTGAAATAAATCCATAATTCCCCAATCATCTGCGAAAATATAGCATATTTCAGAAATTTGTGACCAAAAAAGCAGGAATTTTGTTTTACACTAAAATAATCTTTTACTTCTGGAATCAACTTTGAAAATAGTACAAAATTTTGTTACAATTAACAGCAAAATAATCTTGTTATTTCAAGAATTTTCAATAATATAAATATTTTAAAAGTTAAAGCAGTAATTTTGTTGACTTTTCAGCAAAATAATGACATACTTTGGGAAGTTACCATAATTTGTCCCCCCCCCCCCCACACACACACGTAAATTTTGGTAATGGTTTCTCTTTGGATTTACATTGATCTCAGAAACAGCCAAGATGGCCTTCAAAAGGGAGGTTTTCAGACTAAAGTCTGAAAACTTTCATGACTCTGTTATTAAATAAACCCTTTTACTGCGTAAGCCGACACCCTGATTACATATCACCATAATATATATCCTTGGTTTGGAACTATGATTTAGCAGGAAAAATGACGTCACAATTGCAACAATGACTTGAAAAAAAAAATTACCCTTGATTTGAAATAAATAAAATATGTATAAAAGATAATTTTTGAAAAGAGATGTAATGTTATGTAAGGACTGTTTGGCGGCTTCCTTTCTCGGTTTCCGCTAAAAGCTGACAAATTATGATCAAAACATTTAGGTAAATCAGAAAAATAAAACATAAAATAATAGCTAAAAAAATTATAATAAATAATAATATTTCAAATTTCGACTAGAGTCCTGCATCGGGTCGGGTAACCCAATTTTACCCGAAACCGACCCGACCCACGGTTCAGGTTCGGGTCGGGTTTAGGTACAGGTCGGGTCGATTTGAAAACATCTTTTAAAAAACAATTTACCTCATTAAGCAGAAATTTCTTTGCTATATATACCCATAATGAATACACGCTTACCGAAACTGTTATAGTAAAATAAACATCCACAATCCACTGAAACAATTAAAAAACAACATTAAATACGATTATTATTATTATTTAGAATAGAAGCTGTGAAAAGCAGGCTCCTCTCCGAGGATAATCTGATGTGTGATTCATCTATTAGTTCCCCATCATACTGTATGGGGAACTTAGGTAATCGTGAAAATTTTCGACCTCGGTTTTTTTAACTTTTTCACACGTTTTCAGGTGTGAGGAATCCGAAAATGACAAAATTTATATAGCGTCCGTCTGTAGGGTGTCTGTTAGTTTGTTAGTCCGTTAGTACAGTCGGTAACAAAAGTCTCCGAACACTAGCAAAAATTCCTATATAAAAAAAGTACATTTAATACAGCTTTGCTAAACAAATCCTTGTCGAATCCTGTTTTTAGACTGACTAAGAACAGGATTCGACAAGGATTTATTTAACAAAACTGTATTAAGTGTACTTTTTTACATAGGAATTTTTGCTAGTGTTCGGAGACTTTTGTTACCGACTGTACGTTAGTTGTTAGTCCGTTAGTTAGTTTGCTAGTCTGTGTACACGATATCTCAAGAAGTCGCAGAGAAGTCAGATCAGTTTTAAAATATAACTTTCGACAATGGCCAGAACCCTATTCATTTGCAACATTCGAATTAAAAGACTTCGTAAGTTATTAGAAATTTATCATTTTCTTAAAATGGGAGAATAGGGCAAAATTTCACTTAAGCGTGCATTAAATGGAAAATGTTTACTGTAAAAATGTCAGACCAGTTTTAAAATATCAGTTTTGATGCCGGAATGAACAACATTAACTATAAACATACTACTTTGAAAATTTCGCAAGTTATTGGAAATTTACGAATTTTTTAACATGGCAGAATAGGATAAAATTTCACATAAACGTCAATTTTGAGGACTATTTTCATCGTAAAGATGTCACACCATTTTGGAAATATTATTTAGGATACTGGCATGAATATAATTGACTATGAATTTCCCAATATAAAAATTTCGTAAGTAATTGGAAATTTACGAATTTCTTAACTTGGCAGAATAGGGCAAAATTTCACATAAACGTCAATCTTAAGGGATATTTTCATCGTAAAGATGTCAGACCACTTTTAAAATATCATTTTAGATACTGGCAAGAACCCTATTGAAGATCGCAGCGCCACCTGCTGAACGATGGATCCCCAATATTAATCAGCACCAGTTTATGTCAGGGTTCAACTAAATACCAAGTTTGGTTAAGTTTTGTTCATTGGTTCGTGAGATACAGCGTCCACAAAATTTGAGATACACACAGACAGGCAGACATTTTTAAAAAACAATCAAATCGGGTTCAGAATATCGTAAAACATGTAAATTCATCGAAAACTGGAGTTCTAAAATTTTCACAAATCCAATACTTTCTCTCTATATATATAAAAGAAAGTAAAAATGTTAAAATAAAAAGATATATACTATTAGGTGGAAAAAAATTATAATTATTGATATTTATAAAATATTTTTATATGTTCAAAATCAGTCATACATATTACGATTTAAAATATTTATTGATATTTATAAATCAATGTTATTTAAACTAAATCAAACATTTATATCATATTTTAAAACATTACCGACTCTGTACATCTATACTTAATGATGGCAAATCATAATCATAAAATACTACAAAGGTATTTGAAAATGAAAGTCGTCAATATTTGTGAAATGACCTTATACTATGCGCAATATATATTTAACAAACTTTCAGAACTGTTATTCTTTCCCTAGATGAGAGAAACCCAACATCTGCGTATGCTGTTTAAATTTGTCTGTTGCGCAGCCAATGCACCTGCACTGATTTCGTCATACAATATACGCGTTTAGTTACGATGTAGTTATTAATCAGAGCGAAGTTCTTGTTTTTTTGTTCCACAATTTATTTATTTTTCATCTTTAATTTCCCTCCATAATTAATAATTAAAAAATAAGCATCTAGTAAATCATTTAGTGACATAGATATAGTAATAAGACATAGATTGATCATTGAGAGGGGAAAAGTGATACCTTTTTTAATCGGGAAATGACGGCCATTTTACTCTCTTATGGATGTATTTCCCCGAGTGAATATACACGGAATTACACATAGGTAATTTAGCAAATAAAATTTATGCACTAAAAGAGAATGAAAAACTCCAGATACCCCTTTTTCTTTCTTTCTTTCTTTTCGTTTTCCTTTCCTTTTCTTTTCCTTTTACTATACTCTAGTATACTCATGTCTGTACAAAACTGTCTTTCTTTCGGCATTTATTATTATTACACTTTTTTTAGATAAAAATCGTCTGCATTCATCATGAAAAATAATTTTAATAAATTATAATTTAATAAATTATTTGTATTGCGTAAATTTGTATAGGATTATATATGGAAGAAAGTCTTGTGGTGGTCACAACATACTAGTTATATATTAAAACTTTCGCGGCTGCTAGCTACATTTAAAAGAATTTTGAGAATTCTATATTACTTACTAATATAAAATATTAAAAAATATTAAAATTAAAAAAAAAGTATTCCATAAAATATGAAAACAGTAATTATCTCATAATAATAACAAAGCAACTCATTATAAAAATTTTATTTTTCATAAATAACTTGAATATAATTTATTTATGGAACCTACCCCATTTCTTTTCATATATTTATCAGAACACTTTAAAGCCGCGCAATATTTCGGCATTTTCAAAATTCATTACTATTCTATTCTATTACTGTTTTCGACTTTTAACTCTCTAATGGCTGATGCCAAAAAACTTTTTCGGCATCAAAAATCTTTGCTCGTTAACATGGGGATGATAGATCTATATAAATTACTATATCTATGTTTAGTGATGAAAACCCTTTTTTTTCTATATTGCTAATTTACATTTATATTTAAGAAGATTGAATATTCATAATTCTAAACAAGAATAGAATAACTGTAATTAATTTGAAATTCTAGAATTCTGAACGAATACCCGAATGGTGAATTACAGGTAAGAGGATTTAATCTCTTTGATTAACATGTAAGAAATTATTTCTAATGATTTAATTAAAAGGTGTTTATTCATTACACGATGACCGCGGTAAAAGAAATATTATAATTAACTACTGTGCTAATAATTACAACAGATTATAAGATTGAGAGTGTCTCATGTACGTACGTGTGAATAAAATAAATTAATGGTGATATAAAACGAATGAATATTCTATGAATATTCTTTTTGAATTAAACAAAATAAGAATATAACTTAAAAAGTAAGGGTTGCCGCATTTATAAGAACAACAACATAAAAATTTGCAGAACAGGTTAAATTCCTCGAAGAACGTGGAATTCATCAAATAACCCAAAACGCTAATGATAATCCGATAGACAATGAACAAAAGTTAATGAGGAATCTAAGATCCCAATAATACTTAATGACCAAACTGATGTAACAGAAAAATCTAGTGATATAAAGAACACACAAATTCCAAGATCAGAAAGAATTAATAAAGGTGTACCACCGGATCGATTTGTTTTTCTGTCAACCAACACAAATTTTGTTGAACCAAAAAACTTTGAGGATATAATAAATATGAAAAATCCAGTTCAAAAAGAAAAATAGTTAGAAGCCGCAGAAGACAAAATAAAATCCTTGAATAAAAATGGCACATGGGAACTCGTTGATCCTCCACCTAATGCACCACCCTGTTTACCAGGGTTTGTTCTGGCAAAAAATTTTCTTTAGCATTTAGCTAAAATAAGCAGTGCTTTAGTACAAAAAAACTGAAGTCCCAAACATTTTTCAAATTTGTTGGAAAGTGTTAAAAAATCAGGATATTAGGTTTCATTGAGAATTAAAAGGCAGACCAACAAAAAGAAAAAAAAAAAAAAAAAAGTAAAAAATGCAGTTGAAGTGCTTGGGGCAAGTTTAACCACCCTGTTTACCAGGATTTTTTCTGGCAAAAATTTTTTTTTAGAATTTAGCTAAAATACCCAAAGCAGTATTTTAGTAGTACAGAAAAACTGAAGTCATAAACATTTTTTAAATTTGCTCGAAAGTGTTAAAAAAGATCAGGATATTAGGTTTCATTAAGAATTAAAAGACAGAAAAAAAATTAACATTTATCTAAAATACCCAAGCAGTATTTTAGCTTTTTCGAAAGTTAATTTGATTCTTTAAACACTATTAATTTCTCTTAATTAACATGGTTATACGCAGCTTCGTTTTCATTTCTTTTTCCTGCTTTACTGATGGTTTTAACCAAGCATCGATACTTGTGTTTTAAGAAACAGGAATCAATGAAACTTGATTTAGAGTATATCAATAGAAAAAGAGGCACTTATGTCACACATGCAAAATGGAGAAGTGATTTAAAAGGACAGTTGGTAATAGATTATTGTGCAATAATAGCACTTCTTATGAAGCAGATTTCATATACGTTTAAACATTTTTACATTTAAATTCGCCTATTAATAATCGAAATATAGGGGAATGTCTCCTGTTATGGGTACCCCACCATATCTTTTAAGAAAAATCAAATATGGTGAATTTGAGTACTGTCAAACTTGTATTGTGATAGTACGTAGTTTTTGTGCTAACATCGAAGCGAATATACGAATTTGCTTAGTAAGTGCAAGCATTAAAAAAAAAAAACCACAAAAGTATTTTGCGAATATTTTCAGAATGCAATAAATCGAAGTAAATTAATTCATAAGTTTAAGCGTAATGTATATTCATGCAGTATTTTCATTACATTTTTGGATGCAATATCAAATTCAGCCAAAATGCGGACCAAAAATTGCTTTTTCTGTCATTATAAAAATGGCTGCCCTTCCCGAATGTGGGTACTTTCGTGTAACCTGTTGTGGGCACACTTTTTTTTTTTTTTTTTTTCATTTAAAGCGTGTGTTAATGACATATTTTATTTAAACATGACATATTTTATTAGAGTTTTTATGTATTTTTAGTCATGTCAACACCGGAAAAGTCAACCGATCCAAAATAAATGGATTTTAATGCGCTGGTTAAAGCCATTTAGGATTGCTTGAGATAAGAAATCCATAAAATCGACTGCTCGAGAATATGAACTTCCTCGCGGCATATGTATGTATCCCTCCAGAAGAAGCCTGGGAAAAGTAAGATAACTCCAAATGTCAAACTGCCGGCCAAACGCACTAAAAATAGGAACATTCACAATCTGATAATGATGTTGACTTCTGCATCCACTATTTGGAGCACATGCTAACATGCCTAACAAGAGCCAATTCAATCAAATGCAACGGGTGGGATCGTCTAGTGCATTTGAAGTGTGCCATTAAACAAAAATATTTTTTTTACTTGCAAGCATTGCACTTCTGATTTGGAGGAAGAAGAAGGTGGCGAATAAAATTGGAAAAATGCCATTTTCTGTTGTTATTTTGTCCACTGAATCCTTACAAAACGAATGAATTTTGTTACTTCCTGTATTTGTGGTGGTTTTTCTTATTATATTCTCATTTTTTGCGTATTTTTCAAGTGTGCCCACAACCGGGTACTACAATTTTTTGACTAAAAATAATCACTTCACAAAATTGGTGATAAAATTTTTCTAGTTGACGGAATCGATACAGTTACTTCATCAAACGTTAGCTAAGGACTGTAGCTTTTCACTGGTATTCATATGTTTGCATAATATTTACTGTATCAAAAGTTATAAGCTAAAATCAAAACTGTGCTCACAACCGGAGACGTTCCCCTACTAAATAATTAACAATTTCTGATTTTTCAAAGATTTTGTAATTTTTGCTTGTGAATATTTGAATAAAAATTAGAAATTATTATATAGAGGTTTTTTACAAAATTGTCTGGTTTTTGCTTTTGCAAAAAAACTTTTTAGCATGTTTTAGCAAAATGCGAAAAAAAAAAAAAAAAAAAACTTATGTTAGTATAAATCCTTCTCGACAGACAAAATTCCTGCAAATTATAAAGCATATGAAGCAAAACAAATCTGAATTTACATTGAGATTCTACATATAAAACTTAGTTTTCTCACCAAAAACTGTGGAATTTGCTTCACAAATAGAGAGCAATGTCAAAACTTCGAATTTTGAGAGGGCACTCTGTCTTAAAGAAAAACATAAGCAATTTTTCAAACTTCTAAAAATATTATTGTATCATATTCAATTTGATTTTTTTCAGGCTAAATATAAACAAAGAAAAGTTTTAAACAAGTAGATATAAAGCTGGCAACTTGTACGTTTTTATTGCTACCGGAAATTTTTTATCGAAAAATTTTAATAAGTTTCTTAGCAGTTTTCTGTGATTAAACATGATAAAATATTTTGCAAAGAAAATTACTGGTGTTAAAATGCAAATATAACGACTATTAAATGAATATTTAGTATTTCATTTTAGTTATAAAGTTAGGTTACATTTAACTCATTGTTGCAATTACCCTACTTCATCCTAGCCGAATAAAAGTCTCTATAAGTTAACAACATTATTACCCAATCATTTTCTTTGTATATACTTATTAACATGTAAATTTTTCGTAAAAAACGAACGCGGTTTTAAATTTTAATTCATAATAAAATTATACTTTTAAGAAATTAAAGAACACGCTTTTATTGAAATGGGAAGTAAAGAGCACAAAATACCTATCTTTGTAGTATTAAAATGCAGGATAAAAAAAATCGTATGAGTGGCTCACCATAATTTAATTTAAATAATAATAATAATAATAATAATTGATTAATTGTTGCCACTCAACGTTATGCAAATACGGCCAAATCCTGTGCCACATACGATAGAGTTATATATATATATATATATACTAGCAGGCTTTGCCCGCTTCGCTGGTCACTGTATTTAAAGGAAACTCTTTTCTATATAGCTTTATGAAAAAAAACAAAAAACACTGAAATTGCTCAAAAGCTCACTTTGAGTTCCCGCTGCCTTTGGCATGGAATTGTTCGTCCTCGCAGTCTCCGGTGCCTGTCCCTATTGCCTGCGACAATAGCTTACCCGTGGGCTTCCATTTGGGTGCTTATCATATATGACAGTTTCGATACAGACAGTATCGAAAAATTTGAAGTAGCTTTTTTATATTTGAATACCAATTACATAAGAACAACATTATGCGTGATGTACATAATATTTGCTTTCAAGTTATTTCCTATATTTATTTGATTTAATCCATCAACCATAAAATGACAGCAATTTCAAGCCAAATTTAATATTACAATATGCTATGATCAGCTACGTCTATTGCATGAGACAATTGTTATTATTATTATTATTTTGTGGTTATATATACTTCATTCTTAGTTAATAGTAGTTGGTATATAGAAAAATAAATAAATTAATTAATATGTAAACCTCATCATGGTATACAAACTTTATAGCTCCCTGTGACGACATTTGAATTTTTGTCGCCGTTTTAGACCAAAATATAATTTATGCTATTATTGTTCCTATTTCTTTCTCTTTTTCAATACTTTATAATTTAGTTATATTTTTGATGAGCTACTTGGCTTTAAGTGGCTGTCCTTGGCGAAATATGTCCGATCTACTTCAGCATCAAAATTTAAAAATTTGTCTAGTATTATCATAAGTAAATACCTTTAATATAATGCTGAATTATCTTTTATGCCTAGCGTGATTCATCCGTGCAATATATATACATATAAAGTTGAGGTATATAAAAAAAAAAAAAAAAAAAAAAAAAAAAAATGCTATGAAATAAAATTCAGAAGAAATATGCTAGATTTGTAATATTACTATTTTATTTTAAATTTATAAAGACGTCATTTCTCATTCACCAATTTAACATTTAGTAATTTTTTATTTTTCGCGTGAAAGTATATTTCATTTTATGTTGAAAAATAAATAAATAAATAAATAAAAATACCTCGTAAACTTTTTTTGGCAACAATAAAAAATTTAAATGGCTTTTATTTTCATATTTTAATTAATTTTAAAAAATCTAATCAAATAGTAGCATATGTCCTGTTCCAGATTATTATCTATCTCGGTACCAAATTTTATCCAGATCCGTTTAACCGTTGTAACGTGATTGAGTAACAAACATCCATACATCCAACGGACAACTCACGCCATCTAGGTGGAAAAGTTGTTGAAAGAGTTGGTTAAAAATTAATTAAGAAAGAACTAATCAAGTTACAACTTTCATTAATAGATAAAAACCTATTCGCAGACCTACCGAATGTACATACAAAATTTCATTAAATTAAGTTAAGCCGTTTTGGAGGAGTGTGGTAACAAACACTGTGACATGAGAATTTTATATATTAGATAGTTTTTTTTAATTTGTCCATAGAACCTGCCCCTGATGGGATAGGAGCCTGGAAACGCTTGTATGTAGTACTGTCATCGACTATGAAGTCGTGTGCAAAATGTCAGGTCAATCGAACGAACAGAAGTGGTCGAGAATGGAATTGCAAGATTCCGTTACATACATTAATAGTTACATCATATCAAGTTAATAAAAGCATGTTAAAAATGACACAAAAATGCAGCTTCAAATTATTTAAAGATAGAAATAAAATTAACAACAACAAAAAGTCTGTTTTAATCAGAAGAACCCAAAATTTCAATTTTTAATTCATTATGAGATTATAGTTTATGGTACATAATTTAGCATAACTGAATGTGAAAATCAATATGACAGTATAGCATATACGTTAAATAAAAACACAAAATGAAATAATTAGTAGAACAGTTTACGCTGCACATTAAAATCTATATATTATTTCTGTAACGTGGACCAGTTACGATTAAATCTTGTAGAAACGATACGATGGTGATGTAATTATGTAATTAATAAAATGCGCCACGTTAAAAAGCAATATTTATAAAAGAACAATGTTTAAGCACGTGGATTAGGCTCAATCGTCTAATAAGAAAAAATGGCGACATTTATCTGATGAAATTATTTTATGGAAAAATGTATTTTTTTAAATTTGCATTTTCAGATTATTTGCAAACATCATTTTAAATATAGGAATACTTTAAAGGTATATACAGAATATGAATTATTATCATAAATTGATTAAAAGACGCAACCATAAAAAGTATAATTAAAATAGGAACTAATTTACGAAGAATTATGGCAAAATAAACATAAAATTCATCGCCAACATAGCGACAAAAACTTAAAAGTCGTCATGGGGGGAAGGGGGGGGCTTATACTAAAACTGTACTGCCTGCGGAATTATGAAAACTGAGTCGTCAATCAGGAATTTTATTTTGAAACCTTTCTTAGAATGATTTTGGTTTCAATATTGCTCAATAACAATTTGGTTTAAAGAATAATATGACTTTTGGTAAATTAAAATTTTAATTAGATGATAACATCGGTATAATATTTATGAGTTTTAAATTTTAAAGGTAAATAAGAAAAGAAAAAAAAAAATGCGAAAATTTCGCACAAGTTTGTTAGTATTTATCAAATTTAAAAAAAAGAGGGGGGGGGGGGGTGAAAGAAAAGAAAGAGAAAGAAAAGAGTATTTTTAGAAATTACATGTAAAAAATAAACATATATTTATTTAAAGCTAGGGATTAGGGAAAAAAAAGGAATTTTATTATTATAAGCAAATGTAATCAATCACTGCTGTCAATTGACGGCAATGTTTATACTGAACTCAGGTTGCGCTTCTCAAAAGTTAGCATATTTATGAAAAGAGTTTTCACGCATCGAAAGAAAAGGCTGCAATAAGCTTGTAAAAATGCGCAGCTTAACTATAACTTACAAGTTACTTCAATAGTTTAAAATAGTTACCATATTGAATGACAGCAGTGGTTTCGGGCTTCTGGAGGTTAGAGTGACCCTCAAGACAGAATAAACTTACAATTTTAGCATGATGATCGGTGAATCAATGAACTGTTAGTTACCTGGTGATCTGGTCGACGACCGCCTCCGAAACTATTCACGCAGACCCGTAAACACACAAAATATGTTTCGACACCATTTCTCAGACGGCGAAAACAGAAACCGAAACGGGTGAGTGTGAAGGAAAAACAAAACCGCGCGAAAGTCAACGTGACCCAAACACGACTCACTGTCACGTTGAAGGTGGACCACGTGGGTTGGGCACGTGTCACACGTTACGCACGCGTAACTGTTGCAAGGTTTTTGTAAGATTCGTATAATTTGCATGGATTTGTTTATTTTGTCAGTGATGTGTCTTTTAACGATTCACCTTAAGTTCCGAATCATTTGTTTCTGAAAATATGGGCACAGTTTTCAGGCAATTTTCTAGAGCAATTGTTCAAGAAGATTAACTTTGCAGGGAAGAACCGGATGTAGGAGTATGGGCCAATGGATCAAAAAGTGCAATGGAAGATTCTTCTCTTCTTTTGAAAGTTTGAAGTTGTACTGGTGATTTGAGAGAAAAAATATCTGAACATAGAATAAAATTATTTAAAGAATTACTTTAAAAGATATTAAAATAATAAATAGAATTGCAATTAAGTAGTTCTAAATTATACGGGAGAGTGGGGATGAATGGGACATTTTTCATGTTTTTATTGATAACGTCGGCCATATGTAATTCAGAATTTTGCAACATGGCTCATAAGTACACTTTAGTAATCAGTTACATATAAACATATTAACTTTAATAAAAAGTTATTATTTTTAATTAATAATAATTTTTTTTTATATGCATGTGCATTGTCTCATTCATCCCCAACCATGGAGATGAATGGGACAGGACTGGAGTTAACAAAGAAAAGAAAACAATATGGGAAATAAATACATTTTAAAAGTTAAATTGGTTTATGTGATTTTATTACACATTATGAATTTACTGAAATTAACATAAACTGATATATTGACTCAAATTAGCATCTAAAGGCAAAAGTCCTTTGGTTCGCACAGTTCCTAGTGCTCTAGGCTTTGGTAATTTAATATAATAAGATCTAATCTAAAAATAAATAAATAAGACACTAGAAAGAAATAAATCATTATAATAGAGTACAAATTATTCAGATAAATTTTTGTTTCCGACTGATCGTGAAAAATCAACATTCTATTCTGTATTACATTAATAATCACCAGGATTTATTTTATTAGCTTGATTGAAAATGTAATTTTAATCCAATTATTATTAGTTTATTTATTTATTTATTTTATTTTTTAATTATTGATTGAAGCTGCATTGAATATTCTAACTTATAATTTTTTTAATCATAATTATTATAAACAAAAATCAGAACAATTAATTTCAATCTATTTTTCTCTAAATCCATGCTACTTTTATAATTCCATGTTATAACTACTGAACTACAGGTTATAAAAATTTTAAAAATGTATTTAACATTTGTTTTAATATAATTCTTGTGCACAATTTTAAATTAGCACATAGTGGGGAATGTCCCATTCCTCCCCACCACCACATGATCATATAAAACAGGAAATAGGCTTAATGAACAATTGTCAATATTCTTCTTGAATATCATAAACACAATAAAAGATTATGCCTTTTCATCATATAAGAGTTATATTAACTTTAAACAAATAGTTAATGTCTTAACTACTATCTAATTGAATCAGTAAAAACTTACTTTCGCAGCTGAAAAAGCACTTTAATTTTTTTTTGCCCTTCTATGGGTAGCACAATTCTGAAACTACACTTGATGAATGACCTCAGTACTGCCATATTTCAGAAAAAATGTCAAGTTTCCGGTGCTTGCAAAACATAAAAATATAGCTATTCTCCCATTCATCCTGCGTCCCATTCAACCCCACTCTCCCCTACCAATACTCTGAGAAGGTAATTATATAAAATTTTACGATACGCTAGGGCAATTTTAAACTGAATATCAATATCAATAACTACTTCTTCTCTTATGTAGCAAATAAAAACACTGTAGTTTTGTAATTCGGCTCATAGAACTTTTGAACGACATGACATAATTTTACAAATGTTACTTCCTAATGTAACTATTTTTCGCTCGATTTTAAACTCCACCAGTGACCGTGAGGCTCTGTTTTGAAAGCCGGGCAACGGGATATGATGGGTTCGATACCAGGTGGCTCTCGTTGGTCAAGCCGTATGTAGTTTCCCATGGTTATCTCTCAAACTCGCGTAAACAGAATGTATTACACCCTTAGAAAGACTTCGTATGAAGCACAAAAAACAAAACAGATGAGTTCAAAAGTTAGAACACCCCCCCCCCCTTCCCCAAGGAGGATATTTTATCCAGCTTAAGAACCTAGGAAATAACCAGTCGGCCTTAACTCACATATACACAAACAACTCTCGTCTTTTAATTTAGACACACTTATTTAAGATCCAATTAAAAAAATAATAATATTAAAAGGGCAAATGTGTTTGTCCTTATTTTAAGTGGTAATTTAACAAATCATGAATAAATTCATTCTTTTAATAAGGGATTTATTTTAAATATATCAACATAATTTATTTATTGACGCGCAGATTAATTACTAGGATAATATTGACATTCCGATAATATTTAAAAGGATAAATAAATGAATAAATAAATTAGACTATTAAGATAGTGAGTAATTTTTTATATACCAAATACCTGTGGAAACAAATCGCTACCGGCAAGACATTCATTTAGGTAAGGAAAGTTTTCTTGCCTAGGTATGGAAGTTATGTCTGCAATCCGGATTATTTATGCAAATGTCACTGTCAAAATATGCATGTGAAATATACCTCTAAAATTGATATCTGAACCAGGAACTTGTTTGTTTATTGCCCCAGGATGGGATAATACATTAGGAAGACGGTATTTCCTTTGGGGGCTTTGTGGGATTTCCTTAGCAGATGATGTTTGTAGTTTTTCTATTGAAGAACATTACGAAAATTTCAAAACATGTATTAAAATCCCAAAAATTTACAGATTAAGGCATTTTATTTATTTATTTACCTGCGTTAAGAAATAATTCTGTACGTATTGCATGAGTGGAAAAGAGATGCTGTTTTAAACTTATAAACAGGGGAAAAAAATTAATGAAGATGTTTATTTAAGCCTACATATTTACTTTTTACAACAATAGTTTTCTTTTCGTTTACATTTCTTCTGAATTAGAAATATCGAGGAAAACCTCGCTACAATTTAATTATTTTACAGTAGCGACTCTAACAACTTGGGTACCTTCGTAAAAAATAATGCCTGGTATTATAATACTTCACTTTTAGGTATTTATAATGATATCGATTTAATATTTTGATTTTTGTTTAGAATTGTTTCGTGGTCATAAAAGTTAGAAAATTTTTAAATACTTCACTCCTTATTTAGCCTGCCCCACCAGAGATCTAGAAGTTCAGCTCTAGAAGCTGGTAGACAGGAAGTGCCGGATTCGATTCCAGGTCACACTCTTCAACATAGCCATTCGGAGCTTTCCGTGGTCTGCTCCTAAACTCACATAAATACAGTCTGGAACCCTTTAAAAAGACTCTCATGGAGTACATTCCAACCAAGTTTAAGATCCAAGTGAAGTCATTTGGCTTTAATATCTACATCAACACCACCAATTTTGGCCTCTAAGTTAAAGCTAAAAAAATCATCATTATTTAAGTAGTTTTCATTTAAGTATTATCTTTTTTTTTTTTTTTTTTTCAGTATAGAAAATATCTAAAGAACAGTAGTTTAAATTAAAGTTTTATAAAACCTCATTTGGCAGCACGGAAAAAGTTGCAAGTCATTGGAATGTTTTAAGTATATGCTTTGTTTCTGTACATAAAAGGAAATCTTAAATTTACACGTCTCAAGTGCTCAGGGGAAAAATGCTATTTTTCACCAGTGTTGTCAAATCCGCCAGGTGTTTTTTATTCAATAATCACCAATAATTTTGAGAAGTGACATTTGATATCTTATGTCTTATATATATTATAAATGTGAATGTCCGTGAATTTATTTGACTGAGTTTCACGCCAAAACTGCTCGACGGATTTCGATGAAATTTGTAATGGAGATAGCTTATACCCTAACTTAAAAAGTTGGCTACCTTTTATTCCGAAAAAAAATTTGTTTTTGCGATTTTTATGCATAAAATAGCAATTTTGTAAGCTAATAATAGCAAAAAATTAGCCATTTTAATTTATCCATAATTTAATTGTTGCCAAAAAAAAAAAAAAAAAAAAAAAAAGAATTTATTTATTTTTTTCAACAGGAAAATAAATACATTTATCTAAACGTGAACGATAAAAAATTATAAAAAAAAATTATGCATCTCACAAAAATTGACGTCATTTTTAATTAAAAATTTCTTTTACACATTGATAAAGTGCTAATACGCAAGCGAAGTGATGACGTCACTGGCCGTTCGTGGATGCAAGAAAAATATTTCCTATGTTAAACGTCCATTGGATTTTTTGTAAAAAATTATTAAAAATCGAGGAAAATTATTTCCCGATTTTAATCCCCATATTTAGGTATAGGCATGTATTAATTATCATGTCCATGAGTTAGATTAAGTTATTTTTGTTGTAAAATTGACAAAATTTGAATTTTTAATTTCAAAACTCTAGGAAAAAAAAAAAAAAAAATGGCAAATTTCCATATTTGATTGAAAACACAAACATTTCATTTCAAAAGATGATATTTACACAATAAATATCCAACTAATATACTAATTAAAAGGAAAATGATAAATATTCTATCATAATTTGAAGTCAAATTTGTTTTCAAATGTCTAAATAAAGTATCTGATATAAGATACTAATATGTTGCAGCGGAATAGATTTGATATCGGTCATCCTTAGCAGAAAAAAAAAAAAAATATCGACAAATTATTTGGCGAACATAATTTAATTCCTTTCAAAAATCATGGTTATTTTAACAACTTATATTAAGAGAGTAATGAATAATATGAAACAATATTTCGTACAATGCATATTACGAAAATATACATCTGGCATGCATATTTTCGTATTACGTTTTTGATCACCAAATACAATAATTAATCTATACTAATATATAAATGCGAAAGTTTGGATGGATGGATGTTTGTTACTCAATCACGCCACAACGGCTAAACGGTTCTGGATGAAATTTGGTACAGAGATGTAGAATAGTCTGGAATAGAACATAGGCTACTATTTATACCGAAAATTTGATTAGATTTTTTTAAAAAAAAACGGTAATTTTGAAAATAATAAACCGGTAATTGACTTAATAAAAGCCATTTAAATTTTTAATTGTTGCCAAAAAAGTTTACGAGGTATTTTTATTTATTTATTTTTCAACATAAAATGAAATATGCTTTCACGCGAAAAATAAAAAATTACTAAATGTTAAATTGGTCGATGAGAAAATGACACTTTATAATTTTAAAATAAAATAGTAATATTACAAATCTAAGATATTTCTTCTGAATTTTATTTCATAGCATTTTTTTATATACCTCAACTTCAGATTTTTTTTTTTTTTTTTTTTCTTTGAGTACGGCGGATGAACACGCTTGGCATAAAAGCTAATTCATGATTATATTAAAGGTATTTTGTTATTGATAATTCTGGACAATTCTTTAATTTTGATGCTGAAGTAGATCGGACATTTTTCTCCAAGGAAAAGATAGAAAGAAATACGCAAGCGAAGTGATGACGTCACTGGCCGTTCGTGGATGCAAGAAAAATATTTCCTATGTTAAACGCCCATTGGATTTTTTGTAAAAAATTATTAAAAATCGAGGAAAATTATTTCTCGATTTTAATCCCCATATTTAGGTATAGATATGTATTAGTTATCATGGCTATGCGTTAGATTAAGTTATTTTTGTTGTAAAATTGACAAAATTTGAATTTTTAATTTCAAAACTCTAGAAAAAAAATGGCAAACTTCCATATTCGATTGAAAACACAAACATTTCATTTCAAAGGATGATATTTGCACAATAAATATCCAACTAATATACTAATTAAAAGGAAAGTGATAAATATTCTATCATAATTTGATGTCAAATTTGTTTTCAAATGTCTAATTAAAGTGTCTGATAAAGATACTAATATGTTGCAGCGGAATAGATTTGATATCGGTCATCCTTTGCAGAAAAAAAAAATATCGCCAAATTATCTGGCAAACATATTTTAATTCCTTTCAAAAATCATAGTTATTTTAACAACTTATATTAAGATAGTAATGAATAATATGAAACAATATTTCGTACTATGCATATTACGAAAATATGCATCTGGCGTGTATATTTTCGTATTACGTGTTTGATCACCAAATACAATAAGCGCCAAGAACGATAGAGTTTTGAAATTTAAAATTAAAATGTTGTCAATTTGACAGCAAAATAACTCAATCTAACACATGCACATGATAACTAATTGCATATATATATATATATATATATATATACCCAAGTATGGGGATTAAATCGGGAAATAATTTTCCTCGATTTTTAATAATTTTTTACAAAAAATCCAATGGGCGATTAACATAGGAAATCAAATTTCTTGCATCCACGGACGGTCAGTGACGTCACACTTCTCTTGCGTATACGAACAATAATCGCATAAATTCTATTTTGGTCTAAAACGGCAACAAAAATTCAAAAGTCGCCAAGGGCATTAAGGCTGTACCATGATCAAGTTTACACATTAATTAATTAATTTATTTTTCTATATACCAACTACTATTAATTAAGCATGAAGTATATAAAATACTCTTACCAGACAAATGTCGTCAGTTTTTCTTATTAAATTATTGAGCTTATTCCACGTGTGTAAATATTGTCCATTTATAAATATTATTTTTTATCCCCATGTATATCGTAATAGAGCATTTCCTCGTGACGTCTGGTGGTTGGCAAAAAAGCGCGCTCGACTTTCCCGCGCAATTTACTATATTGGTGATCCTCCATCGCTATGCTTTTCCCAAGCCTTTTTGCCAACCACTCATAAAAGTTGAGATGTTTGTTTACAAACAAGGAACTGCCCTATTGGACCACGTTAAAGAAATATTATATAGATAAGTAGAAAGCATCACACGTTCAATATTTTTGGTTAATTACTATTCTCATTTTTAACTTTTTATTTCACTTTGTCATTTAACGTGCGTTTTCTTACTTTTTTGAATTATAATTTACTTTTTATTTGTTAATAGTTTTAATTCTTTTGATTTGTTATTATTTCATAGTAGTACTTTGTTTTTAGTTCCCTTTTAAGGGTTTTATTATTATTATTATTATTTGATAGTTTTTCGAAATGCCCGGGAAACGCAAATCTAATCTTTCCAACAGAAATAATAAAGCTCGGGCTATGAAAGTAGCTAGAAGTCAAGAGACGAGTTGTATCACAGAGCTGGGTATTAATATTATAAAATGTACCATTATTACAGGAACTGCTAAAGGAGACAGCGTTTTGATTCCCCGCATACCTATTATTCCCAACAACTTGCCATTTCATTTCAAGAGATTGCAATTTCCATTGAAATTGGCTTTTACAATGACGATCAACAAATCCCAGGGGCAAACCTTAAAAGTGGCAGGCATTCATTTAGGAACTCCATGCTTCTCACACGGTCAATTATATGTTGGTTGTTCACGTGTTTCAAGTGCCCAGAACTTGCATGTGTTGACTGAAAATAATAAGTCATTTAATGTTGTATACAGATCGGTATTAAAATAAAAATAAATTGTATATTTTTCCCGTAGATCTTTCAATGAGTTACAAATTTTTTTGAGTATACTTTATCAGACTCTATTTTGCACAGCACCACAATGATAAGGTTTCATTACATTACATATTATGATCAAACCGTCAGTTCCCACACATACACATCAAAATTTCTACGTGAACGAAGTCGCGGGTAACAGCTAGTCTTCTATATAATATAAATATTTCTTCTATAATAAAACTTTATAATAATTTATTTTAATTTTTAATTGTTGCCAAAGAATATTTCACGCGAATAATAATAATAATAAAAAATAATAAATATTAAATTTGCTTAGACACATGACAACATAACGTCATTATCAAAATTAAATAATAAGAAAATGAAAGCTAATTCAGATCTGTATTAAAGAGCTTTATTAGTTGATAATCCTGGGTATATTTTTAATTTTAATACTGAAGTAGATAGGACATTTTTCGCCAAGGACTCTATTTTTGTGACAGCAACCTTAAGACAAGTAGTCCATAAAAAAATATAAACAAATCTGTACATATAAAAGAGTAAACTCAATGATTCACTGACTCAACACTGCCATGACGATTCTGTGGGAAAGAGGGTCACAAATTTTAGTGAACAGGTTGGTTTTCGGAGCCTTACCCCCAACTAAGACGGAATTTTGCAAAATACCCCCCCCCCCGCCTGTCTCCCTTGGGGGGCAGAAGGCTTAACTCGGCTCCAAATTACTTAAAGGTGAAGAAATTGCAGATGGAAAGACCAGACTTGAGTACAAAAAAATTATTTTCTGCGATTTTAGAATTTTGGATTTTTAAGGGGGGGAGGGAAGGGAAAAGGTTTTGGAAGAAGGGTACTCAACACACGAGGAAATCGAACTGAACACACACTACAAAGGGATTTTATGAAATTCCACCCTACCGCCCTTTGGAGAATGGGGGGCAAAAACATGTATTCCTGCGTAACGCTGCACTAAATTATCTAAGGTTGGACATTTTTTATGTAAGGGACGATTATATGTATCTAACTCATAGTATGAAGAGATTTTGCGAAATTCCCTCCTCCTTCCCTCCTTTAAGAACGGGGGGAGAGATTAAAAAAAAAAAAAGTTTTAAAGCATAGCTCAGCTTTAAATAATTTCATGATCTCAATTTTTTGATGTGTCGGTTAGGTATGTGTATGCAACATGCAATATAAAGTAATTTTGGAAATTTACCCCCCCCCCCCTCCTCTTGGGGCGGGCGGGACAAAAACCACATTTTGAAGCTTAAATCCGTCCAAATTACCTAAGAATGGCGAATTTTGGTGTGTGGGTGTTAATTAAGTGTGCGAAATATGCACTTTGATGAGATTTTGTAAAACTTTCAACTGTAACCGCGAGGGAGGGGGAGTAAAAAGCAGGTAAGGGACTGCCGAAGGCATTGGGCAACTTAAAATTAGATTTTGACGGATTTCAATGATTTTTTTTTTTTTTTTTTTTTTTTTTTTAAGATATTTTATTATTATAAATGATATGCTGTTTTGGGGATTCATTTCAATATAATGACCAGCGAAGCGGGCAAAGCCTGCTAGTATTATATAAATGTGAATGTCCGTGAATTTATTTGACTGAGTTTCACGCTAAAACTGCTCGACGGATTTCGATAAAATTTGTTATGGAGATAGCTTATACCCTAACTTAGAAAGTTGGCTGCCTTTTATTCCGAAAAAATACATTTTTTGTTATTTTTATGCATAAAATAGCAATTTTGCAAGCTAATAATAGCAAAAAATTAGCCATTTAAATTTTATCGGCAATTTAATTGTTGCAAAAAAAAAAAAAAAAAAAAAAAAAAAGGGGTTGATTCTTTTTCCAACAGGAAAATAAATACATTTATCTAAACGTGAACAATAAAAAATAAAAAATAAATAAATAAATTATGCATCTCACAAAAATTGACGTCATTTTTAATTTAAAATTTCTTTTACACATTGATAAAGTGCTAATATAGTTTACGATGCTAATATATATTGTACTAAAATCAGTTTTATTTATAGATCCTCCTGGGTGATTTTTTAAATTGTTGCGTTGAAGTACACCGAACATTTTTCGCCAAGAGGTTTAATTTAGTAACAGCGATTTTAATCTAGGTAGTTCAAGAACAATATAAAAGAGGTTTAATTTAGCAACAGCGATTTTAATCTAGGTAGTTCAAGAAAAATGTAAAATTTATAAAATATTACAAAACGAAAAAAATAAACTGAAATAGTAGTCACATAAATGATCTATTTTTATCTGAGTAGATAATTTTATAGAAAAAAAAAGTGCTGTTTTAAAAATAGAAAATTTATTTCATCAAGCACTATTTTAAACCTAAAAACCACTAATAAAATGAACAGAATATGAAGGGTTCTTATATGTTAACGAAAAGGTGTCCGATAAAACGCTTTCTATTTTTATGCAAGAAATTATACAAAAAAAAAAAAAAAAAAAAATCGCTAATATGGCGACAAAAATTCAAAAGCGGCCAAGGGAGAGATTCAATAAAGTTGTGTAGCACGATAATGTTTAGTTATTTTTTTTTATATATATATACCAATCACTACGCTAATTTAACATACAAATAAATGAGCTGCTGTGTGTGACTGCACTTGCACGCTGTCGGGCAGAAATATTTGATTAATTCAAATTAATATTTAAATAACTAAATAAAGATATGTTTAATAGAAAGCATAGTCTTGGAGACAAACTTGGCGAGTGGGTGACCAAATTTGGTGAAAAATGATAGTTTAGGGTTCCCGATGTTTCGAAGCTCTCCGACACATGGGAACGTAGACCTTGAGCTTACCAAGGGATTCTCGATGGAGTCATCTCCAAGCCCCATCGCCAAAAGTTATAAGTAGATGTGAGTTGATTTTTGCGAAAGAGTATGTAGTCACTGCGATCCAGAGTTATTCAGAGACCTATTCTGAGTCATTGCACTTTAGGGATTGAGCTCTAAACAACTGAACATTTTTCGTGAGTGAGCGAAAATTTTTGCTCTGGTGTAGTTGATGTTATTTGCTTTACTCCTGTGGAACAAGTGACTATTTTTTAGACTGTCCCAGAACATTCATCGAATAATGACTTATACTGTACGAGTAACAGCTTCAACTGTTTCCAGAATATTCGAAGAATTGACACCAGCTATTGGACTATTTTCGAAAATATTTGTTTTAATAATAGTTTTGTTGTACAGATTCGAGAAGTTCAAAACATGTTTGATATTGCCAAGGAGGTCCTATACTAAAGCTGTGACGAAAATAGTCGCCAATCGAAATATATTCAGTTACAAAGAAATCATTTAAATATAGTGTCCAGCGAAGCGGGCAAAGCCTGCTAGTGCATAATAGACTATTAATCCTCTAAGTGATTAGGCAAACGTTACAATTAAAAATTATTGCTGATTATTGAATAAAAAATCCGCCAGATCTTTTTTATTCAATAATCACCAATAGTTTTGAGAAATGACATTTGATATACATAATAGACTATTAAACTTCGAAGTGATTAGGCAAACGTTACAATTAAAAATTATTGCTGATTATTGAATAAAAAAACAGCCAGGTCTTTTTTATTCAATAATCACCAATAATTTTGAGAAGTGACATTTGATATACATAATGCACTATTAATCTTCGCAGTGATTAGGGAAACGTTACTGTGGTGTATTTCGTCATTTTATTCCTGATTCAATCTATTGGACTGTTGGTAAGTGACGTCACGTCCAATCAAAGATCTGTTCATTCCTCTTTACTTTATCTCTGCTAAAACAGATCAGTCTTAAAAATGTAGTCGTTTATGTTACTTGTGTATTTCATCTGTAATTGTCATAGTCATCTATTAAATTTTATGTGTTTAAAATGAAACACCTCGTCATATCCTAGTTATGGCTGAATCATAAATCTTCTCCTGCCCATAAAATACTATAATGGCGACGACAGGAAAAGAAAAAAGCAAAAAAGTTTTGCTCTTATACATTCACTTGAAAATAATTAAAAATGAAATCTGCAATTCATAAAAAAAGAGAACGGAATATGTTCTAAATATCTCACGAAGAAGAAATTGGTTATTTGAAATGAATCATAAAGCAGATCGGAGGCAGCAGCGGTGAGTTTTTTGTCTACTGTCGGGGCGGAAGTGCATAGGCGCCATCGATAATTACTCGTCTACGATTTTTTATTTTTCAAGAAAGAGAGGGAAAAAGGTATTTACACATTTATTTTATTTTTTTCTTTCTGTTCTTTTATTTGATTGCATCTTTTTATTATTAGAAGTAGCATATTTTCGTTAAAAATGTTTCAAAATTTTAAAGAATTCAATGATTCTGTTGAGTCTTTTGACACTTATATTAGAAGATTAGAACAGAATTTTATATTGTTTGATATTAAGGATGAAAAAAAACTTAGTGCTTTAATTACATTTATTGGACCGAAATTATATAATTTACTTACAAATTTATTGTTCCCAGATCTTCCTGAATCAAAAACTTACACTGAATTAGTAGATGTCTTAACAAAACATCTATGTAAAATTCCTAACAAAATTACAGAACGCATTAAATTTAGAAAATGTTTTCAAGGAGATTCTGAATCAGTGCAAGATTTTAGTGTTCGTTTAAAGAAATTTGCAACACATTGCGCGTTTACGGGCGATTCGCTGTCAGAAAATTTGTTAGAACAATTTTTACGCGGATTAAAAAATGAAACAATCCAAAGTAAATTAATGTCTCAGGTTGAAGATTTGATTTTTGAAAAAGCAGTAGAACAAGCCGTAACTATGCAAAGTACTGAAAATGACATGATAGAATTACAAAATAAGAATTTGAATTTGAATAAAGTTTCTATTAGTGTTAGGAAACCAAAACAAAATTATTCTCAAAATAACTTAAGTAAACAAAACGTGAATAAAACTGCGAGTGCAAATAAAAGTAAAACTCATTGTTATCGTTGTGGAAATAGCTCTCATTTAGCAAATGTTTGTAAATTTTGAGTAAGGTGTGTCGGAACGCACAAAACAATGTTACTCAAAAGAAAAATGTAAATGTTCTTGATACTGTAGACATTTTGTCATTACAATCTGAAGGCACTAAACCTATAAAAATTTGGGTTTTGATAGAAAATAGTGCTAAAGCAGAAATGGAGCTCGATACAGGATCGGCGATTTCCGCTGTACCGATAAATCGTTTTCGGAGATTATTTCCAGAACATAAAATGTTTCCTGCTGATATACAATTAAAAACAGCTACTGGAGAAATTTTCCAGCCCGAGGGATTTGTTAGAGTAAATGTAACTTACGAAAACAAAACTAGGAATGTTAAGTTATATTTGGTTAAAGAAGACAATTTTCCTTTATTGCTAGGTAGGGATTGGATAACTACATTTAATATATTCCCAAACAATTTACAAACTGTTCCGGTAAACAAAGTACAAATCTCGGAAAATTTAAATAATTTATTGAATGAATTTCCGGATTTATTTACAAATAACGTAGGTGAAATTAAAAATGTTAAAGCTGAATTACATTTAGAGAAAGACTCATCACCAATATTTTGTAAATCGCGAACAGTTACGTATGCATTAAGGAATGCAGTAAATGAAGAATTAGAAAGATTAGAAAATGAGGGGATAATAAAAGCTGTTAGTACTAGTAAATGGGCAACATCTATTGTTCCGGTGGTAAAACGAAACGGGAAAATTCGTTTGTGTGGCGATTTTAAAGTCACGGTAAATAATTTTTAAAGGTTGACAAATACCCGCTACCAAAACTTGAAGATATATTAGCAACTTTAGGAGGTGGATTACATTTTACAAAGATAGATTTAAATCAAGCATACTTGCATTTACCGGTAGAGGAAAATTCACAAGAATTACTTACTATTAATACTCCTAAAGGCTTATTTCAATTTACGCGATTACCATACGGAATTGCCAGTTCGCCAGCAATATGGCAGAGAACTATAGAACAAATTTTAAAAGGTATAGAGGGTATTTCAGTTTTTATTGATGATATATGTATCTCAGGGGAAACGGGTGAAATACATTTAGAGCTATTAAAACAAGTGCTAGAAAGGTTACGTGAATATAATCTTAAAATAAATAAATAAAAATCTTTTTTCATGAATGATGAAATTACATACTGCGGTTACAAAATTGATAAAAATGGCATACACAAAACTCAAGAAAAAATTTCTGCTATTTTAAATGCTCCAATACCTAAAAACGTAACTCAGGTAAAAGCATTCTTAGGCTTAGTATCTTACTATTCTACATTTGTTCCTAAATTATCTACGATTGCTTATCCTCTAAATGAATTATTACGTAAAAATGTAAATTTTCAGTGGACTAAAAAATGTGAAAATTCATTTAATGCAATTAAACAGGAAATTACTTCCGAAAGGATTCTCACCCACTTTAATCCTAAATTACCCTTAATTTTAGCCACTTTAATAAATACCACATTTTCCAGCTTTAATAATTTTCCACACTTTTTCATATATAACAATGTTTATAATACTCCCACCAAAAGAATAATAATAAAAAAAATCTTGTGTACCAGCATTTCATTCGTTATAATTTTTTTATTATATTATAATACAAACATACTTGTCAACATGCTGATTAATATTCCATAGTATTGTTAGCCCCGCCTTTTTTAACACACCAGTATCTTTTTGAAATATTTTTCTTCTTATTTAATCGTAATTGCATTTGGAGAATATTACTCTAAAAGTTTACTGGTGTCAGAAAAAGGGCGGGTCTAACAATACTATGGATAGAGCTGCCAACTTAATCCGGCAAATTGTTTGTACCGCCCCTTTTTCTACACCACTTAATTTTTAGAGTATTTGTTTTCTTAATTCCTCTTCAATGTATTTGAAGAGAATTACTCTAAAAATTAAGTGGTGTAGGAAAAGGGGCGGTACAAACAATTTACCGGATTAGGTTGGCATCTCTGTACGGAATATTAATTAGGATGTTAGCGAGTATGATTACAAATAAATAGCATACTTGCCAACCATCTCATTATGAACCGTACAATTTTTAGTACTCGCCTTTTTTTTTCACACCAATAATTTTTTAGAGTAATTTTAGTCTTATTTAATTTTAACAACATTTGCATACTTGCCAACCATCTCTTTATGAACCGTACAATTTTTAGTACCCGCCTTTTTTTTTTTTTTTTCACACCAATAATTTTTTAGAGTAATTTTAGTCTTATTTAATTTTAACAATATTTGCAGAGAATAACTCTAAAAATATAGTGGTGTGAGAAAAGGGGCGTTTTTTCGGGGGGCATTAACAATTGTACGGTTATTAATGAGATGGTTGGCAAGTATGAAATAGTATATCTTGGTTGATTTGAAAAGCACAATAGACATAGTTCGTACAGTCCTTGAATTTTCTTAATTTTCTGCACTAGTATTATTATTTAGAAAATTTTGATATTAAAAAAGCTTTAAAACTTAAAAGAAAATATATTGTATAAAAATACTGGTGGGAGAGTCCTTGAAAAAAGGCGTGGCCGTACGAACCATGATAAAGAGAAAGTAAGTTATCAAAGCAATATCTCAAAGCAATTTTTATCAAAAATATCAAAGCAATACTAAACTATACATAAGGAGCGAAGACAAAAATGAAGTGTTCCGCATTTTAGCAGAGATGCCAACTATTTTAGTTTATTCCGGAGCATTTTTAGCCCCACCTTTGTAGAGTATTTGTTTTCTTAATTCATGAGTATTTGTATGAGTATTTGTTTTCTTAATTCATTGTAAATATATTTGAAGAGAATTACTCTAAAAATTAAGTGGTGTAGAAAAATGGGCGGTACTAACAATTTGCCGGATTTGGTTGGCAGCTCTGTTCATACCATATTCATTTTCAGATTAATATTTCCTTACTTCATCGTAGTTATGTAATGGGGAAAATTATTATATTCAACTCTTTAATTAGGAATATTACAAATAATTGGTAATTCTCTTCAGAACCAATATATTATTATTTTTATTCAAAATAACCCCCATCCCCCCCCTCTCTCTCTTTTTTTAAACTGTCCTAATTCTTAAATGTTACAGATTTATTTAGTATTTTATTTTTAATTTTTAATAAAATTTCAACTTTTTAACTAGGAATTCTTAGAAATAATGTAATTCTCAAGAGAAATTACTAGGCAAATATTTGATGAAATGATGATCATAAAAAGTAATTATATTTTTAATTGTATTTTAATAAAAGTAAATGCTGTAATTGTATTTTTAAAAATACATTAAAACTATGAAATTTAGTACGAATTTCACTATTTAAAGGAATTTTTAAATACTAATAGAGTTCTGTATTAAGTTTCAAAATAATTACATAGATGCCAAAATCCTAATTAATATTTTGTTGGTACCTCCCGCCCCTTATTACACACCACTTAAATTTCAGAGCAATTCTCTTCAAATGTAATTGCCATTAAATACTCTAAAAAAAGACTGGCGTGAATAAAAAGAAAGGTATTAACAGGTACTAAAGAATATTAATTAGGATGTTGGCAACTATGTAATTACAATTAGCATTGAGAAATTCGGTGATAACTTGAAACAAATTTTATGTTAATACTTTCGCGATCGCATGTTTTTGTCTTTTTCACAGTAAGGTCCGCCTGCGGGCGTAATTCTTCTAAGTTACAATATTTCAGAACAAAATTTTCTATATTCACATCTATATTACAAATGGATATGCATTATAATTATATTCTTCCTAATCAAAATATTTGTATCCATATTACATTTGATTGTACAAATTTGAATATTGGGTATATTCTTAAGAAATAAGTAAAGCACAAATCGTAAAAGAAACGCCCACTGGAGGAGTTGCACTTTTTCAAATGACGTGAATCTACGTTTATCGGTCGTGAAACTGTTAATAATGGACTTTATCAACACCCCCTGTAAAAATGCCTCCGAGCTGAGCTTTACACCACTGAAGATCGGCCGATTACATCCAATCCCCACGATGCAACATATATTATAGGAAGTGTTGATTGGATAAAATTGGCCGATCTTTCGCGACGTAAATTTCAGCTCGGAGGCATTGTTACAGGAGGTGTTGACTTTATCCACGTTACATAATAAACAATTGACACGTGACTATTACAGGGAAAATACAGAATTATAATGTTTACATTTGTGTTTTATGGGGGAAATGTTTGCATTCTATAGGGAAATATTTGTATGCCAGAGGGAAATTCATAGGGAAATAGAAATCAGTAGTCACATGTTGGGTATGATTTAGCCTCGAACCCAAGAAAACGGATATTGTCCAGTGGATAAATACAAATGTAACACCATATTGTCAATGAATTCGGCTTATAAATAAAAAATATATTAGTAACAATCAGTATATCGGCGATGAGGAACGAAGACAGGAGTGAAAATGTTCCGCGTTTTAGCAAAGATGCCAACATTTTAATTTATTCCGGAGCATTACTATCGTAGTTATGTAATGGAGAAGATTAATCTATAAATAAAGTGGTGGGAAATAAAGGCAGGGTTTGAAATACTCCGGAATAAATTAAAATGTTGGCAAATATGATTTTAGGTATCATTATTTTTATTTAGAAATATTTGGTGTATTTTTACATTAATATTTTTTAATTAAATAGATAGAGAATACTGCTAAAAGTAGTGGTGAAAAAGTTCCATCAAGAAACGAAACTAATGATCAAAGATAAGATGTATTTTGATTTTTTTTTCCTTTCTGCAATATCATTATAAATTCATATTCTATTGTGATATATAATTTAAGTTAACGAAAAAATTAAGATGTTGAAAAATATTTAGAAATCAAATGCTTTTAAAAATTTAAGTTTTTTAGTAAGTAGATAAGCGAATGAAATATTTAAAAATTATACATTAAGCAGACAAAATAATTCAATACAAATACGCAGATTTCTGTTTTCAAATTTATATTTTATTTTAATTAATTAATTAATTAATTTATTATTATTATTATTTTTCTAAAAAACTGTTACCGGAAATAATACCTTGTTAAACTAATATTAAACATTGTTTTGATCGAATGCTATTGACCAAAAATTCATAATTTATCATTGTAGGAAGCAAACACTTTTACAAGAAGAATTGTTAAAAAACAATTTCTCGAAATCCTAACAAGTGAATGCCTTGAATACCAATTCTGATGTAAGGCGTTTCATTTTCAGTTTATTCCTTTTTTTAGCACATTATTTGTGAGAAGTGCACTTGCGGAAATGGGTTTTGAGGTCGTCACCTGACGTCACATTCTGCTGTAATATACAAACTAAGAAAACTTTTACAAGCTGAATGCCTTCTCACAAACAAATACATAATGAAAAGAAATTTCCTTATCAGGATGATATTCAAGAAATAGTTTCTTTGAAACCCCAGGCTACCATGTAACATATGTATCTTATTTACATATTCTTCTTTTATTTCTTTGTATATGATTAACTATACTAATTAATTTCCAACAAACTTCCTAAAAGTTGGGTCGACAAAAAGACAAAATATAGAGAAGTGCTTAGATTGATATAGACTCCTGAAGCCACCCAATAAAATGAGGTTAGGGATTTCTAGGCTATTAGAACAACATGTTAACTAGCTGTGACCGAGATTGTTACTTAGATTACATGCAAATAGTGAGACCAAAGTATGGGGAAAAAATCAAGGCACCCTTGAAAAAAAATCTAAGAATGGATAAAAAATGGCTTTAAGTGACACTCTCCAACTAGATCAACTGATGAGTGCCGAAAGGCACAAATAATCAATTCTGTATTTCACATATCTGTCACCAGCGATATCACGTGTACTACCGTGCGGTTTCGAATTAACGGTAGCGGTCCGATTCATCAAGATCAGCCCATTTTGGCAAAGTTTGACACGTGACTGCTGTCATTTATGGACCCAGTGACCCCTCTTTGTGGCTTATTGACCGTAGAAAATTCTTTCGGCAGAAGCAATATTAAAGTTATTAATTTTTTGAATAATAGGTCATTTTACAAAAATTAAGCTATTCTTCTTGCAAACATACTTGCTTAGTCATCCGAAATGAAACTTTTTCTTTAAAAACTGAATAAAATGACGTAGAAATCACTGTAAAAAAAAAAAAAAAGAAAAAAGAAGAAAAAAAAGGATGAAAATACAACACAAAATGCCACCAATATATTTTTCAGCTCTTAATCACCAAAATTACAGCATTTTTCGATTATATGCTGTAATTTGTGGCGCCATCTTTTAAAAAAACCGAATATCATAAATAATACTTATGACTTAGACTTAGCCTAAAACAAAAGTCATGAATAGGCAAACTGCCTGACTTAGGCAAAATGCCTAAGTCATGAATATTTATGACTTAGGCATTTTGTTTGTATTCTAAAAATATAGTGGATGTTTTTGACAAACAAAAAACGAAAATGTCAAAGTTAAAAGTTAATTTGTAAATTTAATAAATATTTTCTCTACCACTAACAACAAACTTTCAGATCATCAACAATTAATTTGAACTAGTATTTAAAACAAAGTAATGGAAAAATTCTTTTAAAAAGCATATAAAATATGAAGGTAAAGCATTATGCAGCGAAGTACATGATTTCATTAAAATCTATAAATATGTTTTACAAGCAGACTTTGACATTTTCGATGGTCACAATATTAAAACGAATTCTCAGATTTGAATCATTAATTTTTTATAACACTTTATAGATAAAATCTAAAAAAAATCCCACTGAAATTGCTCTTAACATCAGTTCGGATACCCGATGCCTTCGGTAACACCTTTCTCTCTCATGCTATGTCGGGTCAGGTCTCCCACTTCCTGCTACTCGACATTTCAGTTTGGTTATAAATTGAAGGAAAGAGGGAACTGTAATTAAACAAGAATAACGATTTTAGCATCGATTAAACATTTTCATTTTCGTACTGCCCTGTATTGGCGAGACCTAATCACTCCGTTTTTCAGCCCGCACTCTTCAGCCCGTAGAATAAATATATAACTTTAGTATAGTTAGTTATATTATAAAAAATATACACAAACGTAACCATGGCGCAGTACTAGTAGAGTCCTGCGCGGGTCGGGTTTTACCCGACCCGAACCCGACCCGAACCCGACAAAAAAAATTTCATAATCCCGAAACCCGACCCGAACCCGACAAAAAAATTTTCATCAACCCGAAAACCGACCCGAACCCGCAACAGTGAATTTTTTGCGACCCGAACCCGATCCGAAACCCGAAAAATAAATCAACATTACTTATTCATCTAAAAATCATGCAAAACAACGTAAAATGATATAACATGATATAAAATAAAGTAAATTTTCATTGTTACACTATTGGTAAATTATAAAAAAAAAAACTAGTATGTTGTGGTCACCACAAGACATTCTTCTACATTTTTCTGTCAAATTCACTAAGTGCGAATAATTTATTAAAACTATTACTAAAAAGTTTAACGTGATGAATGCAAATAATTTTCATCTTAGGGAAATCTAACACTAAATATCCAAAGAGAGACAGTTTATCGTCTATAAATAACTTCTTAAACAATGCATTTTTATAATGGTTATCTCACATATCATGGTTTGTACAGTTATATGGCATAGAAGTTGAGATATAGCCATCCTGTTATCGATGAAATTTGCAGTATAACAACGCCACCTATTGGCCGACAAGCATTCAAACTGAGTCAGCATAATGTCTAATAATCTCGCCTTCTCACATATTAAGTTTTATTTGATGAAACACAACAGAACACGAGATATAGCTTTCCTTGTAGTTGTAGAAATCGCTAAGTAGCAGCGCCATCTGTTGAGCGGTTTACACCAAATTTGACAGGCGCTAATATATATTAAATGCCACCTACATACAAATTTATATGAAATTATGTGCAGTAGTTCTTGAGATATTGCCTTTCCTTAAATTGCGGAAATCGCTGTGTAGCAGCACCACCTGTTGACTGATAGGCATTCAAATTGAATCAGCATAATATCTCATATTGGTCTTCTCACATATCAAGTTTTGTTGGATTATACGCAACAGAACCTGAGATATAGCCTCCTCTGAAATTGCAGAAATCGCTGTATAGCAGTGCCACCCGTCGAGCGGTTGACACCAAAAGTTGATAGAATCTAATACTTTCTTCTACTAAATATACAAAAAAGGTTAAAAAAAAAAAAAAAAAAAAATCTTGTAAACTGCGAAATCTTTTCAATTTCCAGAATGCAAATGCGAGGTTATACTGTATTTCTATTTCTTTAATTTATATATTAACAACAGTCGAGAAAGATTTATAATACTTTTCTAATTTTCATACAATTTCTACAAAAGATGCATATTAGTTCCGTTGAAGAAAAGAAAACAGATCCAGATACAAATACGGATCTATTTTTCAGATACGAATAGGGAGCTCCGGTACATGTCTGCCCACCAGTAGCCGAGCGGTTCTGCGCTCGAAGCTGGTATATGGGAGGTTTCGGATTCGCTCCCAGGTCGCGTTCATCGGCTTAACCGTTCGGAGTTTTCCGTGGTTTCCTCCGAAACACGCGTAAATACGGGCTAGGACCTCCTTACGAAGACTCAAACGGAGGGCAATCCCCTATAGGCCTAGGACACATCTGGAGTCAATCGGCCTTAAATCCTCCAACCAACCAACCAACCGATACATGTCTAGTATGTGCAGAATGCTTAAATTAGATACATAGTTGTAAACATGCCTATAAATTTATGTTTATAATTGTAAAAAATATTTTGAAAGGTGTTCTCAAGTCGACCCGACTTGTTGATATCCAAACCCGACCCGAACCCGAACCCGACCCGCAAGAAATAAAATTCAGTCAACCCGACCCGAACCCGACCCGCACGAAAAAAAGATCAGTCAACCCGACCCGAACCCGACCCGCAAGAGAAAAATTTCTGTCAACCCGACCCGAACCCGACCCGCGGGTCGGGTCGGGTTCGGGTAAAATCGGGTTACCCGACCCGATGCAGGACTCTAAGTACTAGTGCAACGGAAAACCTAACCAATCACAAACGTAACTTTTATTTTATTTATATTTTTTTAAATTTCAAATTTATTATGTTTAATTTGTTCTACTGATTTACCAATTGATTTCAACAAATATAATAATAATAAAGATTTCACCTTTAAATGAATGAATTAAATAAATAAAAAATGAACAATTTAATAGCCTTTGCTTAAAAAATAAAATAATAATAATAATAGGATTTTGACTTCAAATGAAGGAATTAAACAAAAAAAAAAAAAAAAAAAAAAAAAAGTTACGCAAACGATTGAAATGAAAGAACAAATTTTAGAAAATGACATAGAAATGTCGATGGATAAAATCGAAAAAAAAAAAAAAAAAAAATCGAATACAATGTCGATGAGGTGCACACTTGCAGGGTCTAAGGTACCCCTCTGCTAAGTTTTATAGCTCTGCAATTAGTATTCTGAGAACCAAACAGTAGAGACACAAACACAGATACACAGACATTTCTCTTTATTTACATAGATTATAATTGCTAAAACTGAACATATAAAAGTTAAAAATATTAGTTATAATAAAAACAAATCAAACAACAACGTCTAGAACGCCATAAAGAAATAGCAGGAAAGCAGACAGCTGTTTCGGTATCATTTAGCGTACCGTTTTCAATGCACTGAAGACGGTACGCTAAATAATATCGAAACAGCTGTCTGCTTTCCTATTATTTCTTTTTGGCGTTCTAGACGCTGTTGTTTGCTTTGTTTTTAAAATCCCACGCCAAGTCTTCCATTAGTATTAGTTATAATATTTTATTAATAACTGACTTGACAGTAGACTGAAGATAAATACAGAAAATACTGCTGCTGGAAATTTCCTCTAACAATACTGCTGTTGCTTATATTTATATGGGCGCGACGTATAATTATTATTTAAGGCCAATATATATATATATATATATATATATATATATATAAAGACACGAAATCTGGCTATTAAATTCTATAAAATTGCTTAAAACTCTGTACGTTAGCATGTAAAAAATAAACAGAGTCAGAAAGATAAAAATAAATAAATAAATAAAGGTTTTTTTCTTTTGGTCATTTTTCAATGCGTCTTAAAGTTTAGAAAATAATACTTTCAATGCAATCTATTCAACCAAAATGAATACGTATTTCACAGATAATGTAAATATTATTTAACTACAAATGAAGGAAGTACAGTAAAGTTAAAATTTAAATAATGGATTCCTCGAGGAAACGCATCCCAAAAGTTTTGAAAAATACTTAATCTAATGAAAAGGCGTTAAAAATGTTCAACGTTTAAAAACAACGTATTCAAACACTTGGATTATTATTTTTTTTCTTAGTTTTTTATTTAATTTGCGCAATCGCATATCATGAATGTAATGATGATATGCACTCCAGATTTTTTTAAATTACGCTTTTGCGGTACTCTTTGATAGATGATAAATCATATTTCTCCACACTTATTATGAACTCGGTCCTTTGAAATACACGATCCCTTCTTTATTACAGTTACTTCCTGCAGAATAATGAATATAATAAAATAACCAAAGAAAATAACCAAAGAAAGTTGAACCATTCGACTAAATTAACACTTAAGACATTAAACGACATACCGGTCCCGACGGACCGGCGCTAGACTTTCCGTTTACGTCTTGTCGCTGGTGCGTACGGATCTTTTTTAGAGTTTCCGTTGATATTACACGACCGCATGCATCGGTACTTGGTTTGTGACATTAAATATTTTACTTAAGTGACACCAGTTTTTGTTCAATCGAGGCTTAAACAAAAAATTATAATATTTAGCCTTTATGTGTTCAGCCTTTTTTATAGACGTTTTGTTCTTTTTCCGTTCTTCTTGTCAGTGTTGCCAACTTAGCACCTTTGGTGCTAAATCTAGCACTTTTTAGACTCGTCTAGCACTGAAAAATGAACTTTAGCACTTAGCACCAAATCTAGCACTAAATACAGCGGATACCCGATTGAAAAAAAAAAAAAAAAAAAAAAGAAAATAGCCTAATGTTATATTGAATCGCAAACGACGGCCTGGTATTTATATTTCTGTTTTTTAAGGAGGATCAAAATTGTGATAATATGCCTCCGGATCATCCTTAGGTCGCCAATCGCACTAACTTAAAACTTACTCAACATCAACCGATTTGGATTAAGCTTGGTTCCTGTTAACACTCCGAATGTGAAGCAGTAGACTTTGATCCATGTTTAAGAATCAATGTTTTGTCTTTTTCGACTTGTCTATGAAAGAATAAAGTTTCTGAAAGTTGATCCCGAAGAATATGTTGTTGATATTGGTCATCGTGGAAACTTTTCTCATTATTTATTGCTAAACATATTATCTCTTTGATTTGCCTATTAATGATCGTAAGCTATGAACTATATTTTAAAAAAGCTTTCTCATATTTTGAAGTCTTTTTTTTTAATGAACCTGGATAGCGCAAAATGCATAGAAGTAAAAAACCCTATTACTTTCAAAGGAAAAGGTCACCAGTAAAAGCCAACTTTTGATTTTAAGTGACATCAACGTAACCTTGCTTCCATGGTAATTAGACAAAATGCAACAATAAAACTTTACCCAAAGTTAGCGGGACATGTTGGATTTAAGTGAGTGAGTATTATATCTCTAGCTAAATGTCGTGAGATAATAAAAAGAGCTTTAGCAAACCATTTTAAGTCTACTTTGATAGAGGATATTGCTGACAGTAAATACAGCCTAATAATTAACGACTTATTAACTGATATTACAATGCAAAAATTCTTAGGTAAATATAAAGAATTTTTAGATTAAGAGCTTGGCCACAATCTGGAATTCTATCGTAGGCGTAGTCTGGAGACATGCCATCACAATTTTGATTTTTTATAAAGGAGAATTTTTTTGTAGAATTCATTAATTAGATGTAACCTGCGACCTATCAGTCATATGTTGAAATTGCTCATATTCAGATGCTGTTATAGTTTGTTCACAAAAGTTGCATTTGGATTTCAACACTTTTTCCTTAAATCTATCAAGGCTGAGTGATTTTATTTATTTTTTTTTTTTTTTTTCATCTTACCAACTAGAGTTAAGCAGTGAGCAATTGACGACGATCTGGGATTCAGCTTTTTAGTTGGTCCACGGTCCACTTAAATTTATAAAAGTGTAGCATTTTTTTTTTTTTTTTTTTTTTTTTTTAGTTTCAAGTTTTAGCACTTTTTTCACGAAATTATCAAAATCTAGCACTTTTTAAAGGTGGTTTTAGCACTAATTTGCACTAATGAGTTGGCAACACTGCTTCTTGTATGTGGTGGAGTATTTGACGGCCGAGTCTAAGCTTGAACGGAACGTCAAATAAAACAAGTTAGGCACTTAATATGTTAATGTAATTTGTCTTTAAATTTGCTTAAAGCATTTTATATGATCCGATCTGTACATTAAACATTTATATTGAAAAAAAAAAAAAAAATCAGGATCGATTCCACTCGACTTTCAGAACATTAATTTATACAAACAACCATTAATTACTTAAAGAAACAGAAGTCGTTAAATAAAACAAAAGCGATATAATTATAACAGGATGTTTCAGTATTTTCCCCATATAGTATATTGTTTACTTTAACGCTTATATATTGCCTTTCAAATATTTTGAGCCCACAGCTCATAATGATAAAGAACTTTTCGTTGTGTCCCTGTAAAAATCTATTTGTGCTAGATTCATCAACGTGTATACTGTTCGTGCAATGGTAACCTATAACATGCATATAAATTTCAGTTCAATCGAATAAAGCGTTTAGACGCTACTGCACGACGAAGAGTTTTTTGTTGTAATCCTGTGAAAATCTATAAGGGAATCTATAATAAATCTAATCTATACCAAAATCTACTACATGCGATGGCGACCTATAACATGTACATAAATTTTCATTCCATTCAAATAAGGCGTTTACAGGCTATTGTATTTCAAATAATTTAAGCTTATAAACCATAATAATAAGGAATTTTCCTTTGTGTCCCTGTAAAAGAACTATGTGCTAGATTCATCAAAATCTATACAGTTCGTGCGACGGTGACTTATAACATGTATAAAAATTTTCAGCTCATTCAAATAAAGCGTTTAGACGCAAACGCACGATAAAGAATTTTTCGTTGTGTCACTGTAAAAACTTATAAACTGCTAAATTCACTAAAATGTACATAGCTCATGCGATGTTGACCTATAACATGTAAATAAATGTTCAGTTAATTCAAATAAGGCGTTTAGACACCATCGCACTTTAAATAATTTGAGCCCATAGGCCATAATGATAAAGCACTTTTCTTTGTGCCCATGTAAAAAAAAAAAGTGCTAGAATCCCCAAAATCTGTACAGTTCTTGTGATGGTAACCTAGTAACCTATAACATGTGTATAATTTGCAGCTCAATCAATAAAGCATTTAGACGATATTGCACTTCAAATAATTTCAACATGTCGGCCATTATTATAAAGAATTTTTATTTGTGTCTCTATAAAAAAAAAAAAAGTATGAGTTCTAGATTCACCAAAACCAATAGGGTTCGTACTACGGTGACCCATAATGTACGTATCAACTTTCATTTTATTTGAGCAAAGCATTTAGACACTGTCGTGTTCACTTACACACATACATACATCACAGTAAAAATTACAAAAATGAGCTCAGGGGACCTCAAAACGCATAGATACACTAAAATTATTTTGAGGGAATTTTTGTCATGATTATGATATTTTTTTTATATATATGTATGTTCGAAAATTAAAAAGGCTTATGTAGAGGGAATATGATCTATTTGATGCCTTTATATTTTATCGCTATGAATATAATCATGCTAACATAGAAAGATGACCTATAGATGACCTTTTTTTTTTTTTTTTTTTTTTTTTTTCCAATCTATTTATACTCGCCATCATAAGTCGTGTTTATCAAATATATGCCCTAAGGTCTTAATTTTAATACAATTGCTATATTATGGCTTATACGTTATTTTATATGTGAAGCCATTTTTGAGCCATTATTTGGTAAGATCCTGATCACTAAAAAGACTCGGAAAGCACCCGCTTTCTTTCTGAAATTCAAGAGGGGCCACAAAAATGAATGAAAATCAGTCTGTCTAAATCTTAGTTTTGATTTTTCACATTGTAACTTTTTTTTTTTTCTTCTAATCGCAAAGCTTTTCGTTTAAAGGAAAAAATTATCTGTGCAGACTTGCTAATTTTCTGTATTGTTGAACGTCAATAAACTTTTATAGAAATATCCGCTTTATATATTAGTAAAAATTCTCTAATTAAGTAAGCCAAAGATAACTTTAGGGCAATAGTGGTATGAATTAATCCGGAGGGCTGCTAGCTATATGTGTGCTCTTTTGAAACAAAGTCTTGCATCTTAAAATGCATGCTATATTTTAGAGTATGACAGATCATACATCTGAAAATTTTAGAGAGTTGATTATAACAATACATTTTTCATTTCAAATAATTTAACGCTTCTAAAAGATTTTTCTATAGCTACTTTAAGCTTTTATTTTAAAGTAAATTTTATTTTTTCTTCTTTAACCCTTTAACGTTCACTACTTAATTTATTTTAAAAATTACCAAACTAATTTTAAAAATGGCTTTTAGACACATAGCTGATCATAAATATTTAAAAAATAAAAAATTAGCATTGTTCCTTTTCGAGAAATTTTCGGTTTTTGAAACATCTGTAAGTAAACCTTATTAAATTCAAATAATATTTAATTTAATAAATAAATCACTTTATAAGTAAACATTATCGACAACAAAAACTTGTAAAAGTAGCATAGATCCCAACATTTATATTTATTCCGGAGTATTTTAACCCTTTGCGGCGCAAAGTAAATCGCATCATTTAAATTACACTGCCTCCGGAATTTACGAACTTAATTAAAATAGAAGAAATTTTAAATTTTCACGTTAAAAAAAGGGCTTTTTCTGCTATGTTATAAATGTAAATTTTTGCTAAAAAATTTCCGGGATGAGTTTTTGCACTTGAGAATTAAAATTAGGTGTTCCATCAGCGGGAACACTGCGACTGAAAGGGTTAATTTGCGATAATTCAAAAAATATTTTGAAACTTCTTTCAATGTGAAACGCAATTAATAGAATGGTATTTTGCTTGTGATTTAAAAAATGCGTGTGAAAATGTAGTTCAAATTGGCTATAACTTAATATAACAATTAACTAATTTTTGAAGTACGCTGTAAGACTAGGAGAAATTTGACTTCTCATCTAACACATAACAAATGTGGAATTTCGATTTAGATAGAAAAACTATGTAATACTTTTATATTGCAAGATGTAAGATGCGGGAGGAGGGGAGATGCGCTATAAGACTAGGAGAAATTTGACTTCTCATCTAACACATAACAAATGTGGAATTTCGATTTAGATAGAAAAACTATGTAATACTTTTATATTGCAAGATGTAAGATGCGGGAGGAGGGGAGATGCGCTATAAGACTAGGAGAAATTTGACTTCTCATCTAACACATAACAAATGTGGAATTTCGATTTAGATAGAAAAACTATGTAATACTTTTATATTGCAAGATGTAAGATGCGGGAGGAGGGGAGATGCGCTATAAGACTAGGAGAAATTTGACTTCTCATCTAACATATAACAAATGTGGAAATTCGATGTAGATAGAAAAACTATGTAATACTTTTATATTACAATATGTAAAACTGGAGAGGGAGAGTGTTGCTTTTTGAAATGATATTACATTCTTATTTGAATTCGGATTAGAAACTTATGATCTCTATTTGTAGAATGTGGCTTTTATAAGCAACATTCAACCAAATTAGTTGAGAAACGCGATATATGCTGAATACAAAATGATTTAGAATAGAAATTTATATTATAGTTCTAACCATGTAGTTTTTAAACTGTAGAATGAAAACATTTAAGCTGCTGAGAATTAATACTATTTTCCAACATCTCTTTTCAAATGATTTAGACGGAGTTGTAACTGTACTACTAAATTAAAACACTCCTATTCCATTTTTATTCACGGGGTATTAGAATTCACTAGAATTATTCACTAGAATTATTCACTTGTATTATTCACTAGAATTATTCACTTGTATTATTCACTAGAATTATTACAATATTGTCATTTGGGTAAAACTTGTAAACAGCTAGTGCATTTACAATTGTAAACACAAAAGTAAACAGCTAGTGTGTTTACTTTTATTTTGTCATTTTTTAATTTTTCTTGATAAATATTAATTCTTTGAATTTCTGACCTTTATTTTGTAGTATAACAACGCAAACGTAGACATATATTTATTATAAGATAATATTTCTTAATTCATATTATTCGTTCGTTACATGAATTCATACATGCCAACCATCTCATTAATAACCGTACAGTTGTTAACGCGATGGTTGCTAAGTATGTGAATCTGTATTCATGTCATGAAGATCGAATACAGATACTACTGATTGAAACATAAATAATTCAATATGAAAAATAAATAAAAATCTAGACTAACTTTTAGCCTTATACTAATTTCAAACTAAACATTTAATATATTCCTTTTATAATCCGAAAATTAATACATTTAAAGTAGACCAGTTATTTTTTGTTCAGATGAGAACTTTTCCTTTGTCAACTTTGAATGATTTTCAAGTTTATTTTCATCTTCAAACTGACTAAAATTTTCCAAAACTTTCCTTATTTTCATCTCTACAACAGTTTCCAAATTTATTTATTCATTCCTTTTTTTTTTTTTTTTTTCCTTTACTCTGCTTTTACTTTTAGGTTTTTAGTTACTTCATGGAGATGCAACTAAATGTTTTTGCATGAAGCAATTAAAAATGAAGCACGAATACTTCCTTTTTAATTGTTTAGAAACTTCAAAAAACTTTCTGGAAACTTCGTGAAAACATCTAGATATTGCATGGAACTTTCGAAAAAAAAACTGACTTTTAGGAAGCTTACAGAATTTTCTAGAATTTTCTGGAAGTTTCTAAAAGGTTCAAGAGTTTTAGATGTTCCCATGTATTTTCTAGACGTTTTCATAAAATTTCTAGAAGATTTCATGAAATTTCTAGATTAGTTTTTGTAGTTTCTAGACATTACCATGAAGTTTTTTGAAGATTCCATGAAATTTCTAGATGTTTCTATGAAGTTCCTAGAAGATTCTGTTAAGTATCTAGAAAGTTCTATTATAGCCTCCTTCACTAGATGCCAGTCGCGTAGCTCGGAAACTAGGCAACAGTTGAAGCGGTAGACAACGCCACCTAGTACAGATTATGGGACTATTTTATTCAACTATCACCAATAATTTAAAGAAGTGATACATGATATATATAATCGACGTTTTTTCGATTCTATTCACCTTTTATGTATATCATATCCCACATTTAAAACTTTTTGGTGGCTGTTGAATAAAAAAGTCGCGCAATCTGTACCAGGTGGCGCTGTCTACCGCTTCAACTGTTGCCTAATTTCCGAGCTACGCGACAGGCATCTAGTTAAGGAGGCTATGGTTCTATGAAGTTTCTGATTGCAAACTGAGAGAACGCAATTTAAAGAACAGAAATCTGTAAAAAATGTTTAAAAACTCATAAGAATTGTTGCCTGAATATATATTTTATTGAACAAAGTTCAATTTACAAACATTAAATAGAAATATAATCTTTTGTAGGAAGCCTTCAATTATGTCAAGTCAAAAGTGTCAAATTCCCTTAAAAATCAATGACAGAAATCATGTCCTGTTGCAAGCCAACCATATTTTAAATCCTGGACTTTTTTCTGGAGAAACGTAAGTTTTTTTTAAGCAGCATAATACACATTATTTATAGTATGTATTTTATTCTATATAGAAATATCTTTTAATTTTTAAAAAGAAATATGTTGGAAAAAGGTAATGTGAATCTTTCTTAAAAATCAGTGTTCCCAAATTTTGCAACTTTTTTATTCTGTAATCACCAACAATTTTGAGAAGTGATATCTGATATGCAAAACAGACGATTGATTTTCAAAGTGATTAAGCAACCGTTGCATTTAAAATTTAGTGTGGATATTGAATAAAAAAAAGTCTCAAAATCTGGCAACACTGCTTAAATTTGAGGACTGGAACCATGTCCAATACTGCCATCACCAATGATTTCGCGGAGTGTTATTTGATATTCATAATATACGATTAAACTTCTACATGATTAGGCAACCGTTACAATTAAAATTTAGTGGTAGATATTGAATAAAAAAAGTCTCTAAATTTGACAATACTGACAATGTTCTGGTTGCAAGACAATAATTTTTTTGGTGAAACGTACATTTCATTTTTAACAGCATGATATTCACTTTTGATAGTTCGTATTACGGTAAATAAAAATGTCTTTTAACATTGAAAAACAAATATGCCGTATAAAGGAAATGTGGAACTCCTCAAAAATTGAGGACAGGAACTACGTCCTGTTGCAATACGGAATGAAGCCCTAAAACTTTGAAAACAGCGCGATTCATTACACGAGTGTGCCGTAAGCATAGACTTTCACGAAACGATAAAGAAGAATATGTTCAGGTATTTAATAATACTTTCTCGCTCAAAGATTTCTCGGAAGAATCCAGCCAGAAGCAAAGTCGAGTATCCAGGTCAAGTAAATGCATTGGATGCACCCATTATATAAAATGTTTCACTTATAAATGTCTTATTGACGACAAATTCCGAAATTGCGTAACCCTCACGCAGGAAAATCAGAACTTGTGGTTGAAATCTGGGTGTAAACAACGTTATTTATATTATATTATTTAGTGGTAAAATAAGGGTCACTTCAGATATGCACTATAATCTTGTAGCGTAAGTGAAAGTGGAAAATTTAATAAGTTGTAGAATTCCTAACAACTTATATACGTAAAAATAATCAATTCTTTATTGATTCTAAATGCTTCAAATTCACAGAAGTATTTTGATTGGTAAAAGAAAATAAATAAATTACAATGTAAACGCTTTACTTATTCTTTATTTATCGTAAATGGGAGTGTTTTATTTATTTACTTCTGAGAATTTTAAGTAAAATTTTTGGGGAGTTTAATTGAAAGAATGTATTATCTGTATATCATACCTGCCAACAGTTTAATTTATGCCGTAGACTTGTTTGCACTTGCCTTTTTGATTTTTCATAAGACATACTTACCAATATCCTAATTAATATTCCGTAGTGTTGTTAGTCCCGCCCCTTTTTTCACACTAGTAAATTTTTTAGTAATAATCTTCAAATGCAGTTACGATTAAAAAAGAAGAAAAATACTCTAAAAAGATACTGGTGTGAAAAGAAAGGCGGGGCTAACAATACTACGGAATATTAATTAGTATGTTGGCAAGTATGATAACAGCAGGGATGGAACACGGGCGCAGAATTCATACCACTATCAATGTAAGAAAATTTTCTACTTCTTAAATCAACAATATTATAGTTAGAGAAATTTCTTAAACAAATTCCGGTATGAATTCTGCGCCCGTGTTCCATCCCTGTAACAGTAATTTTAGAGAGTAATTTTCTTCTTATTTAATAGTAATTATATGTTGCAGAAAATTACTCCAAAAAAAGTTGTGTGAGGAAAACACGTTACTAACAATACTACGGAATAAATTTAAATGTTGGCAGGTATGTTATATACATCATATTTCATCATGGCAATGTGAAGAAACCAGGAAACTGATCTTGATAAAAATTTAAAACATAACCATAACTATTGAAGATTACATATTGAAAAATGCATAATTTAAGGTAATGGTAGTGAAAGAATGAAAAATTATGAAAAAAAAATGTGATAAAAAATCCAAAAACAGCCATCTATGCTGACAGGTGTACTTATGACTGTTAGGGTGAAAATAAAAACATTGTTTATTTAATAGTGAAGGATTTTCGCAAAAAATCCTCATCAGTACTCGACAATGTTATCCAATAAACATAAAAGATGTACTTTACGATGAAAAATGAATTAGTAAAAATTAAATTTAAAAAGTTTCATAAATGAAATAACACGATAAAAATACAATTCCAAGCTCAAACAATATAAAAATGTATGAAAAACCCAGTTTAATTGTTTTATTATTCATCGATGAATATTTCATAATATTACTATTGCATACCTGCCAACATCCTAATTAATATCCCGTAAAATTGTTAGTACCTGGCTCCTTTTTCCATATCACTTAATATTTAGAGTAACTTTCTCCAAATGCATACTTGACAACCATCTCATTAATAACCGTACAATTGTTAACGCCCCTTGAAAAAAAACGCCCCTTTTCTCACACCACTTTATTTTTAGAGTAATTCTCACCAAGTGTTTTTACGATTACATAAGAACAAAATTACTCTAAAATCTGACTGGTGTGAATAAAAAGGCGGGTACTAAAAATTGTACGGTTCACAGAGCTGCCAACCTAATCCGGCAAATTGTCAGTACCGCCCCTTTTTCTACACCACTTAATTTTTAAAGTAATTTTCTTCAAATATATTTGCGATGAATTAGGAAAAAAAAAACTCTAAGAAATTACCGGTGTAGAAAAAGGGGCGGTACTAAGAAATTGCCGGATTAGGTTGGCACCTCTGGGTTCATAATGAGATGGTTGGCAAGTATGCAAATGTAATTGCGATTAAATAAGAAGAGAAATTCTCTAAAAAAAGACTGATGTGAAAAAAGGCGAAACTAAAAATTTCACGGAATATTAATAAGTATATTGAAGGTATGTTATTATTAATTTGTTATTATTAACCCTTTGCCGGACCAATTTTATTTCACTCCTCTGGTCAGTGCTGCTAAATTTAGAAACTTTTTTATTCAATATTCACCACTAAATTTTAATATGACTAAATTTATATATAAAATATTACTCCTCAAAATTATTGGTGGCAGTTGAATAAAAGAATCTTTAAATTTCGCAACATAGTTTAGAGCGTTTTAGAGCGTTAGGACCAGCAAAGGGTTAACCAGAAAAATGAATCCTTACCAAACTAATGTCGCTTTTATGGCGGCATTAAAAGAAATACACAGCCAAACCTTTAGGCGTTCCTTTGAAGACGCAACGTAATTCCTCTAACATGTGTAACGTCTTAAAGAAACGCCAAAAGGCGGACTTTACTGTTAAAAATGAGAAAATAAGCCGACTATTAAGAGTTAAAAACGCCCCTTTCTTTCCTTTTTCAGTTATTAAACAGTGACCCGAGAATCTCAACTTTTGTTTCCAGCGAAACATATTTCGAAATTTTACATGAACTAAAATGGGATTTTTTTTTTTTTTTCTGTTTCTTTTTTCTTTTTTTAACTTCTGAACACATTTGAAAGTATATTTATCGCTAGAGTAAAGCTAATTAGAGGAAGTGTTATGTATATAAAGCATGTATATAAAAAGAAAGTACTCTTTATGTAGTTTTTGCATTTTCATTTTTGTCATACACTTATAGAAAATCGACAATGTGCTCCGTGTACCAAACTTTCCATTTTTGAAATGTTCTTGTTGTAAAAATTCCATATGTTTTACATAATTTTATGAAAAGTTTTATTATTGTGAAAAATATAATTCATAATGGTAATTTCCTTTTATAGTAAATTATATTCATTATAAAATATTTGGTTTCTTAACAACAAAACTAATGCACTGTCATAAAAAGAAGAAAGATTGGTTGGTTGGGTTTTACGTCGCTAGTGCTGCGCAGATGGGCAATTGGCGACGGTCTGGGATACACCTCTAGAGATGGTCCGGAGACATGTCATCACAATTTTGATCCTCCACGGAAGGGATGGCTCTCCCGCTTCGGTGACCCCCAGAGGTATAATTTTTGATGGGAACATGGAGGACATTGCGGCCACGACAGATTTTACGTGCACCAGCCACCATTAGTGTACACGACGGTCTTTGGCCGGCTCGAGAACCGAAACCGCAATCTTCCAATTACGGGACCGGCGCTCTACCGACTGGGCTACCGCGGCCCTATCAAAAAAAGAAAGAAAGAAAATGCTAATGCCAACTAATTTGTCACAAATCGTCGTATTAATATGCGGCTGGTGCTGATCGATTTTTAATAACGTCTAGTTTATAATGGTATACTTAAATTTTCCTTAGGGGGTCGTCTACAAATTAAAATTGTCCTCAACTTCGTCCTTTCCAATAACAGCCCCCATTATACACACACACACACATATGTATATATATATATATATAAATTATTTGGATTATATTATACCGGAAAATGATGTAATTTACATACTTCTCTTAATTTTTCATAGAAATATAAACTGTTGAAATCTGAAAATGCTAAAGTTAAATGAATATAGCAGACATAAATTCATATCTTTCTAAAAACTTATTAAATTCAAATATATATATATATATATATATATATATTTTTTTTTTTTTTTTTTTTTTTTTTTTGAAAACGTTAGAAGGAAATGACCCAAATATATCCTATGCATATTTTTAATTTAAAGTATATTTTTAATAATGAAAATTATTAAAAAGTTCATATTCCAAAAAAAATATTAATTATATATTAATTTTTGCACGAATAGAATAAGCGTAATCAGAAACCTGGGTTTTCAAGTTCACAGCTCATTCCTATAATTATTTTTCGAGTTACAGCGATATTTCTTTTCATATTTAATTTGGGTGGCATCTCATGTTCTCATCTGTATCATCTATAAGTAAATATCTCTATATAATCTGACGGAAAATTTTTTCAGATTCACAGCACTCTCACAGATTTCAGATTCGCAGCATTTTCGCAGCAGTCTTGTTCTTAATACAAAGGCGAGCAAAATTAAAAGAACAATCTGCTTTCCTGTTTTCTTTTTATACCCATAAATTTGAAACAAATAACATTTGACCATAAAATTAATTTGTATATCATGTTCTTTTTCAAATTATTAATCGAATTTTTTATTAATTTAACATGAGTAATAATTTTTTTTAACTGATATTACTTCAAATTTTCTCAAAAGGAACTTTGAAAAAAAAAAAAAAAACGAAATTTCTAAAAACTTTTAGTTGGTTGGTTGGGAATGTTTAACGTTGCACTAGTGCTTTACAAGTTAAACACTTTTAGAAACGAAACTAAATGAGTAATGGTGTTACGGATGCATTATAGATAGGTGGATATGAACATATATCCATATATTAGATTGAAACCGGATTTTTCTTTCTGTATTCATTTTCCTATTCCTTCTTTTTCTTTCTTTTATTCGTATGTGAATAACTTTTTTAAAAATAATTATAAGATAAATAAATATATATATATATACCACGTTTTTAAATTTTTTGTTGAATCTTAGCTATAGAACTACATTAGCACTTTATCAATATGTATAAAATTTTTAAAGTGATAATGACGTCCAATTTTGTGAGATGCATAATTTAACTTTTTACAATTTTTTAACGTTCACGTTTCTTAATTTTGTGATATGTTATAATGTATTATGAATCAGTTTAGAATTTGTCGAGTAACAACAGAAATTAACTTGCAATATTAATTTGTAGCTTTCTTCTTAACCAATAAGTAAAGGAAAATTTAGAGAATGAATTCTATTTAATACTTGCTTACTATTAAAATGGGTTCAAACTGAAACTCAGTGAGTTTAAGGTCGCACTAGAACCACGCAGCGGGGAGGGGGGGGGTTATTGGCGAACAGCAGATTTTATTGTACGCAACGGTTTTTACCGGCTCCTGTATCGAACCTGCGATTATACAGTAACAAGCTTCATCACAGGTGACAAATTTTATAATTTATTCCGGTGCGTTGTTAGCACTGCCTTTTCTTTTTTTTATACATACATTTTTTAGGAGACATTTTTATCTTATTTAATAGTAGTTATATAATGGAGAAAAGTGGTCTTTAAAAAGAAATAAAATAGGGCGTTACTAACAATTCTCCGGAATAAATTATAAAAGTTGGCAACTCTAGCTTTACGTTCTGCCATAGCCTCCTAAACCAGATGCCTTCCGCGTGGCTCGGAAACTTGGCAACAGTTCAAGTAGGGACCCTGGATAGCGAGAGAGTGGACATTGAACAAATATGGCGGTCAGTTGTTCAAAAGCCACTCGATCGGCGTAAGACGTAATTTATTTTTACCAGCCTCTGATACTTTCCTTTTAATTAAAATTTGTTAAAACTTTGTTGTTTATCTCTAGAAAGCCTTGCAGAGTGTCATTTGAAATTTTGCAGAGCATAATGGTATTATATATAACAGGCTGAACAAACATGGTGGATCATCTGGCGGGTCAATGTCCAATCTCTTATCATATAAGGTCTCTAAGTTCAAGCGGTAGACAGCCATCTGGTACAGATTGCGCGACTTTTTTATTCAGCTGTCACCAATAATTTTAAGAAGTTATATATGATATATATAATAGACGTTTCTTCGATTCTATTCGCCTTTTATGTATATCAGATCCCACTTTTAACAATTTTTGGTGGCTGTTGAATAAAAAAGTCGAGCAATATGTACCAGGAGGCGCTGTCTACCGCTTGAACTGTTGCCAAGTTTCCGAGCCCCTCGGACGTCATCAGTAGGCTATGGTTCTGCCAACAAGGCTACTCACAGGTCCCTCTATAAAAATGGAAAATTTAAAATTTCTGCTTTAAGAATCACCGAGGTTGCCTCTAGGTTCTGAACAGCACTCTAGGCACAATTTAATATCTCTCTCAATAAAAGTCCTTGAAAATGATACATCAGCATATTAAACGGCTAATAAGAGAAAGTGCCTAGAGCACTGTATACCCTAGAGTCGTGCTGAGTATGATGCTTTTCATTTATATGTGAGTAACCTAGATAAATACCATTAATGGGCGTGAAAATTAGGCAAAGTGTCACACACATGGTGTCGTTTAAATGAAGAGCATATTTAGAGAAACGCGATGACCGACATTAATACATCCTGGAAGACGATTTATTTGCAAAAGTATATAAATAGTTAACTGGGGGAAAAAAAATTAATTTTATTAAGCTTCAGGACAGATTCATAGAGTTCTATTTCTCTGATATCTAGGACATTCTTACTTGCTTGTTTACTTTCAAACTAACCCGAGAGCGTTGTGTTTTGTAACGGGTTGGAAGGCAAGTAATTATCTTGGACATACCTATGTTTATTTGCAGTGTTTTTAAATAATGGTTGAAGGTGATTTAATTCATACATAATGAAAGTGAAGATATTTTATTTGATTTCATGACGTTCTTTCTTTCTCTTTTTTTTTCTTTTATTTAATATATTAATGTATTTATCTTTATTATCTAGTGTGGCACTCACACTACATTCTTTTATCACTGGATATATCATTATAGATGATGGTTATTATATTTAAATAAATCATTTTTACTTTCTTCTATATTCAATAGAAAATATTGGATTCGAAAAAAATTTTCGACCTCGGTTTTTTGATGGATTTACACTTTAGGAGAGCTGTAGAACACGATTTGACCATTTTTAGAAAATGTCTGTCTGTGTGTGAGTGTGTGTGAAAAATTTTGTGGCGACTATATCTCAGGTACTACTGCACAGCAGTTCATACAAATTGGTATGTAGTTACACATTGACATAAATTAATGCCTGTAAACTTTTGGTAAAAATTGTTTTATAGGTTGCGTTGCCATCCCGCTTTTTCTAAAATTTTAACTTGGTGGTATAGGACAAAATTTTGTATAAATGTACATAAAGAGAATTACTTTTTAATAATCATTATGAAATTTACAAGAATTATTTACAATAGAGATATTCAACAGGGAAATTTTTTTTTTTGTATATGTAGGAGCATCGCCTCCCCCCCCCCCTGGAGGGGAAGTCCCCCCTCGAGGGGAATAAATTTTCATGATAGGTATCTTTCAAAAGAGCTCGACAATACCTTTAAAATGAATGGTTGAACCATCGATCTCCGATAATTTAAAATAAAGTTATCGATTTTGTTTCATCTTTAACAATATATATATATATATATGTAATATCGAGAATAAAATTAACTTTTTTTAGATATTTAGTATTATACTACTTCTATAATACGGAAATCGTACTGCATTATCATGGAATATAATTTTATTAAATAATGATTTTAATAAATTACTTTTACTGAGTGAATTTGCATAGGAAAATACAGAAGAAAGTCATGTGGTGGCCACAACATTCTAGTTTCTGCTTGTAGGAAGGGTGAAGGGGAGAAGGGGAAGGTGGGGTACCTCGGACCTATTTTGACTTTTCGAATTTTGATTTGTAATTATTCGCCAAAACTTAATACAGATAGCTTTTTTAAATACTGTATGGTGTTATATACAACATATATTTATTTCAAAATTTTATTAAAATTACACCAATTATATTAAAAAAAAAAAAAGAAAGTGCAATTAGGTCTAAGGTAGTGTACCCTGGATCATTCAGTAAAAGATACAGAATAATATTATAGTTTTAAAAAATTAAAGAACACGCTTTTATAGAAATGTGAACTAAAAAACACAAATTATCTATCTTAGTATTAAAATGCAGGGTAAGAGAAAATCGTGTGAGTGACACACCATAATATTTACATACATTTAAATCTTTAATTAGAATAATTTAGAATTAAACAAAAACCATTTTTAAAATAACTCCCCTGACTGGGATCGAACGCTAGACCTTTAGGTTCGTAGCGCGGAGCTATACCACAACGCCACGGTGTTCACGTAGGGAAAGTCTTTTTTTTTACAATAAAGATTTTTTAGTTTGCTCCCAGAGCGGTTACAAACATGCAAACATACATACAAACATACATACATACAGCTGAAGCTAATAAAAGCGTGTTAAAAACTAAATTTTAAGTAAGAAAATCTATTTATTAATCAATTACACGCATATGAATTCAAATACACATTTTTTTTCCGAAATCATTAATCTGCCACAGCCGTATTGTTACTAAGTCTAATTTAAGTCTAAAAAGTGGAAAATATTAAATATTAACTTAAAAATGTCAATATTAAATCATATTGTAATTATTGGTAAAAATCCTCACACTTATTTATAATCAAGATTGTAATTGGATAGGTCAATTCCAAATGTTAACTTTTGGAGTTGCATTTCTGATCCACCACACAATATGACTAGTCCAAAGTACACTACTTGTATTGGGTTCAAGGTACAAACTCTATTACTAAAAACGAAATTGCTAATCGTAATGTTCAGGTTGGACTTAACTTGATTACATGCACATGGGGTAATTGCTAGAAAGGTACTTCATGATTCATAACACTCATTTCAGAATATACAATGTAAGTGTGGGTATAGAAATACATAAAAGTATCTGAGAAAAATTTACTTTTGCAAGGTGAATTTACTTTTTCAAGAACTCTTCAAAATGTTGAGCTCAGAGCCTGATTAAGGGGGAAGCACACATTATTTATACTTACACCGTTATTTTTTAACAAATACTTTCCTCCTATAATAAACAGAAAATTCTCATTAAAAATTATTTTAAAATAATTCTGGTGTCTAATAACGTTGAGTAAATTGGATTGTTTTACACCGTTCATTTTTTATAAAAAAATATTTCCTCGTCAAAGCGTGCAATTTCTATGACATGAAGTAAAAAATAATTGTAAAAATATTCCGGTGAGAGCGAAGATAATGTGTGCTTCCCCCTTAATCAGGCTCTGGTTGAGCTTCCAAGCAAACATAGATTACTTCACCGAGACCCCTAACAGTAAGTGTTTTAATTGCATGTGATATTGTTTCTATATCCAAATAAATATAGCTAGAAATGGCATAGGTCCGAGGTACAGTTATGTCCAAGGTACACCACTTTTCCCTAATTATTTTTGAAATAATTCATTTATAAAACGTAACCCTGACGACATTTTTAAAATTATTGTCCTATGAAAAAAGCTTCATTTTTTTATTATTACTAGCCACTTCGGCGACCAGCTGGTTCGCGATCCTTGAAAAATCCGACCTTATGAAACTCCCGCTCGGTGGCGCCCGCGGGGCTTTTTTCTCGTGATAAATGAAATAATTAAGTGTTCTGCCTGTTTCCAACTAAATTTCATACTTTAGTTAATTTTAAAAAATCTAATTGCTGTATAGATAAGCCACATGCACCCTTAGATTCGGAAAAAATTCCTCTTTCATTTGGTACAAAATTTGTAACGATCGGGCTAATATTTCTAATTTATTTTCCACTTTTTCTGATTTTAACTCCGTTAAAATATCTATTTTTATGCAATCGCGGTGAATTCTCAGTCATTGAGATCGCTTTTTCATTAGACATAGGTCTACATTTTAATTAATATCTCCGGAACTAATTAAAATTTTTAAATTCTGTTTTCACTATCCCCTCGGGAAGGCTTCTGAGCACCTGTATGTCAAATTTTATACTTCTGCGTTCAGTAAGGGCTGAACGTATAGATGCTCAGACAGAGAGACAGACAGACAGACATCGTCTTTTATTATTATAGATTATTATTATTATTAGGACGAATAAAATATTTATCTGTAACACGCAAAAGCCTTCTCATGTTATATTATAATTTGGAGCTAAGATTTCATTTTAGCTGAATCAAGTCTATAATTTTAGCTGTATCAAATCTAAAATTATGGTTTCTATTTCAATAATGCTTGAAAATATCTAATATGTTGGTTTCTTGTTTTCGTAAGTAACTGATATTTTCTTTTAAACAGAATTTAAGACTGTGTTTAGTTTGAATAACACATGTTGAAATCCATTGGCAAAAATGCTCAATTGGTATTTCAATTGCAAAAATATAATGTAAATTTTATTTTACAAGAGTAGCGGTACGAAGAGAATATAAAAAAAGTCGCCTGTAAACAGGTCAATTCATCTCACGTTTTCACCAAGTTATATATGTGTGTATATAAATTACTAATAACTTTGAACAAATATTTTGTACTTAAGATATCGTTAACAAATACCAACAATGTTTAGCCATAGCCTCCTAAACTAGATACCTGTCGCATGGCTCGTAAACTTGGCAACAGTTCAAGTGGTGGACAGCACCACCTGGTACAGATTGTGCGGCTTTTTTATTCAACAGCCACGAAAAAATTTTTAAAGTTAAATTTGATATTACATAAAAGGCGTATAGAATCGAAGAAACGTCGATTTTATATATCATATATCACTTCTTAAAATTATTGGTGACAGTTGAATAAAAAAGTCGCACAATATGTACCAGGTGGCGCTGTCTACCGCTTGAACTATTGCCAAGTTTGATAGCCACGCGACGGGCATCTAGTTTAGGAAGCTATGGTTTAGCATAAGGTTTAAGAGTTTGAAGTATGAACTTGTAATATTCGATAACTAAACTTTTTTCAGTCAACAATGTTCGTTTTATAAATCGGTTTACAATAATTTATGATACTTTATACAAGTAAATTTTTTTTCTTAAACAGTATTTTATTTAATACTTTAGTCTTATTTTGACTCAAACGTTCCTTCTATGTGTATTTGTTACATTCATGCCAACCATCTCATTATGAAGCGTAAAATATTTAGTACCCGCCTCTTTTTTTCACACCAGTCATTTCTTCAAGTAATTTTATTCTTAGTTAATCGTAATAACATTTGGAGAGATTTACTCTAAAATTAAAATGGTGTGGAAAAAGGGGCGTTAACAATTTTACGCTTATTAATGAGAGGGTTGGCAGGCCTGTTTGCAAGCTCTTGAATTCTGTAATAGATATATTTCTTATTATGCAAAGTTTTATGCGGTTTACTGTAGACGGCTTTTTTTCGGTCTGAAAGAAGCCAAACCCTAGTCCAAATAAATGGGGAAAAGTCGGTGTTTTTTTCCTCTTTTTCCACCATTATACTATTTATTATAAATTGATCACTGTAAGTGAATATTTTAGAAATGTGCAAATCAGATGTATAGACATATACATGTCAGGAGCGTTTATCTTCTGCTTCTATCGTGAACCATGTTTTTTTTTTTTTTTTTTTTTTCTCGTACATATTATAGATATATAATGTTTCATTATTATAATGATCGAAAACTAGGAAGAAAAACCTTTATTCAACATCCTAAACTATTGTTACCAATATTGAGAAATATGCGTAAACCACTTACCTATAAATTAACCTAGATTCATCACTTTACAATACAGGAAAGAAATAAAACTGGTAACAAAATATTATTAGGATAATAGATATCATAGAAATGTACAAATAGGTTATTTGCAGAAGCATTTTAGATCTGTGTATATAATAACACAATAAAATAAGTTAAATTGCCTAAATTTAGCTCATACTAAGAATATCATTTTCAAAAAACAGACATATACCAATAAATTAAAATATGTTTCATTATGAAAGGGAAAATTTTACACATAATTTACTATGCATAATTATGCGCAAAAAATTTCAAAATATTCCGCTGAAAAAAAAATAATAACCAATTTTCGGCAAATTAGTATACAGTCGGTAACAAAAGTGTCCGAACACTAGCAAAAATTTCTATGTAAAAAAAGTGCACTTAATACTGTTTTGTTAAATAAATCCTTGTCGAATCCTGTTCTTAGTCAGTCTAAAAACAGGATTTGACAAGGATTTATTTAACAAAACTGTATTAAGTGTACTTTTTTTATGTAGGAATTTTGCTAGTGTTCCGACACTTTTGTTACCGACTGTACTTATTTCTTTTTTTGTTATTGTTTCTTTTATTTTCTTTTTTCTTTTCTTTAGTAAATATATACATATATATAGTATCAGTCAAAAATTATTTTTTTAAATCAGACTTTTTTACTAGAAATTTCCGTAAATGATACTAAATGTACTAATGCTGCAGTTATTTGAAAACAACAAACTGGAGAAAACGACATGATTTTTTTAAAATATTTATTTAAATTTATTTAACAAAATCTACGTTTCAAAGTTGTTACTGAATTCTAAAGGTTGGCGATCTTACCAGCTTTCGAAAAAAAGAAACGAATTTCTGAAAAACCAGGAAACGCCTCCAGTTCCAGTCAAAAATTATTTTGGTTAAAGAAGGCATTTATTACAAGAACTTTCCACAAATGATAATAAATGTACTAATACGTTGCAGATTTTAGAAAACGACAAATTAAAGAAAGCAACATTATTTATTTTCTTATACATTCCTTCAAATTTATTAAACTACATCTACTTTTAAAAGCTGTTACGTTAAGAATTTTAAAGGTTGACGACCTTACTAATCTTTGGAAAACGGAACGAATTTCCAGAAAACCAGGAAACGCCAGTTCCGGGATCTTCTCTAGTGGGTGTCAGCTGTGGTGATAACTTGAAGTACTATGAAAAAATTCACATCTTCAGGGGGTTCCAAGTTGTTAAAGTCAATGTCCTTGTGAATACTTTTACATCTTTAAAAGATACTGTTTTTAGAAACGTATAAATCTACAGCTGAATCAACCGGACTGATGACAATATTTTCATTGCCCGCAGTAAACTACGGAGAAAGAAAAAAAAAGAAAAGAGAAAGAAAGAAAATGTCAATAATGAAAATCATCGGATGACTTTTTTTTTTCTTTAAATCGCAGAACAGTTTAATTATAGATACACGTGAAAGTGAAAAAAACAATTGTGCTTCCGGGTTTGTACAACTATTTTCACGTGGTTTGTAGCGTGATTTACTATACAAAAAAATGGTTGGTATTCTTTTGGTACAAACGCTTTATCTATTAACGGCTGTGTTATCCTATAACAATGCTCTACAGTGTCGTGATCAGTCCTGTAATAATAATAACAAAAAAAAAAAAAAAAAAAAAAGAAAAAAAGAAAGAAAAAGAAATCGTATGTACATGCAAAATGCATGTAAAGAGGTAATTAAGAAGTAAAATAATTGTAGCATTCTGTGCTCATCATCACATTTTTGTCATAATTATTGTGGTATATTTTAATATCACAATCTATTTTCTCAATTATGTGGAATTTACGTAAGCTTCATTCACTTCTACTCCATAAAATTTGAGAAGCAGCTTAAAGATTCATCATAAAGGTATAACATGGTATTATTTGTTATCATATGATCCGCACACTAAATATGAATAGACGTTATATTCCAAAATAATCATGTTTTTGTCTTGTTTTTTTTTTCTTTTTCCAGTGGCGCAGCACTTGTGATTAAGCACTGGCCGGGATGGAGGGTCACCAAATTCATGACCATTTGAAAAGGGATACCCAATGAGCAATCATCGCTAACAGGGACAAAAATTTTCTTGCCATGCCCCCGGGAATCGAACCCAGGATAGTCATGTAGGAGTTAGAAACTGTCGTAAAAATAATATTAAGTTTTTTTTTTTTTTTTTTATTTTTTTATCTAAGACTATATACATAAATATCACATTTACTAGATAGATCAGTATTTTTATTTTTCATCCAATTCCACATAAAAATAAAAATTTCAACCATAATTAACCTGGAAACAAAAACTTTTGTATAAAATCTTTATTGACGATAAAATCGTAAGAGATGAAGCAAAATAAAAGAAATTAAGTACGCTTTACTTTTAAGGTACGATTTTAGGTCAAAACTCAGATTTTCTATTTTTGGGTTAGTATTAAAGTCTGACATTTTAGCTTTCTAAATCAGTTTTAATTTTGTTTCTATCTTGCTTAGAACCTGAGTTACAGAAATTTTAATATTAGTCACTCGCCAGTTTTTGAAACCGGAAGTGACCGGAAATGACCCGTAAATGTTTGTTTACATAAATGTTTTACTCAGTATAAGCATCAAAATTTGTTATCCCAAAACATCATAACGGCTTCTTTAAAAAATTGAAAAAAAAAAAAAAAAAAAAAAAAAAAACACCTTTTTAATTATAACATGTAGGATATTAGACCTAGTGCAAAGCCATTTTTAGAAAACTTGGCATACTACATTAGACAGAGCATACTGCAGTCAGGATGTAAAAATCTTAAATATCTTACGAAATATGAGCATTTTTACTAAATAATTGATTAAGCATGCACAAGCTCTTAAAAAATTTCATTTGCATAATTTAAAAGCCAAAAGCATTGAATTACTTATACGAAAACTTCAAAAAAATATCCTGTAAATCCAAAATGTTATGAGTTACAGAATGAACAGAATTTTAATTCCTCTCAAAAAAAAAAAAAAAAAAAAAAAAAAAAAGGAAGATGTAAGAGAGTTCTATCAATATTTATTTATAATCAACGAACAGTGTATTATTCTTCGGCCACATTTCATGAAACCATGGAAGCATCTGCGCAAGTGCTAACTCAACGAGTCCAATGCTAAAATAGGGGTGACAGTCATATGACTCAGAGAAAATGAGCAATGACACAGAGCGCGGAATTACTGGATGTTTTCCAAATTTCAAACTGTCAGTCAAGGGGACATCCCTCCAACATTTTGGACGCGTCCTCACTGCTAGTTTTAGGGTATGTGGCTGCACTGTACCATTGGCCATTGGTTGAATCAAAATAAAAATGTGAGTGAAACAGTTTATAGTTTAGCTTTTATTTTGAGAGGAACTGAAATATTTACACGATATTTGTTTGAGGTTTTCATATAAGTAGCTCAATCCTTTTGGCTATTAAATCATGCAAATGAAATTTTATAAAATCTTTCTTGCGCATGCGTAGTAAACGTTATTTAGTAAAAGAGCTCATATTTAGTAAGATATTTCATATTTTTGCATTGTGATTACAGCATGCAAAGTTTTCTAAAAATGATCATCAAGTTTTCTAATGCCTGTTTCATGGAAAAGGTTTCTTGTCTGTTTTTCTTTATTCCACAAAATTACTTATTTTATTGAATAATATTTTATAAACTTCTGTATCTCTTTGTATCTATATCTTTAGATCGGCCAGTAGGGGCTGCCAAGTATATTTGTGAGTTTCCTCACTTTAAGGTGCCTGCCTACTATCGGAGGTGATTTTTTTTTTAATAGTTGAAAAATTGCCTATTTATGTGCATTATATGATAGAATTTAGTAAAAGACAGTGAATAACCTGAAAAAAAAAATATGCAAATTTTAAAATATTTTGAAATTTAAGATCAAAATATACATAAAATTTGCGAAAAAAGCACTTTTACCAAAACACCATAAGTCAAATTTAAATAAAGATATTTTTATTCTGTAAATTTTATTTAGATTATTGAAAGGTCCTTAAGAGAGTGAACTACTCTCAAAACTATAACCATGTTATTTAATATTTTAGAGACGATAATATTTTTATATGCTGAAAAAATCACGAATATACATGACAGTTCATAACTTCTATCGACAAAAAAAAAAATAATAATAATAATTTAGCTAGATTCGTTGTCGTAGTTCAATCCCTAAAACAACTCCTCTAGAGTATTTTGTCAAAGTTTCATAACGTTTCAATTATAACTTTTGAAGTTATGATATTTTGGGATAAAGCAAAATATTAAAAATCTCATTTTGAGAAAAAGCAGAAAACAGATTTAAAACCCAGATTTTACATATTACATAAAAAGTAATTTTAATAAGTTCCTGATTTATTTCAAAGTTTTTCATTTTATTTTTTAAATTCATATTATATTCGGTAACAAATTTTGATGCTTATTTCCACGAATGTATGTAGTAGCCTCATAAAAATTTATACAGATAATGTGAAAAATTCTCATAATCACATACTACTGCTGAAATGCATTTAAAACATTACTTTTTACAGGTTGATCTAAAATATTTTGACTTTTGTTTAATTTTTTACTGATCCTGTTTTCCTCTTCAGGACAAAACTTTGGCAGAAATATATGAGGAATAGCCTATTCTTTGTACTCCCAAAGTTTCAAGATAATTGCTTCAGAAATTTTCTAGATACACTGTAAAAAATATGTCCTATTTTCTGCCAGAAATTCTCTGTAATTTGAGAAAATAAGTTCTGACAACATATTTTTTTTCGTAAATTACAATGTATTTTCTCAAATTATACAGAATTTCTGGCAGAAAATAGGACATATTTTTTACAGTGTATTTGACAAAACGTCTAAATTCGAAAGTGTCCAAATACTTATTGGTATAGTGCATTTGGAAAGTATAAATTTGAAAGAACAATCCTGCAATGTAAACGTTAGGATCTGTATGTCCTCAATAGGCTTTAACGCTTAAACCACAACCACCATAATATTTTTAATTAAAAAACTTTTTTTAATAAATTATTACAGATAAAAAAAATATTAATTAAAAAATCATTTAATAATACTTTCAAATTAAAAATAATTTATCTATTAAAAATGTAAATTTTTAGTAATTAAGTTAGTTGAAATTGCTTAATACATAGCTGCCCAGTTCTTTAACTTATTTCAGATTGTTTTTAGCCCCACCCTTTTTTCACACTGTAATCTTTGTAGAAAAAATTTCTTCGATATATAATTACGATTAAATATTAAGAAAATCACTCTAAAAATATTACGGTGTGGAAAAAGCGGCGGTACTAACAACATTCCGGAATAAATTATAAAACTTGGCAGCTATGTAGTACTATTGTTTGAGCTTTAAATTAAAAACTCTAATTCAAAATGCTCTTAAACATAAAAATATTTATATAAACATAAAAATATTATAGTATAAATTTTAATAACTAAATTAGCTGTGATTCCTTAATACAATTGTTTCTGCTTTCATTAGAAAAAAAAAATATTTTAATACTTTTAATATATTGTTAATACTTTTAATATATTAAATTAAAACTTTTATTATATATATATATTATATATAATATATATTTATTATATATAATATATTAAATTAAAATTTTATACTTTTAATATTAACCGATTTTATTTTCTGTGAATAATTATGAAAACACGCTTAACACATTACATCTTAACACATGACATCATTGTCACGTGTTAAAGAAGTTTTTTTGCACTCTTAAATTAAAGCATGTAAACAAATTTACCCAGATGATAGTGAAATGACGCAATTTTCACCTAATTTTCTCTGAACATTCTCCGCATACCACTTATTCTAAGCGACAGGTAGTTCAACTTTAAGCACTTTTAATTTCCAGCTCACATCGTCTTTCCAGTAACAGTTAACAAATTCCAAACACAATTTCTGAAAATTGATTAAAAAATAAAAAGCAAAAAATTGAGTATATTTTTCAAATTTATTGTTTTAATATGAAATATTACAACATAAAACTAGTATGTTGTGGACATCACAAGACTTTCTTCTATGTTTTCCTATACAAATTCACTCAGTAACAATAAAAAAAAAAAAAAAAGAAAATACGATTTTTTTTTCAAAGTTTTTTTACGTTAAAAGTAAAAAAAAAAAAAAAAAAAAAAAATCGATAACTTTGTTTTAAATCATCATGTATTTATAGTTCAACCATTCGTTTTAAAGGTATTGACGAGACATTTCGAAAAATACCCATCTTGAAAATTTACTTCCCTCGAGGGGGGACTTCCCCCCCCCCAGGGGGGTTGACGAGACTCCTACACATACAAAAAAATTTTTCCCAGTTGACTATCTCTATTACAAATGATTCTTGTAAATTTCATAATAATTACTGAAAAATAATTCTCTTTATGCACATTCATACAAAATTTTGTCATATATCACCATGTTAAAAATTTAGAAAAGCGAGATGGCAATGCAACCTGTAATACATTTTTTACCAAAAGTTGATAGGCACTAATTTATGTCAAGGTGCAATTACATACTAATTTGTATGAAATTCTGTGCAGTAGTTCCTGAGATACAGTTGCCACAAAATTTTGTCACACACACACAGACTGACAGACAGACAGACAGACATTCTCTAAAAATGGTCAAATCGTGTTCTACAGCTCTCAAAACGTGTAAATCCATCAAAAACCCGAGGTCGAAAATTTTTACGAATCCAATACTTTCTTCTATTGCATATAGAAGAAAGTAAAAATATCAGTTTTCAAAATATAAAGATTCATTTAATTCTTTTGAATACGTAATTTTTGAATTACGTAACGGAATTACGTATACGGAATTTTTTGAATACGTAAACGGCATTCATAAAATTACATTATATAATGAATAACTCTGATTACGAATTTTCTCCTAAAATACCACGATGTTTAACCGTTGGTAACAATGGCTCGCTAAAAATCCTTTTATAAATTACTGTATTAAAATTTGCATTCTTATATATTCAAATAATTAAATATTAAGTTCATTAACGTTTCCCGAGAATTGCTTAAATTAAAAAAATAAAATAAAATAAATTTCAGAATTATAAACTTTAAATTTTCTTATTTTTTTAAAATGCTCCATCTTAACCACTTTTTTAATTTCAAAATTTTAATTTTTAATTTAAAACTTTTATTATTAATATTTTAAATGTTCCGTGTTAACTGCTTTTTAAATATTTCTCGAATTTATACGTTATGATAGTTTAAAAATATATTCTAAAAAATTTGGGAAATATGGTTAGAATATACTGGTAAACTATAATAATGTAAATCGAAGGAAAATATAACTAGTATGTTGTGGCCACCACAAGACTTTCTTCTATATTTTCCTATACATATTCAATCAGTAACAATATTAAAAAAAAAAAAAAAAAAAAAAAAAAAATCGAATTTTTTTTCTAAGTTTTTTTTTTTTTTGTTAAAAGTAAAAAAAATCGATAACTTTGTTTTAAATTATCACAGATTTATGGTTCAACCATTCGTTTTAAAGGTATTGACGAGATCTTTCGAATGATACCCATCTTCAAAATTTAACCCCCCCCGGGGGGGGGGGGGTACTTCCCCCCCAGGGGGGGAACCGATGCCCCCCCATGCACAATTTTTTTTTCCTAGTTAACTACTACTATCATCAATAATTCAAATTAATTTTACAATCACAAGTTTAAAATAACTCTCATTATGCCCATTTATACGGAATTTTGTCCTATGCTGCCATGTTAAAAATTTGCATAAAATGCGATTACAGCGCCACCTGTTGAGCTATTGATCCCCAAATCTAATGGGCACCAGTTCATGGCAGGGTGCAACTAAATACCAAGTTTGGTTAAATTTCATTCATATGTTCGTGAGATACAGCGTCCACAAAAAAATGATACAGACAGACACACAGACACACAGACAGACAGACAGATAGACAGACAGACAGACAGACAGACAGACATTTTTTAAAAACTATCAATTCGTGTTCAGGACATCCCAAAACGTGTAGATCCGTCAAAAAACGGAGGTCGAAAATTTTCGCGAATCCAATACTTTCTCTATATTACATATAGAAGAAAGTAAAAAATTAGCTAGCAAGAGGCCTTTAATTTAATTTTTTTTTTTTTAATTTAAGTAATTTTTCATAAATTATAATTTACTTAAAATAGTTACATTTCAGTATATATAAATAAATTTTGCATCGGCATTGTGTTAATAAATTTATTATAAAACTATTAATGTAGTGTGAATAAATTTTACGTATATATGCAAATGGTATTAGCCATAAATCAATAACTAATATATGTATATATATATATATATAAATGTATATATATATATTTAATAATAATATCTGTCATTCCTTTAATACGAAAACTGAATAATTACATTCAAATAGGGTATAAATTGTAGATTTTTCACTAAACTTTCACCGTATTTATGCTCTTTTACACTATTTATTGTTTTTTCTCATTATTCTTTTTTTTCTCTTTGAAAAGGCAAATTGATGACAGGTTCTTTCACCAATCTATATCATGTCGAACTTCAAATCAAAAAGTAAAATGAAAAGTGCGAATACTCCATATAAGTTCACTTGCATTAATAAATAAATAATGTTTGTTTTATCACAATTTCCCAATCCTTTTATAAACAAAGAATGTCAAACTTTAATTGAGAAATGTAAAGATTAATTTAAAAATTTGTTCGAATAAATGTATATGTATATATATTGTGGTAGGGGGGGGGGGGGGCAGGGCCACCTTGAAATAAAATAAAACGAAATAAATATTTAAATGACAGCAAGGATGTAAGTAATAGCAACTGTACTTGTAAAATACTAGTAAGTGCACATATTTATTTAATCAAAATTACAAGAAATCAGTAAAACTATTTTAAAATACTTACAAGTAGTTATGAAACGATGAAACATATTTGTATTAATAGCAAAATTAAAATTTCCTTTTTTTTTTTTTTTTTTTCAAATGTTGCCAGCTAATCAGTTTCTAAATACAGAACTTTTTTTTTTTTTACTGCAGCGGTTGCCAATTCACTTCGAAGATTCATCGTGATTTTAATTGTTTATACATATGGAGTATTATTGGTGATTATTGAATAAAAAGAATCCCTAAATTTCGTACACTGCTCCAATTACCATTATAAACAAGTCCTTCCGGCTTATTCGGAAGGGTAGGTTGATTTCTTTTTCCTTACCAAGTAGCCGTCATTTTTTTCAAAATGGCGGCTACAAATTATTAACGAATTAGTAGAAATATTGATGTAGGCTATCTACTTTTGGAGTTGTAAGCAAATCGGTTCATAAATACCTTTCTTTGTGAATTTAAAATTTTCAAGTGGCCGGCACTTGGAAACAAGATGGCGGGTTAAGTTGACAAATATATCAAATGCATTTGTGAGATGAGACTACTGTACAAATATAGTTGGAATTAATTCAGAATCACAAAAGTCATCGTGCTGAAAAATTAAGTGGCTGCCACTTGGATCAAAATGGCAGAGAAAGTTGCTCAGTGAACTAATTAATCTAAGATATTGCTTCAAATTTGAAAAAATTCATTTTTTTTTTTTTTTTTTTTTTTTTTTGGTAGAAACTCTTTCAAAGAGGCTTAATAAGTTGATTAAATGTTAATTTTCTGCATTTCTATAGTTTGTTTAAAAGTTAAAATAGCCTAATTTCCCTTTAAAAACGCATTAAAAAGCTCTAATATGGCAGGTAATGGATTTAGCGCTACATTTGGCGACTTTTGGCGAGAAAATCCATAGTTCATTAATAAACTTCATTGAGACATTTATATAATCTATGTATACATGAAAATTCAAACAAATGCGGAATACGCTTTTTACAATTTGAATTTGAAATTTTCAAATGGTCTCCACTTGAAAACAAAATGGTGGAGCAACTTGATTAAGAAACTCATCCAAGATATTCACAACACAAGTTAAGACGCTGTCCAAATTTGATTCAATTTGGAGTATTATTTCGGAAGTTATCGTGATTTCAAATTTTCAAGTGGTAGCCTGATTTTAAGTGGCCCCAATTAACTTAAGATATCCGCCACTTTATTAAAAATGGCCGATAAATTTCATTAATAAAGTTCATTTAGACCCTTATGTAGTCTAGATTTACATAAAAATTCAAGCAAATCTTGCTTTAAATACGCTTTTTCAATGTGGGTTAGAAATATTCAAGTGGCTGCCACTTGAAAACAAAATGGTGGAGCAACTTGGTTAAGAAACTCCTCCAAGATATCCATAACGCAAGTTAAGACGCTGTCCAAATTTGGTTCGATTTGGAGTATTATTTCGGAAGTTATCGTGATTTTAAATTTTCAAGTGGCAGCCTGATTTCAAGTGGCCCTACTTAAGATATCCGCCACTTCCCAGCAAAACCTGGGATGATGGCCAACACGAGGCCAAGTGTTGGCTGCCAACAGTAACAGCTGCTGGCCCGTTGGTGGCAAAAGTTAAGGTGCCGAAGGGAATATGTTACGCCGGCCATCAGTTGGCCACATTCGGCCGATCCACTGCTGGCAGCCTGCAGTACGATCGGAATAAGTCAGTGGGCCACTGATGGGTCATTGCTGGCAGCGAGCTATCGGTTAAAAAAAGGTTGTGGGCCACTGATGGCAACCAACAATAGGTTAAAAATCGTTAGTAGGCCAGTGTCGGGCCACCTGATAGCAAACATAATTTTTTCGTATTGTTGCTGGAAGCCTTCAGTGGGCCAGTTGTGGCAAACATAAATAATTATATTACTCCGGGTGTTTTTGTTGGCCCTTTATATTTTCCCATTAACGGCCCTCTTCATTTACCGTCGCCGGAAGCCCGAGCTAATGTTATTCTATGGGGAAATTTTCTTTACAAATAACTCATTAACTAATACATATTTTTAAATTCTGTTTTCACATTCAGAAAATTCCCAACTGTTAAATTGACCGACCTTTTTTAAAAATGTATCTTTTTAATTTTTAATATTTTATTTTGAAATTGCAAAATGAAAAAATTTCACATATTGAAAATTCGTATTTTGCAGCTTCAAAATAAAAAATAAAAAATTAAATAATTTTTTAAAAAAGGTCCGTCAATTTAACAGCTGGAAATTTTCAGAATGTGAAAACAGAATTAAAAAATATGTATTAGTTAATAAGTTATTTGTAAAGAAAAATTTCCCATAGAATAACATTAGCTTC